>QODF01000048.1:210777-283915 GCA_024372805.1 Oostethus manadensis
CCACCGCAAAAGATCACCCTCAGTTGTTTTCAAAAGCTGAACGTAATTCAACTGTGTCAGCTCTGACAACTTGGGTGAAATGTTTATACCCAAATATCGAATATTTCCTGTCCGTATTATGGCATCAGGTATACCCTTAAAATGACAGTTAATGGGTAGAGCTCTGGTCTTAGACCAGTTGATAGAGTAATCAGACACTGATGAGTACTTGTTTATAAGTTGAATTGTGCGGGAAAGGGACGCTTGAGTATTCTGGAGAAAAAGTAATACATCATCAGCGTAGAGACTTATTTTGTGACCATATCTCTGGTGCGGATCCCTTTGATTTCTTCATGGTGTCTGATGGCCGCTGCTAAGGGTTGGATAAATATGGAAAACAGTGAAGGGGACAGCGGACAGCCCTGCCTTGTGCCTCTGTGAAGGCTAAAGCTTGAAGAAGTTTGATCATTGGTCCTCACACATGTATGTGGGTTGGTATAAAATATTCTGATCCAATCAATAAAACCCGGTCCAAACCCAAATTTAATTAATGTCCTGAATAGGAAGTTCCAGTTTACCCTGTCAGATGTTTTTTCTGCATCTAGAGAAAGGATAATAGTTTCCAAATCCTGTATGTTAGAATAATCTATGAGGTTAATTAATCTTCGTGTGTTAGTTGAGGAGTGTCTGCCTTTAATAAAACCTGTTTGGTCTGGATGGATTACGAAAGGAGTAATTTTCTCTAACCTTCAAGCCAAAGCTTTACTGATTATTTTAAAATCTACATTAATTAAAGAAATTGGGCGGTAGCTAGATGGGAGTGTGGAGTCTTTTCCTGGTTTTAATAAGAGAGTAATTTTAGCTAAGTTCATAGTTGGAGGCATTTTATTTTTCTCCTTTATTTCTAATAACATTTTGTAAAAAGTTGGCGCCAGTGTAGTCCAGAATTCTTTGTAGAATTCAGCAGGAAAACCAACTGGGCCTGGGGTTTTATTATTAGGCATGAGCTGGAGAGCTTCCTGGAGTTCGCCAACAGATAGAGGTGAGTCCAGAGATGTTTTCTAGTTCTGTTGTAATATCAGTAGATTTAAATTACTAAGAAACTGATCTATATCATCATCTGATGGGTCTAATTGTGGTGTGTATAATGCTTTATAAAAATCCCTAATACTCTGCTTCTTAACACATTTGCACCCGGTCTGCCAGAGAGACATTTCACTTCACAACCTGCCGCCTATTTAAGTATTTCCACCCCTCTAAATTGGTTTTTGGGTTTTTTTCACTTTTTAGTTTCACAACTGTTTTCACAACAATTACTGTTCTTACTCTTTATTACTTGAAGTTCGTTTCTCATGTTATTATAAGTATCTTTATGGAACCCCTAGACAGCCTCAGTAAAAACGCTTGCCAGTACTTCACCACTCAAGGGCACAGCCACAGTTGACGCGCCTCTGTCTTGCAATACAAGATAAGAACTGATTTAGACTTTTAGCTGATGCCGCTCTGAGGTGCACAAACAAGATAGGAACTGATTTAGACTGTTTCTGGGGAGAAAAGTGAGAGAAAACTGTCCAAGAATTTACATTTTGCACTGTTGGATCTGAAGGCGGTTCTAAATAGAGTTTTTGTTCAGGAGTGTACATGACCTCAAAGGTCGAATTTATTTTGATTCACACTGTAGGAGCCATTTATGTTTTGTTTGTGTTTAGTTAATTTGGTTTGTTTTAGGGTAGTTGTGGAGCGTTGTTATCGGTTGACCACTAGTGTTTAAATGGAGGTGTGGCGTATGAAGGTGCGGAAGCGATAGTGCATGGAATCAGGGTGACAGGAGGTCAAACAGTTTTTACTGCTCAAATGCAAACTCACACATGGAATTGCACCCCTTTCACTACCACTGACAATTCAACCTGCCATAACCTTTGCCATCCTGGATATAGGATTTGTTTTTGTTCGTACACAATAAACAATACATTTACTCCAACTTAACCATTGGTATGGATTTTATCTTATTGGAACGACTGGAGCAAGACGTGGTAGTCGCTACACTCATGATTCATCTAATAGCAGAAATAACATATTCCCAGTACAAGGACAGCTCCAGGAGAGCTGTTAATTTCACCACACAATCTCCAACACTGCCCATACACCGTTTGTTGTTTTGCAGTTGCTTAATTCTGAGGGCAATAAAAAACCTCAAGTTACTTTTCCATGTAAATTCTCCCCACAATGTGAACGAGATGTTATATATTGTGTTTTACATGTGTTTATCTAGTCTTCTCAGACCACACTAAATTATTTTTTTTAAACGCGACTAGCGACAAATTTACCAACTTTTTCTGGTCTCACTTGACACTTTTGGCGACTGTAACATGAAAGTACGTATTGTTCTTGCCAGCGAGCAGCCGGAGCTAAATATGCATATGCATCATGGCCAAAAATGCAAATCGGACAATGACCTCACCACCACAAATAGACTGTGTGATTTCACAGAATGGGTAAAGTGTAGGTCTAATAGTGTACTATAAAATTCATGGCAAATAATAACTTTGATACATTCGTTCCTCACCACTCTGTGGTTCGAATTTTCTAGCTTCACTCTATCACTCTTTTTCAAAAACATAATAATTCTGTTTTGAGGTAGAATACGGCCTTTTATTGGTTATAAAAGGATACATTGATGCAAATTTTATGTATTTTTTGCCTAAATTAAGAATTTTCAAGCATAAAATGGATTTTATTGCAGGTATTCATTAAGTCACAGGAACAATAATCCATAAACTACTGTTGCTACAGTAACCCACGCCATGTCACTTCCACCACTCAACTTTTATAGCAACACACATGAGCATGAGTCATATTTATGTGTAAAAATGGCTCATTTATTACTACTGTCATTAACCGCAGGAAATGCGGCATTACTGTATTTCTCATTCTCCCTTGATGTGAGTGTTGTTACTATAGATGCAGATATTTTCTTATGATTTTTCTTTGATTTCTATGTGTTGTAGTATCAACAATTAAATTAAAGAAACCACTTTAACCACCTTCGCTAATTATGACTTTTTTGTAACATATCAGAATCATATCAGAAGGTATGTTCTGTTTGGACTGTATGCTTACTTACTGGCGTCATCCATGACGTCCAAGTCATTAGCCAACTCAGCAATGGTCAGGTGGTACTGCTCAGGATCACCGAGTGCTGTGAGCAGGATGAGTAACACCACAGCGTTGATGAGCTTAGGAACACAGGACATATGGGCAGATAAGACAAACAATATGGAGGAGGCTGGCAGTTTAGAAAATAAACGCCAACTGGTATATATATATCAGGATTTCAAATTAAGACAAGCAGCTGTCAGTGAAAACACCATAGTATTAGAAGTCTTCTGCCTTTACAAATAAAATAATGCAATCTCTTTGTTGTTGTATGACTGCAATGTATCATATTGACCGTTTCTAATATTGTACCCATAACGAGTATTAAAAAAGTATATTTCACTGACTAGACAAATAAAATCATGTATAAAACATGCTGCTACCCATTACTGCTCAACCATTTTTTCCAACATTTAAAAACATTTATCTGTATGAGGAATAAAGATGCTGAACCAGTTTATGATATAATTTATCATTCACTGATTAATATCTTAAACAAGCTCTCATCTTATTTATTTAACAGCAGTGTTGTTTGGTGTAGAGACAGTACCGCCAAGGAAAAAAAAGAAGGCAGTGCTGGAGGTAGCAAAGATCAAAATGTTGAGGTTCTCTTTGAGCGTGACCAGGATGGACAGGATCAAGAATGAGTACATCAGAGGGACAGCACATGTTAGAGGTTTTGGAGCAAAAGTCACAGAAGTCAGACTGAGATGGTTTGGACAGAGGAGAGATAATTAATATATTGGTAGAAGGATGCTGAGTTTTGAAGTGCCAGCCAGGAGACCCAGGGGAAGACCAATAAGGATGATATATGAATGTAGTGAAAAAGGTAGTTTGCGAGATAAGAGGATGCAAAAGACAGGGTTAGATGGGGGGAATTTATTTGCAACGGCGACCCCTGAAGAGATAAGCCGAAAGGAAAAGAAGATGATCTTAAATAAGCTCTCATCTAATACATATTTATTTGTTTATTATACAATGTCACCCCTCCGTGAATCACCACCTTATCGTAGTTGAGGGGTTTGAGTGCCCGAGTGATCCTAGGAGCTATGTTGTCGCCCCTGGTAGGGTCTCCCAAGGCAAACAGGTTGTAGATGACGGGCCAGACTAAGAGTAATTCAGAAGACCCTTATGAAGAAGAACAAGAGGAGTGACCGCACCTCGCCCGCACGTGGGATACCGGGGCCTCACCCTGGAGTCAGGCCTGGGGGAGGGGCTCGCAGGCGAACGCCTGATGGCCAGGCCTTCACCCGTGGGGGCCGGAACTCCCCCCCGCAGACCCGCCACCTGCAGGGGCAAGCATAAGGGTCCGGTGCATTGCGATTTGGGCAGTGGTCGAGGGCGGGTGTCCAGGCGACCTGGTCCTCGGTGGCCAAATCTGGTTCTTTGGACATGGAATGTCACTTCTCTGGTGGGGAAGGAGCCCGAGCTTGTGGAAGAGGCGGAGACATTCCGACTAGATATTGTCGGACTCACATCAACCCACAGTTTGGGCTCTGGAACCAAATTCCTTGAGCGGGGCTGGACCTTGTTCTTCTCTGGAGTTGATGCAGGGGAGAGGCGGCGAGCTGGTGTTGGCTTATTATTAGCCCCTTGGCTTGGTGCCTCTGTGTTGGAGTCATCCCCGGTGAACGAGAGGGTTATTTCCCTACGCCTTAGGGCTAGGGAAAGGGTCCTGACTGTCGTTTGTGCGTACACGCCAAACGGAAGTTCAGAGTACCCAGCCTTCTTGGAGTCTATCAGAGGGGTTCTGGAGAGCACCCCAGCTGGTGACTCCATAGTTCTACTGGGAGACTTCAACGCCCATGTGGGCAATGACAGTGTGACTTGGAGGGGCGTGGTTGGGAGGAACAGCCTTCCTGACCTGAACCAGTGTGGTGTGTTGTGTAGGACACCCTAGGTCGCAGGTCTATGATCGGCTTTGTGGTTGTATCATCAGACCTGCGTCCGCATGTTCTGCACACGCGGGTGAAAAGATGGGCTGAACTGTCAACTGACCACCACCTGGTGATGAGTTGGATTAGATGGCGGGGAAGGATGCCGGACAGACCTGGTAGACCCAAACGCATAGTGCGGGTGTGCTGGGAACGTCTGGCAGAGTCTCCCGTCCGTCGAGTCTTCAACTCTCATCTCCGGCAGAGCTTCGCCTGCATCGCAAGGGAGGACCGGGATATTGATTTAGAATGGTGGTTTTCGTCCCGGTCGCGGAACACTGGACCAGCTCTACACCCTTGCAAGGGTACTCGAGGGTACGTGGGAGTTTGCCCAACCGGTCTACATGTGCTTTGTAGACCTGGAAAAGGCATTCAACCGCGTCCCTCGTGGTGTCCTGTGGGGGGTGCTCCGGTAGTACGTGATTGGTGGCCCGCTACTCTGTCCCATTCGGTCCTTGTACAATCGAAGCAGGAGCCTGGTTCGCATTGCCAGCAGTAAGTCGAGCTTGTTTCCGGTGAACGTTGGCCTCCGCCAAGGCTGCCCTTTGTCACCGATTCTGTTCATAATCTTCATGGACAGAATCTCTAGGCGCAGTCAAGGCGTTGAGGGAGTCCACCTTGGCGACCTTAGGATCTCGTCTCTGCTATTTGCAGACGATGTGGTCCTTATGGCCTCATCAGGCTGTGTAAACTTAAGCGTTTACTGGAGCGTTTTGCAGCTGAGGGTGAAGCTTCTGGAATGAGACTCAGCACCTCCAAAGCATGTTGGCCTCACAGACAGGAGGTTCTGGGTTTGAATCTCCTTTGGGCATCTCTGTGTGGAGTTTGCATGTTCTCCCCGTGCGTGTGTGGGTTTTCTCCGGGTACTCCAGTTTCCTCCCACATTCCAAAAACATGCATGTTAGCTTAATTGGCGACTCTAAATTGTCCATTGGTATGAATGTAAGTGTGAATGTTTGTTTGTCTATATGTGCCCTGCGATTGACTGGCGACCAGTCCAGGGTGTACCCCCCCTCCCGCCCAAAGCCAGCTGGGATAGGCTCCAGCATACCCGCGACCCTAATGAGGATAAGCGGCATAGAAAATGGATGAATGAATGAATGAATTATCTCCTAACAAGCATAAGAGTAGTAACATCATAATCCTAATGGTAACAATTAAAATAATAACCCATACCAAGCTAAAACTCAACTTTGAGCCCCTGAGGTCACTTCCTGTTCTCCACACTTCCGAAACACATTTATTGCGACACACACAAGCATTCGTGTTATTCATGTCTTAAATGGCTCATTTATTCGTGTTATGTCTACTATACTAGGTAATAAAAGTATAAAGGTGACTATAGGGGTGTTATTTCATATCTAGAAGGCTCTAATATTGTTAAAACCTGTATTCATGCTACAACACTAACAGTACACTAATAAACATATTTCTTTCTCGGTGTGCAGATGTGTGTAGATTGTCAGCCTTGCCAGACATGGTAAGCCACCAAATTTGAACTAAACTTCTTGTTAGATAAAGACGTCTCACGTTAAGTCCAAAAATGTTTCTTTGTAACCTCTCTGGTGGGTGATTCCTTTGTTACCTGTGAATTCAAGGTGAAAGGCGCTCCACTAACAAGAAGTCAAGTCGCCTCTTTTCTACAGTACCTGTACAGATGCACATAACAAAATCATCTGTACCAAAACAACAAAAACTCATCTGGCTCAGGATGCCAGTTACCTGAATGATCAGGTGGTGGTAATGGAAAATTCTCTGGCCACCTGAAACTAAACCCGGATGCTCCCTGCGGAGAGCTAAGTTATTCATGGGGAGGCTGAAAATCGGGCTTTCTAGCTCGACGCCAAGCTCTCTCGACTCCCATTCCCAAGGTGTGCCGGGTTCGAGCCAACAGCGTGAACCAGGCTCATAGGCATGCGAAGTCATCACTCGTACTCAGCTGATTGTTGCGAAGCTAATGTGTTAGGAATGCTAGTATTTTATTGTAATCATATAAGGCAACTTCTAAGATGTCGAAATATATATATATGCTTACCATGTACCAGACCCCCAGGATGACGGTACCTGTGCGGACATGGCAGCACAGGCAGCAGCTCGTGGAGTACCACAAGTCCCATGGCGATGTTGTCATCCTGTTAGCGTTGATAGCAACTTTAAAGCTGCACTCAAAGCAAAAAAAAAGCGTCCTCGGTGAATCCCGGCGAACACCTTCTGCCCGCCTGTGACCGTGACTTGCTCTCGTCCGGTATCTACGCGCGCAGACTAACCCAGCACGCACCACACCAGCTTCCGGTTTCAAATTAAAACTACTGTATCGGGGACTCGAATTATTGTCCTATGATACGATATAATTTCAGATGTGTCGTACCACCGGGGCCAAAGCCCGCAGCCGCAAAGAATGGTTAAAACGGAAACATTACCTTCTTTAGGCTTTTGGAAAAATACCTTTGTTTTCTATGAACTACCAAGACCGCAAACTAATTTGTTACGTTAATCATTACATTATTACAAGACAGCAATTTGTAATTTCGCTGTATTACACTGAAATCTAGGGCATCGAACTTCCGGTGTTCACGCGGTTGTCATACAGTATAATAGACGAGCATAGCGGGAGATAGGTTCGGGTTTTTTATTTTGAAATCCACAGCATCACTTTCCGGTGCTCGTGCACTTACCATTTAAAGACGGTAAACCGAGTGATACGTGCCCCCACAAATGGGAAAGGCTAATTAATTCCTCTGTTAGTGCACCTGTGAACACTTTCTACCTGAAGTAGCACCATTTATTATGGTGTTAGCCCTATTAGTTCTTACATTTGACTGTTAATGGCTATGTGTAACTGGCAACATATAAAGACCCTAATGTAAATGTGCAGGTGCACAAACCGTCACAATAAAAACATGACAAAAACAAGGCTAATGTTGATCTTTTTACATATGGCTTTAGCTTTACTTTTATTAAACAAGTTTTTACAAAAAAAGTCAAAGACTTTTGAATCAATTACAGTTGGAAAGTCTGAAAGAAGTTGAAGGCGTGGTGCATCTTCAACCAGCAGTCATATTTAGTAAAAACCAGAGAGGATTGGAAGGCTTGACAGAGCATATGACAGACAAGTTAATACATCAGATGGACCTTAGTCAGCTGTAATCTCACAGATCATGAAAAATACAGACATGTTTTCACACACACACACACACACCGTTGAGCCAAAGTGTCCCCTGGCCCTTTTTAACTCAACGATGCTCACTGTACCATCAAGGGTGAGAAGGAAAGGGAAAGGCCAGTTCGGCAGTGTTGTCATGCTGAGTAACCGCATAGTCACTACAACAATACAACAATTTCTTTACATCCACATTTCTACTAACTAGCTCCTTCACTTATTTCAATAATGGAATTACAAGACAAGAGTATCAAAAGCATGTTTAAAAATCAATTCTCAAAGCATGAAATTAGAATTAGCTGCTTTGATTTTCACTTTTCCATGACCAACGACTGACTGGATAAAAGGTTTTCATTTTTCAGTCAGGGTTTAAGGTAAGTCCGTCAAGTCAACCATAGATCGGAGTTTTTTTCTTCTTGCATAATCAGGATATGAAGTCTTTTGCACATGGTGGACTACAAAATGGACTTATGTTTCCCTCCTTGCCTTCTTCTTCTTCGATGGCTTAGCTGCTTGGCCTTCTACAGGTTTTTCTGCATTAGAAGAAATGGTGGATGTTTAGCCATTTCCAAATGACTGTATTAACCATGTTAATGACTGTTAAAACCATGAAAAATATATTAAAAAAGGAAATGTCATTTTTCCCATAATTATCAGCTTTTATACTCACGTTGTTGTGTTGCAGAAGGAAGGTTGATCGGAGCAGTGGCTTGTCGCTCAGGTAGTTTGGATGGCACTTGTGTGGCAAAATGTTTCTGAGATATATTTTCCTTCACTGTTCGCTCCAATCTCAACTAAAAGTGGCAATAAATATCAGTTATACAATTTTAAAAGTTGTGTTTCAAATATTGCCGTGTACTTTTTATTGTTTGTTGTACTGACCTCAGCAGCAGCTGTTTTCACAGGCTGGACAGCAGCAGACAGCTTCTGTACAGGCAGCTGCTGCTTCCTTAGCTGGACTGAATGTACCTTCTTCTCGGGCACTTCAACCTAAATCAGTGAAAAATGGTAATAAATCATAAACACTGAAATGACATGTCTGCACTTGAAAATATATGTAAATCATTTATCATCAAGTATATTCCTGTATTTTACTCATGTATAAAATCATCAATATATTGATCTATCACTGTTCACATTCAAGATGGTGCAGATTACATGTAATTCACACTTTGGAAATTGTGGATATCACCTGCAAAGATTCTCAATCCATGAGCCACGTTTGTGCTTTAATGTTGCCAGCTTGTTGTGTCAAAACATCACAATATTGATCTATCACTATTCACAGTAGGGTTGATCCAATCCAGTATACATATAATTCACGTACTGGAAATAGCGATACTGTGGAGATTCTCGATCCATAAACCGTGTCTGCGTGTGCTGCTGCTGCCTGTGTGGATGTATATTATGGAATTTGTATTGGTATCGACTAGGCTTGTGACGATAATAAATCAATTGATCGAAGAATACAAATGAAGTTGATAACTTTGCCTACCTCGATATATTGAAATGTGCGTGTGTGTTTGTTTTCCTCCTCCCGCGCTCTACCAAACAGGCTGGATGACAGGAGGCTTCACTCTGTCCATCTGTCAACACCTGGGCTTATAGGTTCTATAGAGCAATGAACGGAGTGTCCCAGTGGAGAGAGGCGGGGCGCTAGCAAGTGTGCACTAGCTGTGTGGGTCGTGTGCTACACAATTGAAAACTTTTTTGTGGCTGTTGTGTATAAAACACGGTCAACTTCAGCCCCTGTAATTTTGACATAAAATAGTTTGTGACAAGAAGATAATGAAATAAATAATACAAGTTGGTGGATACAACTTTGTACAAGTTTGTACAGCAACAGTGATGGCAAAAGATAGGAAAAAGACAAATTTGATCTTTCATCTCAAGCACAAACCCAGAGTTGAGATTGAAGACAGTCAGATTGTGTAAAGCGTGAGACAGAATTAGTCAGCATGTCCACACTTACCCATTCAAAAATACGAAGGTTTTTGCTCATGGCTTTCCTTATGACGCAGCGTCATATTATTTATCCAAAGACATCATGCCTTTATACTCAAAAAGGAAAATATTATTAAATATGCCATATTACTGTTTTGCAATTTGCAGTTGCTACTAAACTGTATACTTGAATTCTGAATACTTTGCACTGATCTAGTTTGTTAGACACTAAATGCACTTGCTATATTGCAGTTTATTACCAATCAATCAAATAAAGTGCTTTACAATTTGAGACCAGTGTAGTTAATACTCAGCTGAATTAATTTCGTTATACAGCCCAAAAATATTGAGAGACATGCTAAGGTCCGTATCGCCCAACCCTAATTTGTGGGACAGGTATCATCCAGCAAAAGGTTTTATCGTGACAGGCAAAGGACAGTATTAACAAATATCCAAATTCGAGTATCAGATTGGAAGTACTTCAAATATTTGTATTAAATTTTCCAGTTACCTGGTCTGTCGTTCCACCTTCCTCAGCTGCCTTTTTCTTTTTCTTCCTCTTCTTTTTTGTTTTAGCTGCTCCATCAACAATAGTCTCTCCATTGTCCTTCTCTTCTTCATCAGCGTTCTGACAAACAAGAATGAGACAAACAATGGTGTAGCACAGACGTATAGCGTGTGTGTTCAATGTAATAAGACATAATTTGGTGGAGTCAGACACAACAAGCGGGACTGCTTCCATTGGACCCAGGTGCTGGGAGTTAATCGTATATTTTGTTGTTTCACAATGTTTTATGTGCCTCCTACAGGTGTTACATACAGCAGTTGTACTCAGCAAATTAGCCTTAGCTGGCTCAGGTTGCTCTTGAACAGGAGTTGGCTTAGTAGTGGACTCTTCATAGTTGCCCCAGGCTTCAGAAGGGGCGTTCCAGTCCGAACCGGGATCCATTGAACCACCATCTGAAAACAGAAAGCTTTAGTAAGAAACGATGCAGCAAATAAGGTAGTGTTCAAAATAATAGCATTCCATTCCATTTTCTTCTGCTTATCCGGGTCCGGGTCGCGGGGGCAGCAGTTTCAGTAGGGAAGTCTAGACTTCCCGGTCTCCGGCGACCTCTTCCAGCTCCACCGGGAGGACACCAAGGCGTTCCCAGGCCAGCTGTAAGACATAGTCCCTCCAGCGTGTCCTAGGTCATCCCCAGGGCCTTCTCTCAGCTAAGCATGCCTGAAACACCTCACCAGGGAGGCGCCCGGGAGGCATCCGGACTAGATGCCCGAGCCACCTCAACTGGCTCCTCTCGATGTGAAGGAGCAGCGGCTCTACTCTGAGCTCCTCCCGGATGGCCGAGCTCCTCACCCTATCTCTTAGGGTGAGTCCAGCCACCCTACGAAGGAAACTCATTTCCGCCGCTTGTATCCGCGATCTCATTCTTTCGGTCATGACCCATAACTCATGACCATAGGTGAGGGTGGGAACGTAGATCGATCGGTAAACAGAGAGCTTTGCCTTCCGGCTCAGCTCTCTCTTCACCACGACGGTCCGGTACAGCGACCGCATTACTGCAGATGCTGCACCGATCCGTCTGTCGATCTCACGCTCCAACCTTCCCTCACTCGTGAACAAGAACCCGAGATACTTGAACTCCTCCACCTGAGGCAAGACCTCACTCCCAACCCGGAGGGTACAGTCCACCCGTTTCCGACTGAGAACCATGGCCTCGGATTTGGAGGTGCTGAGTCTCATCCCAGAAGCTTCACACTCAGCTGCAAACCGCTCCAGTAAACGCTGAAGGTCACAGCCTGATGAGGCCATAAGGACCACATCGTCTGCAAATAGCAGAGACGAGATCCTAAGGTCACCAAGCTGGACTCCCTCAACACCTTGACTGCGCCTAGAAATTCTGTCCATGAAGATTATGAACAGAATCGGTGACAAAGGGCAGCCTTGGCGGAGGCCAACGTTCACCGGAAACAAGCTCGACTTACTGCTGGCAATGCGAACCAGGCTCCTGCTTCGATTGTACAAGGACCGAATGGCACGTAGAAGCGGACCATCAATCCCGTACTCCCGGAGCACCCCCCACAGGACACCACGAGGGACACGGTCGAATGCCTTTTCCAGGTCTACAAAGCACATGTAGACTGGTTGGGCAAACTCCCACATACCCTCGAGTACCCTTGCAAGGGTGTAGAGCTGGTCCAGTGTTCCGCGACCGGGACGAAAACCACATTGCAGCTCCTCTAACCGAGGTTCGACTAACGGTCGTACCCTTCTCTCCAGCACCCTGGAGTAGACTTTCCCAGGAAGGCTGAGGAGTGTGATCCCCCTATAGTTGGAACACACCCTCCGGTCACCCTTTTTAAAAATGGGGACCACCACCCCGGTCTGCCAGTCCAGAGGTACTGTTCCTGACTTCCATGCAATGTTGTAGAGGCGTGTCAACCAACACAGTCCTCCAACATCCAGAGCCTTGAGAAATTCTGAGCGGAACTCGTCTACCCCCGGAGCCTTGCCACTGGGGAGTGATTTGACTACCCCAATTACCTCAGCCACGGTGATAGAACTGTCCACGTACGTATCCTCAGACTCTGCTTCCTCTACGGAAGGCATGTCAGTGGGATTGAGAAGGGCCTCGAAGTATTCCTTCCACCGACCAACTATATCCACAGTCGTGGTCAGCAAGCCCCCGTCCGCACTGTAAACAGTGTGAACTGGGGGCTGCTTCCCCTTTCTGAGGTGTCGGACGGTTTGCCAGAACCTCTTCGAGGCCGACCGAAAGTCGTGCTCCATAGCCTCACCGAACTCCTCCCACACCCGAGTTTTTGCCTCGACCACCGCCGAAGCCGCGTGCCGCTTGGCCTGCCGGTACCTGTCAGCTGCTTCGGGAGTCCCGCAAGCCATCCATGCTTGATAGGACTCCTTTTTCAGCTTGACAGCAGCCCTAACCCCCGGTGTCCACCATCGGGTTCGGGGCTTGCCACCACGACTGGCACCGACCACCTTGCGGCCGCAACTACGACTGGCTGCCTCAGCAATGGAGGCACAGAATACGGCCCATTCGGACTCAATATTCCGGTCCTCCCTCGAGATGCAGGCGAAGCTCTGCCGGAGATGAGAGTTGAAGACTCGACAAACGGGAGACTCTGCCAGACGTTCCCAGCACACCCTCACTACACGTTTGGGTCTACCAGGTCTGTCCGGCATCCTTCCCCGCCATCTAATCCAACTCATCACCAGGTGATGGTCAGTTGACAGCTCAGCCCCTCTCTTCACCCGCGCGTCCAGAACATGCGGACGCAGGTCTGATGATACGACCACAAAGTCTATCATAGACCTGCGACCTAGGGTGTCCTGGTGCCAAGTGCACTTATGGACATCCTTATGCTCGAACATGGTGTTTGTTATGGACAAACTGTGATTCGCACAGAAGTCCAGCAACAACACACCACAACGGTTCAGGTCAGGGAGGCCGTTCCTCCCAACCACGCCCCTCCAAGTCACACTGTCATTGCCCACATGGTTTTGAAGTCTCCCAGTAGAACTATGGAGTCACCAGCTGGGGTGCTCTCCAGAACCCCTCTGATAGACTCCAAGAAGGCTGGGTACTCTGAACTTCCGTTTGGCGTGTACGCACAAACCACAGTCAAGACCCTTTCCCTAGCCCTAAGGCGTAGGGAAATAACCCTCTCGTTCACTGGGGATGACTCCAACACAGAGGCACCAAGCCAGGGGGCTAATAATAAGCCAACACCAGCTCGCCGCCTCTCCCCTGCAGCAACCCCAGAGAAGAACAAGGTCCAGCCCCTCTCAAGGAATTTGGTTCCAGAGCCCAAACTGTGGGTTGAGGTGAATCCGACTATATCTAGTCGGAATGTCTCCGCCTCTTCCACAAGCTCGGGCTCCTTCCCCACCAGAGAAGTGACATTCCATGTCCCAAGAACCAGATTTGGCCGCCCGGACACCCGCCCTCTACCACTGCCGAAATTGCAATGCACCGGAGCGTTATGCTTGCCCCTGCAGGTGGTGGGTCTGGAAGGGGGGGGGGGGCTTGGGCTGGCTCTGGCCTGGCTCCAGGGTGAGGCCCCGGTATCCCGCGTGCGGGCGAGGTGCGGTCACTCCTTTTGTTCTTCTTCATAAGACTCTTCTGAATCACTCTTAGTCTGGCCCGTCACCTAGAACCTGTTTGCCTTGGGAGACCCTACCAGGGGCATAATGGCCCCGACAACATAGCTCCTAGGATCACTCTGGCCCTCAAACCCCTCCACCACGATAAGGTGGTGATTCACGGAGGGGCAAAATAATAGCAGCCCAATTGAAATTTTTATTTTTGGATCAAAGGGCTGCAAACAGTTTGTGAAACAACCCCCAAACTCTGAAATCAATGGCAGACACTGCTATTTTTTTGAACACATTTCTTTCAACAAATTGCCCAATTGCACAGCCTTAAGAGCGTTCAAATCATGAATGCTGGGTTTTGTCTGTTTCTGAGAATTTACTGCACCTACAAGTAACTTGTTTGCCATGTAGCAATAAAAATATACTAATAACCATGATGAATCTGGTTGTCATAGCGGAATGCTATTACTTTGAACACTACTGTACAAGTCTTGAATATGACTAGAATGAGATGAATTAATGGAAATGTTTAAATTCCTCCTAAACCCAGCCCACTCATCATCCACTTTGGGCTGACTGAGCCACGGCACACGATCGGCCAGCTGGGGCTCTAAACACACACTAAATGTCATGTTTTGCCCTCTAATAATGAGCAAGACTTGAAACACAGTGCACTTACCAGCAACCCCAATACCCAGTTTAGTAAAGGACATCAGATTCAGATCAGTTGGAACCCTATCAATCACAGTCCAGGAATCTAGGAAGTGGAAAGTACATCTTTATATGAAGGCTAAAGATAACCAAGAGTAGAACAATAATTAAAGAAAATTTGAAGAAGTGTACAAATGAAGGCTCCATTTATTATATTGCTGTGTATAAACAGTGACTTAAAGTAAGTTTTTTCTTCTAAAGAGGATTTTCCAATTAGTTACATAATAGCACCTTGTAATAAGATGTGTGGCTTTTCATCTACAGTGATATTGGCCCAATCTTCAGCCCTAGGGAGGATTTTGGCTTGATACATTAAAAACAAAAAAATAGGTTATGTACTGTATGTCAAATGACTGATGGCAAACTCTACATCTTCTGACAAGGTTACCGCTTAACAATGAAAGATGTTAAAATGTCAGATTAAGGGACCACTTGGGCCTAATTTTGGCTGCTCACATTCATTAGCGACCGCTGATAAATGACATTCATTTTCTATACGGCTTAATCCAACTGAGTTGGAGGGGAATAGACAAAAACTACACTCACATTCATACCTATTCATAGTGGGAATTTAGGGATGCCAGTTAACCTAACATGCATGTTTTGGACCAGTGGGAAGAAGCCAGAGTACCCAAAGAAAACCAACTTACACGTGAGGAGAGCATGCAAACTACAGATATTCTTTTCACAGGCTTATTGATGATATAACAAGCAAGAAATATACATACTGTTTTTTAATTTGATAAATGCAATTCACTTTAAACATATTTTTGCTGCTGAATTAAAATTAACTAGGCTCTCCTTTAAAGATAAGGTGAGAAGCATGTCATCCAGGTAGTAGAAGTGCTGCTCTTCCACATTGAGACGAGCCAGATGAGGTGGAATCTGCTAAGCATGCCTCCCAGACGCCTCACTAGGGAGGTGTTCAAGGCATGTCTGACAGGTGGGAGGCCTCTGGCAATATTCACGACACGTTACAGGGCCTATGTCTCCCAATTTGCCTGGGAACACCTTGTGATCTGCCAGGACGAGCTGGACTAAGTAGCAGGGGAGAGTAATGTCTGTGCTTCCCTACTTAAACTACTGCCCCCGCAACCTGACCTTGGACAAGCGGTAGAAGATGGAAAGCAATTAACTAGAGGTAGTCCTTGCGCTGCAACGTTGCGTGGTTATGAACACACACCCATAACTTATTACTGTACAAAAATGACAAAAATCACTTCTACGCGCACGGTAGAAAAATACACAGGCCGAGGAATACAAAGTTACATTTTGCGACACTGAGGAAAGACATAATCACTTTTGTTCTTTTTAGTTGGATTTTTTGGTTATGTCGTCTAAGCCTGGGGCAGACCCGTGGCAATGAGTAAAACGTGAAATTAGACATTGCAAAATGCTTAATGGAGAAATCAACATTGGCTGCATGCCTGGTCTAAGCCACTAAAATGTCGCAACCATCATCAGGGATAAAGATGGTATTTGTGAACATGTGAAAAGAATTGCTCCTATGAAATGGACAGTGATAACCAAGCAGCACAGTAGTCTCATTATTGAGAACTCCTCGTTCCAAAAAGATCAGCGTTGTAGGACAAATTCGTACCCACCTACAAAACCACCTGTATAATACTTACAGTAAATGCTTTATTTCGGCAAATGCATGGATTTTATTATTTAAATTTTGATTATTTCTTGTAGGAAAAAATAATTCAGAGGACAGACTGTGTTCAATTCTGAGCAGCCATTGCATAAGCAGGTATGTAGATACAAGAGAAAGATAAACTGAGTATGATAGGAGTGAAATCTCTTTTCATACCATCAATATCTCCCCTCCACAGTGGTGCAGCAACACTTTGTATTTGTTCTCTTGTGGTATTCAACAAGCCTTGCATCTTTGGCGTAACAGTGTGGGGAGGAACCTTGACTGCCTTCATTGCTTGACTGTTAGTCCCACTGCTAGCTCCCACCAATGGGACATCACTCCTGTCATCTGATATATAAAGAAACACTTGTCGACCAGAATACACACTTGATCATGTTAACGACACATTGCACGGCGCTTGAGATATTTTTGCTACCTTGAGAAACAACAGCATCAACCTTCTTTGCTGTAACTTTTGAAGACTCGCCTGGGGGTGAAATGAACAAAAGGGTAAAAAATGTGCATCAATGAATTTGTCAAAACAATGCATTCAGGCAAATGTTTAAACCTATGGCACTTTAGGGAAAACTATTCCCTTGATGTATGTATTTATAGCTAATTATGGCAACAAGAACAACAGAAACAATAGGCACAAATAAAATGTAAATATCAAACTAACAAGGTATGACATTTTTCTTTAATTTTGTTGGCTTTAAGACTGGATTTTTTTAAGCAGCCAGAATTTACTAAAAATACATACCTTTTTTCTTCTTTTGGTTGGTGGGTGGAGGGGCTGCTGAAGGCTTGCACTGGTCTGAAGGACCACTCGCAGGGACGCCACTGCCTCCAGGACTGGACGAGCCATCACTGGAATTCTTGTCCTTCTTGCGTTGCTCACGTTTCTCTTTGTTACTGACCTTAGTCTCCCATGTACCTGTAAATGAATTTGGAGTGCCATGTGGGATGAGTTCCAAAATACCAAAACATCTTGTGAGATTAACAATTTATGGATTTGGTAGGAGGATGAAATTGATTGCTTAAACACATCATTAATTTTATAAGTACATCTATGTATCTCAGGCCGCACGGTGGATGAGTGGTTAGCACATTGGCCACACAGTCAGGAGATCTGGAAGACCTGGGTTCAAATCTCCGTTGGGCATCTCTGTGTGGAGTTTGCATGTTCTCCCCGTGCGTGTGTGGGTTTTCTCCGGGTACTCCGGTTTCCTCCCACATTCCAAAAACATGCATGTTAGGTTAATTGGCGACTCTAAATTGTCCATTAGAGTGTAAATGTGAGTGTGAATGGTTGTTTATATCCCTGCGATTGACTGGCAACCAGTCCAGGGTGTACCCCGCCTCTCGCTCAAAGCCAGCTGGGATAGGCTCCAGCATCCCCGTGACCCTAATGAGGATAAGCGGTACAGAAAATGAATGAATGAATGAATGAATGAATGTATGTATCTCATTGGCTAAAACAGGAAAGAGCCAGCCCCCGTCGGAGGCAGGGTGGAACCAATCTAAACCAAAAAGTCTGGAGCCAAATTTTTGTTCCAGTCAACCCCTAATTGCAGGCTACATAGTCAAGAGATTCAATGACTTAGTATGTATAATAATTTTAAATTATTGTGTTATTTTAAACATTAATCCATGTTTAAAATAACTTTGATAGCTTTAAAATATAGTCAAGAAATACTGTGAAAACGTGTCAGAACATGTGGACATCAAAATGTTGTGAATGTGATGTTGCCTATTGTCTTTGAGGCAAAGAAATTCTTTTGGTTATTTGCAAGACGTTGCACCCCAAAGACAGAAGTCAGACTCGCTTTCTTAAACAATGTTTGTAGGGCCCTATGGAATACCTTTTTACCTTTTACACATTTTATCAGCATAGTGTGAGTGCTTTTTGGGTTAGTGGAAAAGAAAATCCATCAATTAGAAAATGTAATGAAGCAAAAATGCAAAAACACTCATCCTGCTTGACACACACTAGCCTGCTATGCTTAACTAAGCTAAACCCGCTTCCATTCAGGCTCCGTAAGAAAGGATTTCCCCAAATTTGTTTGTCTGTTTAGACATGTTCAGTTTGAGAGGGGACAGGTTAGTTTGTGATTAGATTTCGCCACGATTGAGTGGTTCGCTGGGGCTTCTCCTTGCGATGAAATTATAGGGCCCTAAGTTTGGCACCTCAGTGACTACTTCTCAGGGAACAAAGTTTTCAGGTCGCAACGGCAAAATATTTTTGCGTTTCAACCTTTCATCCACACAACATTGATCTGGGTGACCTTAAATATACATTTTGAAAAGCCGTTTCAGTGTAGAGAAGCAAAAGTTACTTCCTGAATACAATGACATTACCAAGCCGTAATCAACCCTAAATTTCTCTGGAGATTAATAAAGTCTCTGTCACTTTACCAGAAGTGAACTTTAAAGACAAGCCAATACAATATCTGAATATTTCGACTTTGTCAGTCTGTTTACAGCACCACTTGTAGGTGAGCCTTGTGTATTACATTGTTTTCACCCAGTGATCCGTTTGTCTAGATGCAACTATTTAATAATCCAGCAGAGTGTGGTCGCATTTTTTTTGTTGCCATTTCCATTTGGACAGGGTCCTAAAGCGATATGCGCACCAGCACGGGGTTTTGCTGTATAAGCTTGACACATGCCCCCACACACCATTGTTTCAGGACTCTTCACTATTCATTAGAAAATGAGAAATGATAAATGATTGTCTAAAAACTCTGGTCAGTGGAAAAGGTGCACATAATGGCGACCTAGCCCCTCTACGTAACCACAGTAAACGAATACTATAATAATAATGAATGTCATTCTTAACGTTTTACCTTCCTCTGGCTCTTTTCCGGCTGGTGTCACAGTCTCCTTTACAGTCTGTTTAGCTTTCTTCTTGGACTTCTTGGCCTAGAAGATGAGTGGGAGGAAACTAAGAGACAGCTTATCTTTGTTGGAAAATCACAAACCAGACAGCAGCAGATATACAAATCAAATAAGCATACTAAAGCTATATCTATAAGTGTAGCAACTGATACTGAAAAGTCCATCCTCATTCTTATCAGTATTTGGGCAATGCTTTATGTGGCTTGATGCCATCTAGGAGGTATATTGAATGATTTGCTGTAGGGAGGGCGCCTCCCTGGTGAGGTGTTTCGGGCATGCCCAGCTGGGAGAAGGCCCCGGGGAAGACCTAGGACACGCTGGAGGGACTATGTCTCACAGCTGGCCTGGGAACGACTTGGTGTCCTCCCGGTGGAGCTGGAAGAGGTTGCCGGAGAGAGTTGCTTCTGCTTGTCTGAGATTTTTCTTCCACAACTGTGCTTGTGGTCTTCCATTTCCTCACTATGTTCCTCATGGTGGAAACTGACAGCTGGAATCTCTGAGCTAGCGTTTTGTGTCCTCCCCCCAAACCATTGAACAGTCGTTGTTTTCAAGTCATTTGACAGTTGTTTTGAGGCTCGCGTGTTGCCACACAGAAGATGAGAGAAGACTCAAAGAGGCAAACAACTTACAATTGGCCACCTTAAACACCCTTTCTCATGATTGGCTTCACCTGTGTATGTAGGTCAAGGGTCACTGAGCTTATCAAACAAAAATATTAAAAAGTAGTGTACAGTATTTCAAATCATTGAATACAACACATCATTGGAATGTATTGATTTGTTTTAAAAACTCAAGTATATGTATTTTTTCCTAATACTGCAATATTGCAACTAAATACTAAAATATAATTTCATGTTAGAACTTTTTTCTTTTAATGACCTTAGTCTTGTAAACCTACAGCTCATATTTCTTTTTTATTATCTTCCTTGCAAAATCATATTTTTCGAATGTGCTGCGCCCCAAATAAAACCCAGCCAGAGGCCACAAATGGCCCCCAGATCACACTTTGACAGTGTGGCAATTCACGCCTTTCAATGGTGTACTGCAGTTTCATCAAATACATATCAAAATTATATCTACATACTAATGAGACCTGAGTCTCATATGAAAAAAAATCTGAATTGTGCCGTTCACACTGACATGAAAAAAATGAGATGCAGGTCACCTACGATCAAACAAATTGACCTGCAGCGTAAACACAGCCTTTGACAACCTGAACAGTCCAGTTGCGATCGATTGGCTCGAGTGGATGCATGAGAATGTGTGTGTAAAATAAGGGTGACATTCCAACAAGCATTATACTGAGGGTAAAACTAGCGGGTTAAGACACAGCTCACATTACCTCTACAATCTTTCCCCTCTTGGTTTGTACGGGAAGTGACTGGTGATGTGGCACTCTCTCTTCTGCAACTGTAGCATCCTCTTCCTGGAATTCTTCAACAGTTCGCCCATTCGGCTGGGCTCTCTATTAAAAAAAACCCGAAAATTACAACACGTTTCGGCAAATGTTCTACAAAAATGATGCATTATAAACATATATATATTTACAAATCCAGTGTCCCATCGTAGTCTGGCTTTGAAGTGTTAGCTTAGCAGCTAGCCTAGCTAAAGTACGGTTTTCATTACGCCTCGTGTGGTTTGATTTACGTGCCTTTTCCGACTTTTTCTTCCTCTTTTTTGGCTCCTCCGATTTAACTGCCTTGGTGGCAACTCGTCTTACTTCGACGCTGTCGTCCACGGCGGTGACAGCGGGCCGTTTCTTGAAGAAGACAGCCCGGCACATCGAGGCCCATAGAGCGAGCATCAGCACCAAGCCGGTGCACGCTGCTAAGAGGATCGCCCATGACGGAATGAGCTCAGGCTTCAGCGATAGATCCACGCCGAGCTCTGTCCGCAAAAACTCCAAACCATTGGACAACAATTCATTCAGGCGATTTACAATCAGCTTGGCCTGCTGGGAGGCCACGTCCCTCCACTGTTCCATGCGTGCTGCTAATGACGCTAGCCAGTGACTTACAATGAAGCCCGCCCCTGTTAGCCTACCTAGCTTGCAGTGCTAGCTAAGAATAGTGGTACGACTTTGCCATGACGGAAGCAATAAAATGCGTCCCCTCTCAACTACCTACAGACCAATACACTAGACTAATCTGTCATAGCTAAAGAGATAAGTATTTTAAAAAAAAAAAACATAGATAGTGGATATGATCGTGAGACAATATACCGACTGTGACCGCCACTCGAGCGAGGCAGGTTCACCTCATATGGCTTTGACTGGAGGAGGAACGATGCCCTCTCGCGTGTGCTGCGTTCATGTTCTATCCGGAAGTCACATAAACCCACCTACGTGTTATACAACACTGATGAATGTCGATGTAATAGTAAAGGTGAAGACACGTAAATAGGATTCCACAATAAATTTGATTAATCTAATTCTAAGAAAAATGAGCGGGGATCAGATCAGATTAAGAGTAAAAAAACAAGGTTCGAAAAAAAAAAAAATATATATATATATATATTTGATACATACATATATACAATATATATAATGTGATATACAATATCACAATGTTTGATGTTTAATACGTGCTTACACATATACATACATACACACACACACACATATATATATATATATATATATATACACACATACAGTATATATATAAATACACACACACCTACCCACACACACATACATATAGAATAGTGGTTAACCACTGGATTGGCCACCACCAGGGGGCGCCTCAGAGTGGCCAAAGGTTTGCATCCATCCATCCATTGTCTATGCCGCTTATCCCCATAAGAGCCTATCCCAGCTTACTTCAGGCTTTAATAATATACTCAACAGCTGCAAAAAAAGAAATTACAACATATCTTAATCACTTTTCAACAAAAGGGTTCAATCAGTGTGCATTATTTTATTTTTAAATCCAATTATGTACAATAAAACAACACAATGTCCCAAAACATCACAAACACATATAAATGAAAATATGCAAAACAAAAAAAAATAAAGTAGCATCCTATTAACAGTTTTTGCTAGTCTTTCACAAAGATTGTAATTCACAAACACCAGCACAAAAAGGGCCTCATACTTTAGTTTCCTGCTGCTCATTGTTGTTCCCTTTCCAGCGTGTCCTCTCAAATTATGTGGCCATGTTCTTTTACTCTCTCCTCTGCCTCCCTCCAGTTTGTATGCTCACGGCTGTGCTATGTGTGTAACCCCTCCTTTACGCCACATTCAGACCAATCGCAATCGCATGTGGCTTTAACATAAAAACAAACGAGAAAAAAGAGCAGGCACCCGTCGTCCTCTTCAGAGAGCCAATTCTTTGAGGTGGCTTGTTGGCAAACGGCACATCACTATTAAACAAAGCATTGGCCCCCACCACGGGACATTTGATTAATCACTACAGTACGTTGCGTTGCTAGGACAGCAATTGACACCATTGAAATTCTGATTATTACAGGCCTTGGATGTCACAACAGAAAATATTTGACCAAACTTATGAATACAGTAGATAACGTATGCCAGCTAGTGTAGCTGTGAAATAGTACGTTAAGTATATCTAACTCCCTGAAGCCTTAAGAGCTGCGCTGGTTCTTGGTTTGAAAGCCTGGTCTTTAGGCTCAGTGGCCAGTGAGCTCAACTCTCAATCAGTGTGAATGTGCGGTGTCGGCACCAGACTGATGGACTGCATGGGATGACCACTGTTACAAATATGTTAGCTATATTATCCATCCATTTTCTATGCCGTTTATCCTCATCAGCGTCACGGGTATCCTTCAGCCTATCCCATCTGATTTCGGGCTATAGGCGGGGTACACCCTGGACCTGGACGCCAGTCAATCGTAATATATAATCTTTTTTGTGGCTGTATACAGGTCTACGTGAAAAATTAGAATATCAAGTAAAAGTTGTTTTATTTTAACATCCATCCATTTTCTATACCGCTTATCCTCATTAGGGTCACGGGTATGCTGGAGCCTATCCCAGCTGACTTTGGCGGCGAGGCGGGGTACACCCTGGACTGGTCGCCAGTCAATCACAGGGCAGACATACAACCATTCACACTCTAATGAACAATTTAGAGTCGGCAATTAACCCAACATGCATTTTTTTGGAATATGAAAGGAAAATGGAGTACGCGGAGAAAACCCACGCACGGGGAGAACATGCAAACTCCACAGAGAAATGCCCAACGCAGATTCAAACCCTGAACCTCCTGACTGTGAGGCCACATGCTACCCACTCAATCGCCGTGGGGCCCGGGAATTTAACATAAAAGATGAAATCAACGAATTTTATTGAGCCAT
The DNA here is from genome assembly GCA_024372805.1 of Oostethus manadensis. Taxonomy (NCBI): domain Eukaryota; kingdom Metazoa; phylum Chordata; class Actinopteri; order Syngnathiformes; family Syngnathidae; genus Oostethus; species Oostethus manadensis. The sequence continues at coordinate 234,633 of QODF01000048.1, forward strand.
TACGTGCAAATTGACATATCTCAAGCAGTCCCTTGTAACTTTGCTGATTAGGATTTTCAGCTTATAAAACCACAAAACTCAGAAAATTCTAAAAAAAAATTTAAGCTGCAAGACCTGATCAGCAAAATAAAATAAAAAACCTCAAAAAACTTGAAATATATTGATTTGCATATGATTCAATTATATAATATCAATCAATCTCTATTTATAAAGCACTTTTCCTACATTAAAATGCTATACAAAGTGCTTTACAAAGTTAAAACAATGCCCCATCAGCTCCCTGACCCCACACCACACGCACCATCACCACACACACATACAGTACACACATCCACATTCAAATATAAAAATATGACTGAGCAAAAATATGTGGCTGAGCACAGAGAAGCCAGGTGAGGAAGCACTATCACAGAAGCCATCTGCACCTGGGGCTGACCAGACCACAGCCACCAGGACACTGACAAGGGGACAACACAACCCCCGGTGCAGAGGGTTCCCTCTGAGGAACACTGGAGAAATAGAAGCAATAAAACACATAATAATAAAATAGTAAAGACTGAGAGAAATTAAAAATCAAAGTAAAATAAGAATAAAACTCAAATAAAATATAAATAAGTTGACAGGATTAAAACAAATAAAACATCCCTTGTAGAAACCAATTGTATAAAAATAAAATACAATGTCTCTAATGAAACAGATAAAGTAAAAATTAATAAGAACTGATAATCAAGTAAAATGCCCCAATTTAAGACAAATGACAATAAAATAAATGTCCCTAATAAAATGTAATTATAGTAAAATTAAATAAATATTCATTTTCTATACTGCTTTTCCTCAATAGGGTCACGGGTATGCTGGAGCCTATCCCAGCTGACTTCGGGCGGGAGGCGGGGTAAACCCTGTACTGGTCGCCAGTCAATCGGAGGGCACATATAGACAAACAAACATTCACACTCACATTCATACCTATGGACAATTTAGTGTGGCCAATTAAGATAACATGCATGTTTTTGGAATGTGGGAGGAAACCGGAGTACCCGGAGAAAGCCCACACATGCTCGGGATGCAAACACCACACAGAGATGTCCAACAGAGATTCGAACCCTGAACCTCCTGACTGTGAGGCCAACATTCTACCCATTCATACACCGTGCGGCCTCAATTGAACATCTTGAATAAAATTTATAAAATGTAGGTAAAACCCAAACAATGTGTCAAATTTACCTTTTAAGTTAAATTGCAGAAATACAACCACCTTTTCAGGATGTTCTAATTTTCTGTATAGTACTGTATACTGTCATTTCTATCTCTGAAAATAAACATATTCCACAACAAAATAATCAGTGGTTAACCAAGGCATTGGGCAGCACCTGGGAGAGCCTCAATTGTTTGCCAATTTGGCTAAGGATGTTATTAGCCAAGTTGGAGATTGGTTTACTGCTGCTCTACTACCACATTAGCCACCATTATGGGACTCTAAACGTGGCTGGACACTCTTAGGACAGTTTGTACTGGAATTTACCACTTTTATACATTCCTTTAACACGGGTGAACTGTCAGAACTACTGAGGGATTGTTCATTTTATAACCTACAAAATGTAATAGTCAGTAGATTAGAGGATAAATATAACAATAATAGAAGCCCAGGTTGCTTTCATAGCAGCCTTCAGGTCATCTGCATCGTTGGGTCTAGTATTTCTCATCATTTTCCTCTTGATCCAAACCAAAAAAAGAGAACACAGGGGCAATTTACAGTCCACGGCACATTATAAAAATATAATTTAATATGGAAACTAAAATAAACAGCAAAAATCAGCAGTAATTTCACAAGAATAAAGGCAAACTATTAAGAGAAAAGTTGTAATATTACAAGTAATCTTTCGTGAATGATTATTATGAGGAAAATTAGGTCTGCGCTCTGAGTGCTTTTCTAGGTTTATAGTAGTTACTTTTTAAATTTCATGTAACTACAATATCCAGTAATTCAACCTAATTTCAATAGAGCTTAAACTAGTAACTACCACATGTGTTGATATGTAAATAAAAAGCAGACGTATGTAAGTCAACAACACATGAATCAGAGCTCTAGATGTAAACGTGTAATGTATAGTTTGTATGCCATCTGAAAGAGCTTTACATTTTGGTATAGAGGTAATAACATGTAATGCAAAGAAAAATACTCAGATTTTTCAGAACGAAACCTCTAAAACTCAAAGTAAGTACATTCCAAATGAATTTATCATGACTCAGATGAAGAATGGACCAAATTTTGCATCCAAGTTTATTTTGAAATTCCCTACTCCCCCTGTACAAGAAAAAAAAAAGATTTTCCAGAAAGGCAGCAGTGAACTGTCAGTGATAGTACTTTTCTGGGGAAGGAAAAATTAATAATCACAGTGCGTCTTCTTTTAAATACCTCTACTGCTGTCATCTTTGGCTGGGTTTCGGCAGACAGCTTTCTGTCAAACCAAATACCTGGGAAGCAAACGTTTAAGCCAATAGAGCAGAGCTGTGGACTTTACATTTTACAGTGCCAATGCAGGAATGTTTTGGACTGTATACATATTTTCATTAACACAAAAAAAAACAATAAAAATTGAAATAAAAATAAGTGTGTGTTCACAACACAAATTCCGTCTGGGGAGATAGCGACAGTATGTCAAATTTAATAAAATTGTATAGACAAAAAATAAATCTACAAAAATGGAGCTAAGTAAATATTACACAACAGTAAACATGTTTTACTTTTTTTAAACTTTTTTCTGTTGAACCTCTACACAAAACCAAAGTTCTTGGTCTTAATGGCTAACAGGAGTTTCTGTTTGAGTATCTGTTTTGAAGAATATAGTGGCACGTAGAGGCGCGAGATGCATGTATTGGCTGTAGGGAGGTGCTGGTCATCTGGAGGTCGGATTGTGATGGAGGGCATAGGCTGAAAGCCCTCTTCGCTGGCTGGCAGGGAAGGGCTGGATGTCCAAAAGTACACCTGATAATAAAAAAATAAAAAAAGTCAAGTTAAACAATCGATCAAGTCATTCATGATTTTACTTTCGTTACTTTCTCTCATACTGCAGGAATGATATGACAAACAATTTTAGTGTTTTTGAAACAATGACTTTTTCATACCATGGTATACCATGAAACTGGTAAACGGCCCATGCCTAGTGTAAAGAGTACACAAAAATGCAATCTTACCAGATCTTGCCTCTCAGTCATGCTCATCTTCTCAACGATGGACCAAAACCAGCGCTTGAACTGTAGTAGTTTGTCAGCATTTTCCCCTATTGGATAAACAGGATGCTGTGGTTTATAATACATTTTAAAATGTAAGTATTATATACATTTCGATAATAGACAACCATACCAGACTCGTCATTAAAGGATGTGAAGCTAATGAGCATCTGCACGTTGACCTCTCCGCAACCATTGACCAGCAACCTGAAGTCCTCAGCAGTCAGGTCTTCAAGGGCATTCTTCGGAAGAACATCCAGGAGACCCTTTCTCATTGCCTTGGGTGGATATAAATCAGAAGGCTTGAGACTACATTTTTCATTTAAATAATCTGTAGCTCACAAAATTGGAGGCGTTTTCACTGCCAGGATGAGTCAAGTCAAAGGACTCACATGGAGAGGTTGCTCTGACACCACCAGCATTCTGTGCTCTGCATACTTTCTCACATACTCGTACACATTGAGGGGAGTTACTGGCATGTTGACCCCCCCAGAAAGAAGCTCCACCTGAACCAGGAGAAACAAAGTCATCAATGGAATATACAGTGGACCCTACAAGTCCCACATGGTGTAAAAATGGTAAAAATTTGAGCTCAATCAAAACATTCTCTGCTTGACTGGTCACCCTGTAATACAGATCGTGAAGATTATAGATTGAGGTCGATACCTGTCCAGCCCCTTCTTCTTTGCAGAGGTCAATAGCAAAGGCCAAGTCCATAGCAGCAAATACAGCGTCAGCTTCACCAGCCAGTGAATGGCGAATAAGCTGCCGCAGACTTTCGTACATGACAGGGTCGAAAAATGCAAAGTCGTGCCAGTTGACCTGCATTGTATGACAGTAACTTTATATATTACCACTTATTCTTCTTTTCTTTTTTTGGTAATAGTACGTATTTGAAGAAAGGTTTTGCCTACCTTCCTTCCAAGCAAGACCTTGATAACGTGTCTGTTCAATGTTATTGGACAAAGCTCATTCTGAAGAAGACACAACCCCAATATCCTAAAATGAAAACATTCAATGTTTAAAAGTTACTGTGCCTCTTGAAACATTTTGGTTGAGTAAGGGCTAGAGGCTGTCAATTGATGAAAAAATTTAATCGTTAATAATCACTTTTGTCCATAGTTAAATCAATTAATTGCAGATAGAAATAAGTTTTCTTTATAAGAAGTAGGGATGTAAATCTCATTGTTGTAAATGATCTGATACACAACTATGATAACATCAAATTTTATGTAAAGTGATATCAATTTAGGAAATATGGGTGTCCAAATGTTATTTAAGGAGCTGTCAATTTTGGAAATATGGGTGCTGTGGTTTTACAATTGGACAGTTAAAGGTGTTTTCCCCTATCGATGTATTTCAGTATCGCCATTGGTTTAAATTTTACCCAGGGCTGTCTGAGTTTTCCTCTAACACTGTAAGTCAAATTGATTGCAATGCATATTATTTTGGAACCATCCACTTATTAGGTGCACCTTTGTGGTATCCAACCATATTTAGACAAATCAAAGCAACCATAATTCTCATTTATTTACTACATACTGTTAAGTCACAGTTAGGTTGCTACATATGTTTTTAATTTGTTCCTGTCTTAGTTTTACACAATACATAATAAAATAAATTACATTGGTATAATGTACATATGTTTTACTGATGATCTTTCCCGGTAATTATCTAGTGCGCTGCTAATGGTAGCACTGCTAATTCTTCTCAGTCGTGGTCACATTGACGTAAGCCCTAAAGCAGAAATCAATGGAGAGACAGTTTGCATTAAAAAAAAAAAAAAAAAAAGTATAAATGACAATAAAAAAAATATATGGGCAGTGTTTCAGTACTTTCTTGCAGCTCGCTTCTCTCCGGTAAGTCTACGCAGTCCGTATCAGACAGCAGATACATAAAATAACTTTGGTCTCGTTGCAAGAGCCATCTCCAGGGCTTTTAAGCTAAATATACCAAACGACTCATTTCTTTGTTGTTCTGCTCAATATTTGTTCCCGTTTGTACCTCCGTAGTCACCACTACAGCCCTAAACTACGGTGTTGGCTGAGAGTCAAACAGGACTTGCACATGTTAATCGTACATCCAAAAAAATTGTGGTGTTAAAGGAAACGTCAGTTAACGTGTTAACTTTGACAGCCCTAGTAACAACCTCTTCTGACCAGCATGAACTGTTCCTTACCTGCCGATGTTACGGAAGCAGTTTAGTCTAGCTTCTGTGTTCTTTCCGGGCCGAGGGGAGTAGAAGCCTCGCTTCCCAGGCTGATAAAAAAGGGGAGCATTGTCATCCCCATCATCCTGGTCATCCAGCTCCATGTCCACCACACTGCGGGTTGAACCATGCCTCTTCCGGTTTTCCAGTTGCTACAGCCACAAAAAGAAGAATACCTTTATGTTAACATTTGTCAGCTTTGACTGTGTCTAAGGAATTATAATAATACTGGATGATATAAGTTACCATGCTATTATTTTTCCTCCCATGTGGGACAAAACAGAATTGGGTCATGGCAGCGCAGATAAAAAAAATAAACCATTAAATTGTATAGCCTCGAACCCAAATTAATGCAATCCTTATACTCATGAAACACCATGTGCATACACTACAACAACCTCATAGCAAATCAAAACATGGGCATGCATTAAATAAATAAGACGACTGAGCAGCATCAGGCTTAGTTTACTTGCATTTAAACAAATAGGCAGGAAGACGCCAGCCAGGCCAAATACAAAGGTAAGTAATGTTTCTGCATTTTATTATTTAGTATTGCTTACTTCCATTTTGTCGCTATGCAATGTCACTTATACAGTACACTAATATACAGCAAGCAGTTTTCAAGTTTTAGTTTTTGGGGGCTGCATGTGTAGGTAATTTAATGTGTTTAGTAATTGTAAATACAGTGATATTCATATGTTATGTGAATCACAAGCAAATGTAAATAGAATAAAACAAAAGTTTTGGGAATTTAGACCTGCTGTGTATCCTGTTGAATCACAAACAGACCAACAGAAATTTCACGTTATCTTATTATAGTACTTATACCAAGAAATAGATGAAGAAAAAAAATTTACTTGTGTTTTCTCTGGAGCTTCCAGAAGACCAAGGTCCAGTATACTGTCAGCACCATTCTCCCTGGAGAAGACAAAGAGTTATCGGTTGGTCACACTGATCACAATTTGGAAACACTATTTTTTTTTTTAAATAAACTAAGATTTAGATTCTGTTGCACTTAAATATCAAAGCTATTGACAGGACTTTACATTGGCACAATTTACCTGTCCTGCTTCTCATTCTCGCTGGCCACACTAGAGCCACGGCCGGTTTCCTTGTCCCATTGCCTCAATTCTGCTTTATTAATGTGGGTATGGATAATTTTGAGTCTTATTTTTTTTATTACGACTTTTGTTATTATTTAGAAACTGCAAAGAGTGATGGCATTCTTGTTGATCTATGAGTGGGATAAATTGCACGCATGCTTTTGCATGTGTATGGAGTCATGCCGGGCCCTAAAATACTTTGAAGACAGGATGCAATCAGTGTGCTTTTACTAGCTAAAGGTGTCAGACTTTAGTTACTGTATAAAAGGGGCTGATTCACGATACAATTGGATAAAGTAAAAGTATGTCCCAAAAGACAATGATAGTAAAAAAACAAACAACAAAAAAAAAACTCCTTGTATGCGGTTCATTACATTAAAAAGGCCGTGTTGGTTGATGGGTTTAGCGTGTATGGTGCATTTATTCTTACCTTCCATGTGCAATAAGCAGCTCCATAGCTTCTTCTACTCTGGCTCTGAGAGAATCCTCACTGGCCAATAGCAGCAGTAGTTGCGCAGGGGACAGCTCCAACAACATGCCTGTGATTTTACTGGCAAAAGCCTGCAAAGATAAAACAGCAAGTATTTTTATGGTCTAGGCAAAATACAACCACCCAAAACAATTCAAACATTCCCATCACTGTTTGAAAAAGCCAAAACAGTGATTCCCAGTCACTGGGAACTGTGTGTGTGTGTGTGTGTGTGTGTGTGTGTGTGTGTGTGGGGGGGGGGGGGGGGGGNGGGGGGGGGATATTAATCAATTCCATTCAATTGGGTGGAAAAAATGTTTAATCATTATTATAATTGATTTATTATTTACAACGTATAATGTATATTTGTTCCTTTACTATGATATACTTTAATGTAAACATGTTAAGCATGTCTGAAATAAACTACAGTAAATCATTACCATTATTACGTTACCATAGACCAGTGGTTCTCAGTTATTTTCTGTCACGCCCCCCACATTGGTCCAGAAATGTTGTGCCACCACTATTTGAGAACCACTGCCATAGACGGATACAGGTGCTCATTTCCTACCGGTTGCATTGCATGAACACGTGGGTAGAGCCTTTCCCCCAAAGCTTGTCTGTGGGCAGGTAGGGGGTCAGGCTCATCACTGGGGTTGCCCTCTGATGATGGCCTGAACGGCCTGGTGTCTATGGACAGTTGCCTCCTAGAGTCTCTGTAGCACACCGACACAGACAAGCAGCACTGTCAGTCTTACAACGGCAAAAGTCACAGCAATGGATTTTTCAAAAAAACAAAAATTTGTAGCTAATGTTCACCTATCCCGGTCTCTCCTGGATCCTGCTCGTAGACCTCCACTTCTCCTCTCCCTTTCTCGGTCTCTGTTTCTCAAACGCTGCATTAGATCTGCACAAACACAAAAAAAGTTTATTTGAATGTATGTTTCTATTTTAAATCTCAAGGTAACTATCAGTTTGCATGAATGAACTCAAGTTCCAAAATACAGTATAGTTTCTTTATAATTTCATACTTGAATTGTAATCGTGATGACACGTACTGCTGGCCTGCATGCCCTTGCTGACACTCTGGACGCAATCCAAATTGGGAAGCTTGTCGTTAGAAAGGAGAGCCAATGCAATGGCTGTGTAGAAGCTGCGGGCCACACCACTGCCCTCGCCAGGCTCATCTTTAAAGGTGACTTTTACCCGGTGCACTGCCATTGGTGTGGTTGTGCAGCGTCTGCCAAAGTGGGTGTTTAGCTGACGCATGGTCTGTTGTATTAGTTGGTCTCTATCTCGATCAACTTCAAGGGCCAAGTCTCGGGATTGGAGATTTCTTAACTTCTCCATTTCTCGTCGGAACTTTGATTCTTTCACCTCAAAGCCACCCAGCTCAGTGAGGATCTAAAAAAAACCCAAACAAACAAAATCAACAACAAAAAAGAAGATGTTAGTTGCACTTAACGGCCAAAACTTCATTACCCCCCAAACAAATGGAAAAATCCTGACTTTAAAAAGATACCGTAGTTTTGACACAGACATGCATATTGTTTTGTAATTTGCAGTGCTGTATAAATACACCACAACATAATTTATCCCCCCCCCCATATATTTTGTCCCTTCCCTGTAGCGAAATAAGGTGACCCAAGTATTACAGAAAGTACCGATCCAGGCTCAGCTCCAACATCCTCCATGAAGACACGACCAAAGAGTTCCAGTGACAGACGCCAGCGTCCAAGCAGCATGTCGTGTGAGATCATCATCCCCATGAAACTACAGTGAGGTCTACAAACAGGGAGGCAACAGGGGGTGCCACAGTTCAGTATATTGCCATAATACAGTGGTCGTCTATTTTATGTCATGCTCCCGACTGGGGGACATAAATGTTTACCTATAATATGTATTTACTTATCTGTATTGTACAGGTTGAACTTGAAACTGAAACCAGCTAAATGCAACAAAATGGAGGGGACAGAAGCATACAAGAGGCAAACTGCATGCAATACAGTAATACATAAAAATGCAATAACTAGGGGAATTCTGTATTCTATTTAAAAAAATATAATAATGGCCCACATTTTAAAAATGTACATCCCTTTACATAAAAATTGATGTAGTTTACAAATTATTTTATTTTTTAAAGTGTTTTTTTTAATCATTGCGCCTAAACGTTTCCTGTGGCCCAGTAGCTGGAACTCCCTGCCTTACAGCATGCTTGGGGATATGATGTGCTCTTTTACAGAATTTGAAAATTCTGTAGGAATGCTACTTTTATCGAAGTGGCTTCTTTATTTGATAATGTAACAATAATGTCTACAACAAATGTAACTGTTGAATCGCATCAAATCGTTCTGTTTTTAAAATACACCGTTTTGAATAATATCAGAACCCGTGTATCTAGATGCAGACTGATTTACACCCTTACTAATAAATGAGACAAACTTCTGTGATTATGAGTTAACTATGGACAAAATGTTATGATAAATATTTTCGATTGACAGCCCTATTATTCATATAGTGTTAGCATTACGCATAGCATAAGCTTAGAAGATTATACAATTTTAGCGTTTTGCACATTCATTATATCAAGTCAGTAAACAGGTGTTTGCTACCTGAATGATGGGAGAGGAGGCCCATCACTTTCAGTGAGGCCAATCTCAGCTAGGAGGCTGCTTTTCAGCTGTGCAGCAAGGTCATGGGGTGAAGGACCAGCTTTTGAAGCCTCTAGCTCCTGGTCTGCTATTGACTGGTCCTCGGTGCTCCGCTGAGCAGTCTCCATACTCATTACATTTTTCAGGTTGGCAGAGTAAGACATTTTAGTGGGAAGGACCTGTAGTAACATATTTAATGTTATGTCAACAGGTCTTGAAACAAGTGTGAGGATGAAAAAATGCAACTGGCTAAATGGGACACAATATGCAACCATGCGCTGTGTTTTAATATCCACTTGAATCGCTGTGAGGAAAATAACTATCCAATATATCCATTGTGTTTCTAGCCATTATTCCTAACACTTCACATGAGCAGTGGACATAACGGGAAAAAAATAATAAATCTGGATAGCATTTACAGAGATCTGTAAGACACTAAGTAACCAATTAATTCCAAAATATGTCATTTTTTTAACAGTTGCTTGCATATTTCTCATATGAAGATGGGTGGTATACCTGCGAGGGGGAGGGTAGAGAGGAGCCCAAGTTTACCTCCAGGCAGTTCCTGTCCACGCTTGCCTCAGCCAGGCCTTTGGTTGTCAGGTAAGAGGATGAGTATAAACCCTGAGAAGGGCGCCCGAACAGATCCTCCTTCCTCGCATTAGGCTGAAATAGTAGCAGTATAATTATATCATATGTTACTACAAATATAAATATCACCTATAATAATCACTTAACGGTGTAGCCAAAAATCAAACTGTAAAAGTACCAAAGTTGAACGCACCAAAAGCTAAAAGATTTGGTGTTTAAGCAAAACTTTCTGGAATAATATAGCTCAAAAGTTTTGTCCAAAGAAAGTTCATTGTTGCAAATATGTCAAGTGCAATGATAGGAAGAGAACTGTAAATGGAACTTGCAACTGTAAATGGAAAAAAGGTTCTGTTCAATTTTGGTGGTTCCACTGTGTATTTACCAATTACCCCACACCACAATATTAAATCTAATTATGAAATATGATACTCAAAATGTGTATCCTACTTAACAAGAGAAAGCGCAATCTCAAATGAGGAGGAATGATCATGCTGACAGACTAGGCAAACAACTTTCACCTGGAGGAGGTGGGGCTGGTCTGCTAGTGGTATGGCCTCAGCCAAAGGAACGTCAAAAGGGTTGGGTGGGATGCAGCCTAAGAAAGTCATGGAATCAGAGCGACGGAAGAAGGGATGATTCTGGCCCGTTTCAGCGGGGGCAGCATCTTCATCCTTGTCCTGTAATGTTGAACCTATAGTGAGAGAAAAAAAGACACTGTTACATACAAATAGACCACATATTTGAAATGTATTCATTTTTCTTAGGTACTTTGATTGGTGTCCTCATCATTTTCATGTTCAGAATCCTCATTGTCCAAACCCAATTCCAAAATCTCCCGATTCCTAGAAAAAGACAAATATGAACAGGCAAATGTGTCAATGTGAGACAGCTTTTCTTCAAAATAGAACAAAAAAGATGCCCATAAATGAAATGCATACGACGAACAAAAATAAAAATCACTATTTTTTTTAAATGTATTTTTGTTCTTAATAAATAACTGTTAAGTTAAATATATGCAATTTTGGAAATAGTTATATTATTTCATTTAATACTGCTGTATTTATTTTACCCTTCATTATCCCTACTGCCTAGTTACAGAAAAGAAGCAAAAAACTATGTTAAGCTTTTTCACTGGGACAGCGGGAAAAAACGTCAATAAGAAGGGAAAAAAAAAATTCTACCAAAATTATTACACTTGCTCCCCAAAATATGGTTTTGTCTCTTCCTTGCATGCAAATACGCCTGACCCCTTGTGTGTTGTCTGCCGGGAGAGGTTGGTTTATCCATCATTGTGGATTGATGATCCAAAGAACTATCCAAAACTTTCCACAGTGGCAGTGAGTACTATACTGCTAGGAAGCCAAGTGTGTGAAAGATATGCTTGTATGACTAAAAAACAAATGTCAGACATGATATGCCCATTACCTCTTTCTATCCATCTGTGGGGTTTCAAGAGTGGTCTGCTGGTTCATGGCTTTGATCCAATAGATAAGGGCCTGGAATACATAGGCCACGTGTTTCAGCGAGCAAACATCCAGCACTGGAAGCACATCTGAGTGCTCATCATTGTGGGAGCGCATGAGTGATAAGGCATAGTTTAGGAAGTCGCCTCGTGCAGACATCATGCCTTGGCGAGCAGTCAGTAGAGTGGCTGCTCTCCTGGAAGACAAAAAGTGAGCCACTTTCACAAACCATTATGCAACTGCATAAAATATGCAAAAGGATGAGAAAAGAAAATAGTCAGATTTTGTATTTATTTATTTATTTTGTTATACCTGCGGCCTTCTAGGGTGCGGAGGTTGGCCTCCTCTCGAGCAGTCATGCGTTCCCGGCGTGCTGAATGTTGAGAGGCATGAAGTGGGTGACTGGGGTGACCAGGGTCTCCAGCAGATGACAGGGAAGACCCATATCTCAACTGAGCCTCTGTGGAATCCATGATCGACACCATCCAGTTCCAGGTGGGTATCAACTTTTCCTCAACATAGTTCTGATTCAACAAGTGGAGAACATTTGTCTTGTATAATTAGTAGAGCACAACAGATAAAGAAAACCTCATGTATAGTAAAACATTTTGACCAAAGTATGATATTAATTAAATCTGTTTAGAAAGTGTGCTGTGATATGACAATATTAGTATTTTTCAAAAATTGCTTTTATTTCTATAGCTCACCTGAAGGTTGACTGCATCTTGATAGGTAAGCTTCACAGAGGCAGGATACTGCGAGTAGACAAGGTGGTTGTACTTTGGAATCAAACTCATGAGATCAGAGATCTGTCTAATAACAATGCTGTAGGCCCTGGCTAGGCTGCTGGCAGACGTCAGATAGCTGCTGGAGTTGCTTGCCTCCAGAGCAGCTGCAGCCGCAGCAGCGCTAGAGGTGATTGCACTTGAGCGACGCAAGTTTGTGGGATCAATGTATATGAGGCCAGTTGAGCTAGCTGCTAAAAGAAAGAGACAAAACTTACAGCCAACATTTTTTGTTTCCCATGCACAAAAAAGCAAGAGGCAACAAAGTTCCACTGACCAGCGGATGTTGAGGAACTGGGAGGAGCACTTCCAGCCGTCCTTTGGCTGGGGGTGTTTCGAACTGCCCATTGCATGGACCGAGGAGCCTGAGCTGCACTGTTGGCATGGGAAGCATTAGTTGTTCTTTCCAGGGGCTCATCAAACAGAAATGTTTCTGGGTCAACATCATCGCTCTGACTGCTGCTGCTGTCCGAGTCACTGGAGTCATTGGATTGAGAGTCGTCCTCTGAAAAGAAGGCTGGGACACTGCTGGCACCTTTAAAAAAAAAAAAGACACACACATAGATAGGAAGTTAATATGTAATACGCAGAGTTACAGTAGTGTTCAAAATAATAGCAGTCCAATGTGACTAACCAGATTAATCACTATTTAGTATATTTTTATTGCTACAAGGCAATGATATGATATGCACGCTCTTAAGGATGTTTAAATATTGTCTTTGGCTGACTCAAAACTGTTTAGTACAAACTCTTTTGTTTCTAGGATTTGGCAATCCTATGAATCACTAAACTAATATTTAGTTGTATGACCACAATTTTTTATAACTGCTTCACATTTGTGTGGCATGGAGTCAACCAACTTGTGGTACCTTTCAGCTGTTATTCCACTCCAAAATTCTTTGACAACATTCCACAACTCATTAACATTTCTTGGTTTTGCTTCAGAAACAGCATTTTTGATGTCACCCCACACATTCTCGATTGGATTAAGGTCCGGGGATTGGGCTGTCCTCTTCAGCATAAGGCAACATAACCTCAAGTATTTTGGCATATGCAAACTGATCCATGATCCCTGGTATGCAATAAATAGGCACTATATAGGGAAAAAATGTGTGTGTTCTTTGGCAAATTGTACAGTCTTATTAAATAGGAAAGACTTTGCAGAATTTGAAATCTAACTTGTCACATGTAAATCCAGATTGTCTTTGATCATCCTGGAGCTGATCATTGGCTGAGCCTTTGCCATTCTGGTTATTCTTCAATCCACTTTGGTAGTTGTCTTCCATTTTCTGCCACGTGTTTCTGGTTTTGCTCTCCATTTTAAAAGGCATTAGAGATCATTTTAGCTGAACAGCCAAACATTGTTTGCACCTCATAAGTTTTCCCCTCTCCAATCAACTTTTTAATCAAAGTACACTGTTCTCCTAAACAGTGTCTTGAATGACCTATTTTACTCAGGCTTTCAAAAAGAAATGCATGTTCAACAAGTGCTGGTTTCATCCTTAAATACAGGCCACCTGATTCACACCTGTTTTTTTTCACAAAATTGATCACTCATCACTGATTGAATGCCACACTGCTATTTTTTTAAACACACCCGTTTAAAGTAATTTCCCAATTGCACGGCCTTACGAGCGTGCATATCATGTATGCTGGGTCTTGTTTGTGTTCTGAGAATCTACTGCACCTACTGGTAACTTTTTTGCATGTAGCAAAAAACATATATACTAATAACAGTACTTAATCTGGTTAGTCACATTGGACTGCTGTTTGGAACACTACTGTATCTATATCACTGTTTACTTGTCAGGGGTGCATGTTAGTGAACACACCACAACAGGCCCAATCAACTCTGATGTGACAGTGATAACATTGAGGCAACAATTAAAAACAGCCACAATCTGATTAACCTGAATTTAAAAAAGTGCTTTGTGACAGACGTCTGTGACAGGAACTTCAGTCACACTAAAATGGCTTGCCTCATTTTGTTCAGGAGTTAAGCATAATAACCATGATTAGTATAAATACAGTGAGAAAAAGAACATCATTTAGAAAAGCTACAAGTAGATTAGAGTTATTGGTGAGAGACCGTATTAGTAAAAAATAAAAAAATAAAGAACTGGCAGCAGGGAACTGTATGTTGCCCTATTCTTGCCCTGACATCTTTATATGCATGAAAGTAAAGGAGGAGCTCATACCAAAAATAGGATATGCGAAGAATACCCTACTACCTGTAAATGAAATACATTGGGTATTCAGCCAGGAACCATTTTATCTGCTGTATTGTTAGTTCTCCAAAACAACCTAAAACCCAAAATGTTGACTAGTGACTTTGTGAGGAGTGAATTAGTCTGCAACTTAAAGACAAGATAAATCACAGAGCAGCACAACATTTAAAATACATTTTGAAAGCTGTTTCATAAAATAAAACATGTTGAAAAAAAACAAAGAATAAAACACAAAGTCCAACCTGCTTCAGAGCCAGCTGTGGCAGCCGTAACAACACTCCTGCGGCCACTAGCATTATCCTGATTGCTGTGGTTGCTTTCACTGTCGCTCTCCGTTTCTGCCGCTGCGAGAAGATCAAGTTCCATGTCACTCCCTAAAGAGGATGACCACAAAAAAGAAAATGCCAAATTTCTCTTTAGGTCATGGGTCCCAAATTCACTGCCAAGAAAAAGTCAGTGCCACACCATCCTCATCGTGCTCATCATGTTGCCCTTCTGTCTCGGCATTTTCCTCTCCTTGCTCTTCTTGATCATCATGATGGTCTTCCTCACCAGCTACTCCCTCTACCACTTCAACCTGAGAAATAAGGACAAAATAAATAAATCCACTAACCAACTCTTTAGAGACTAACGTCATTAATCAAAGCAATATATTCAATTTCCTTTCTTGGAACAACATAAATTGCATCTTCTGGTAAATGTGGACCTAATGTGCCTCTCACCTCTTCCACATCTGCTGATACTATATCATCCTGTTCCTCGTCTCTACCTCTGACAGGTTGAGACTGGCTGCTGTGCCGAGGTTGGGGGTTCCTGATGATATAAGATGCAGTAGTCTGACTGGAACTGGAAAACAGGAAAACATCTACTTAAAAATATCCTTTTGCGATTTCAATGCCAAAGTAGCAACAAAAAAATACACAAATACCTGCAATGATTAATATACATAGAAAACTTTGTAAATGTTTCATTAAATAAAAAAGAAGAAAGAAAAAAGCTTACTTGCTAGACTGATCAGGTGAAGGTCTTGGAGGAAGTGGTTCAACAGAGAAGAGCTCCTCGCTACCCTGAACGGCATCAATACTTGTACTAGCTAAAGTAAATGGGGCCGTAGGTCTTGCAATGCCCATTCGAACAGGAACAATCAGTGACTCTGCCACATTACAGAGCTCCTCCACAGCATAGGGTAGAAGAGCTTGGAAAACACGCCTGCATTTACCAATTGGCTGAGGGATAAAGTTGCTATGTTGAAGAAATAAGGGAAAATGAAAGTGACAAATCAGAGGCATCATTAACAACTGCATGGTATACCAAGGCAAAGAAATTAAAATTCTTTTTTTAATTACTATATGGAATGCTTACTTTTTCTTCTTAGATGAGGCCATCTCAACACTGAGAATCACAAATACTCTGGAAACAGAGCGTAGAAACCTTCTAGTGACATTAATTGCTTCCTCTCTTCGACCAGGTGTGTACTTGATCTGCAGCTCTTTCACCAGTGTACCTAGTAAAGTATCTATGAACTGACAGAGGAAAAGAACAAGCTCTAATCATTTGAAAGTTGTATGAAATTGCAAAAAGGTTTAGTTTCACAATATGACATTAGGAACAAAGTTGTATGGCCCTGGACAACTGGCGGTGAGTGGACTTACAGTGATGTCAGGTGCGCACTTGACAATGAGACAGTGGGTGAAACAGTCAAGGCGAATGGTGCCACTCTGCTGATTCAAATAGACCTGCTCTTCAGGGAGGAGGTGGCCGATTCTGCTGCTTGCGCTAAGACTAACAATGCAAACGGAAAGCAAAATGATTATCTTACAGAACAAATTGATGTGGTAACAATACAGTTCATCCACTCCAACGTTTAGTACACTGAAATAATATGCATCAACAATCCCTACAAATACAATGTAATTGTATTTGCTTACGGGTCCTTATTCTCTTGAGAGCCAAACATGATCATAGACTTAAGAGCATTCCAATCTTGCAGAACCCTCTCCAGAGCCAGCTGAGCAAAGCGGGGAGGCTCCAGATCATGATCTGGCATGTCAGAGTCTAAAATGAAATTTAAAAAAAGAGCATATTTTTCTGTGACATACTGTATGAATGGCATTCAACTCATTCACATAAAACAAAAGCCAATGTTGGACCTTCTGTACTTGCAGCCTTGCGATTCCTGTCCTCTCTGATGCGTGGTGGTCTGTACTGACAGTGCTCAACACTCTGCCTGGCAACAGTCTGCACTAGGAAGAGTAGTATATGCTCTCCCCTAATGATCAAAACAATCAAAATCGGAAATGTGTCCTGCATAACCCATTCCATTCATTGGAAAATTGAGCTTGCAATTCAAAACAGAACTCAGGTATGTAACAAACAAAAGCAAAACGTAGTACTTATATCCACGTTTATTACAGATTGATAACTCACCTGCTATTTGGTGCTGTAACCAGGTTAGTGGTCGTGAGCAGCCTGTATAGCAGATCAAGGCGAGCAGCTTTTTGGCCAGCAATCAGTGTTTTACACTTGCATTTCTCCCAGCAGTCACAGTATGCGGTGGGAGAGGTCCTCTTGAGTCTGAAAAAAAAACCAATGCAATTTTAATCTATAGCTAAGATTAAAATTTGATTAATTTAGGTTAACACTACTTCAGACATCGACAAAGATTGAAATAGCCACATTAAGCACAAGGGCTTACTTGCAGTCGTGTCCTTTGTGACACACCCTGGCACACTCGGTGCAGCAACAAAGAGACTCTAGTAATCCACATGTCCGACACTCAAAGATGTCCTAAATACAAAGTCAAATTCAGAGACAGCTTTCTACTTAACATTCATGTAATTCAATTATATGCACACATCTTTTCCACTTAAGCCCCAAGTGTACGGGCTAACCTGATTAATGTGTTCAGCCCCAGTCCAAGTGAAACTGCATGTATCGTTGCAGCAGAGGACATAAAGGGGTGAATCGTCAGGGTTGGTCCCCAGGGGACAAATCATTTCCATGAAAACAGAATCTGAATCCTCCTTCTTTGCAATGCCTGGATCACCCACTGTGTGTCAAGAAGTAGAACAAGAACAACAAAACTGTATGGGAATATAATTATGACATATGGTGCTACCATGCAGACAACACAGCCAGCAATCCCATCACAGTAATGACATGAACAATACAGGAAAATAGGTCAGAATTCTCATATTTCAGACAAGCTGCAGTTATTCAGCTGCTATAGCAGCAGACAACTTACTAAAATCTGGAAATGCTTAGTTGCAGATTGAAGCTAGTCTGTAAGAACCGACAGAATGTGTCAGAACTAGACATTTTAGGTTTGTCCCTTCACTTCAGATACGTTTCCGTTATTGCAGCTTTGAATATCGTCCAATGCCAATCAGATATCAGCATGAATCATACACACTTTTACTTGTTTTGTAGTGTGGAAAGTCAGATAAGGCTTAAAGAAGTAATATTGCCCAAAGAGAATAGCTATACTAGGAATGAGAAAAACTGACCCATTTACTTACAGATGCATCTGCTGTATAGTTTTATCAACAACAGGTATAATGTAGCAAGGTACAACGTGCTGACTGAAGCCTTTGAACCGAACATTATTCAACTCAGAAAGAAGCTGGCTCTTTTCTGTTATAGCCAATAATTTTTTCCTGTGGGAGTATCTCACTTTTTGCCAATGTGTGTGGTGGATGTCTGACTCAGCCGCTATACTGCTTCAATTGTGGGATGAGTTTGGATGTTTTAAACTTTCTCGATTCTGTGCCACCATGCGAAACTTGTGCATGACATGTCGACTCAGTTGCAACGCCTTTTTTGGACATTAATGAAAAATACTGCTACACGGCTGTCACCACTCCTGATCTTTGCTAAACACTAGT
The DNA here is from genome assembly GCA_024372805.1 of Oostethus manadensis. Lineage (NCBI taxonomy): Eukaryota > Metazoa > Chordata > Actinopteri > Syngnathiformes > Syngnathidae > Oostethus > Oostethus manadensis. The sequence goes on from QODF01000048.1 coordinate 253,247, forward strand.
GATTAGTGATGGAACATCAACGCGTCGGCATATGCGTTGAGCTCAAGAGCGAAACCCTGTGTTGGTGTGCATATCACTTTAAGGAAAAGTCACGAGACCAATACAGTTGCTATTTTGTCTGTCACTCGGGCGCCAACTGTTTATAAGGAAGGGAGTATGACTTCTGTCATTGAGATCCAACATCTCTGCAACAGAACAGTTCTTATGGAGCAGATTATCCTCTCTTCAGGTATCACAATTCACCTGCATTTCAGTGACTTAGTTGAAAATATGTTTTAGATTATCTATTATAGATTTTAGTTATGTAAAGACAATCTCTTTGGTTGGGATCGAACGTTCACCCTTTGCCTTGCAAGGGAGCAGCATGTACCGCTACCCCAGTATAAACTGTCAACAGAAGTGAAGTGTCTGATGTGTCACGGCAGTGTCCAGTTACATCCAGCAGGTGTCAGTATAGAGTAACACAGCGACATAGTAGCAACATAATATCTCTGCAAGCTGAATCCAAGTGCTGCTGCTGGAGAAAAGTGCTGGCACATATATGGAATGTATACTGCTTGTATCATTGTGCCAATATTGGAGAGTTTAGATGAAGGCCGATATAATCCATACTTTTTTTTGCTGATATCGGATTGGAACATCCCTAGATATTATCCAGCCCAATTATTGCTAGCTAATTATCTTCTGAGAATTAGCTACATGAGTGAACAGAAGACGGAGCTTTCTATATACCAATTTTAAACTCTAATAATTGGCTTGGTGTAGGTTCAAGGTTCTGGCATAATTTTTCTTTTACGATAAAGGCACCAGTGGAGTGATGCAGGTACAGCCAAAACATGCAAGTTAAAATCAGAGAAAGTTGACTGCCATAGCAAATTAGTGGACATTTTCTTGATAATAATATATAGAGGACAATTTTTCTTGTAACCTGACTATGTCCTTTAAAATGACAAGCAAGTGTACTAGGTAATGCAGGAACTCAATGTCTTAACTTACCTTTAGCTATTTTCTGTGCTGCCTCCAGTACAGTGATGGCTGCAGGGTAAGCTCTTCCACTGACTGCCAGCATAAAAGGTGTCATTCCTCTGGCATCCCTTAAAAAGAAAAACAAACCATTTTGATGTAAAAGTATGACCTGTAGTTTAAATAACATTAATACAAAAGTCTAAATATTTCTAAGTATGTTCATACAAAAAAAAAAAAAAAAAAATCATACTTAGCAGACAGCAGTTCACGTAGATGTGGCCTCAGAACAACACTGTCACACATCAGCTTCAGAATTAGGTGGGCATTTGCCTTCCTGTCTTTGGATTCAACAACTAAAGGTTCCGTGGATGGCCCTGACCAGATTTCAAAATAATCAGAATATGTTAGATAACGAAAAATAACAGAAAATATTAGAAAACACAGAAGAAAAAGCAAACATGTCAGCACACAGGTATAATACCTAAAACTTGACTAAGAAGTGCTATGAAACAACTAGCATTTGGAATTCACTGAAACAACTTTTTTGATCTTGAGATTGCGGCTCAATGCAAGGCCAATGCAACGCAAGCACAAATTAACCCAAAATACAGTGAAACAATCACTTTATATCATAAAGCTAGTTGGTGACCTGGTATAGTAGAGGTGCTAGGGCCCTGGCTAGTCCCGGTGGAGGCTGTTGCTAGTGAACCCCCAGGTGGTGCTAGAATAAAGTCAATGTCTCCATCTGTTAAGACAAGATAAAAAAAAAAATAGCAATCACAAACCCCAATTAACTTGTTTTTTAGAATTTCAAAAATATGTTGGCCAATTACTTGTAGAGTAGAAACAAATCAATACGTTCAATAATTACCATTTGTTATCACACATATAGTTCAATTGTTCTTTCACAAATTTTTTGTTAAATGATGATAGTGACATGAAAAAAGAAGGCACAACTCATCTGCGAGGACAATGCAATACCTGGCCTCCACATCGCACACTGATCTTTAAATCAGGTACTGTAGGAGTAGCAATGACAAATACTTCTGAAATGCAGACAGCTTCTAGCTCAACGTAAAACTGCCGCCACTGCGGTTCCTCAAACTACGGTGTGGGCCGAGGGTCAAACAGTACGTTGCGTGTCAAAAAATGAGTGCCTTTAAAGGACACCTCCATTAACAATAAAATAGTAATTAAAAAATATATATTAAAAAGGGTGACCGTAGTATGTGTTCCAATTATAGGGAGATCACACTCCTCAGCCTCCCTGGGAAAGTTAACTCCAGGGTGCTGGAGAGAAGGGTACGACCGTTAGTCGAACCTCGGTTACAGGAGCTGCAATGTGGTTTTCGTCCCGGTCACGGAACACTGGACCAGCTCTACACCCTTGCAAGGGAACTGGAGGGTATGTGGGAGTTTGCCCAACCGGTCTACATGTGTTTTGTATACTTGGAAACACAGGTGTCCTGTGGGGGGTGCTCCGGGAGTACGGGATTGCTGGCCCGCTACTACGTGCCATTCGGTCCTTGTACAATCGAAGCAGGAGCCTGGTTCACATTGCCAGCAGTTAGTTGAGCTTGTTTCCGGTAAGGTTTGGCCTCCGCCAATGCTGCCCTTTGTCACCAATTCTGTTCATAATCTTCATGGACAAAATTTCTAGGCGCAGTCAAGGCAATGAGGGAGTCCAGCTTGGTGACCTTAGGATCTTGTCTCTGCTTTTTGCAGTCGATGTGGTCCTTATAGCCTCATCAGGTTGTGACCTTCAGCGTTTACTGGAGCAGTTTTCAGCTGAGTGTGAAGCTCCTGGGATGAAACTCAGCACCTCCAAATCCAAGGCCATGGTTCTCAGTCGGTAACGGGTGGACTGTACCCTCCGGGTTGGGAATGAGGTCTTGCCTCAGGTAGAGGAGTTGAAGTATCTCGGGGTCTTATTCGCGAGTGAGGGACGGTTGGATCGTGAGATCGAGAGATAGATCGGTGCAGCGTCAGCAGTAATGCTGTCGCTGTACTGGACCGTCGTGGTGAAGAGAGCTGAGCCGGAAGGCAAAGCTCTCTGTTTACCGATCAATCTACGTTCCCACCGTCACCTATAGTCATGGATCATGACCGAAAGAACGAGATCGCGGCTACAACCGGCAGAAATAAGTTTCCTCCGTAGGGTGGCTGGACTCACCCTAAGAGATAGGGTGAGGAGCTCGGCCATCCGGGAGGAGCTCAGAGTAGAGCCGCTGCTCCTTCATATCGAGAGGAGCCAGTTGAGGTGGCTCGGGCATCTAGTCCGAATGCCTCCCGGATGCCTCCCAGGTGAGGTGTTTCGGGCATGCCCAGCCGGAAGAAGGGCCCGGGGAAGACCTAGGATACGCTGGAGGGACTATGTCTCACAACTGGCCAGGGATTGCCTTGGTGTCCTCCCGGTGGAGCTGGAAGAGGTCGCCGGAGACAGGGAATTCTGGACTTTCCTACTGAAACTGCTGCCCCCGCACGACCCAGACCCGGATAAGCGGAAGAAAATGGAATGGAATAAAAATATTTAAACACAACTTATATCAAGTATTCTGGTCACTAGGCATCAAGAATGTTATGTGGCATGTTAAATTACATTACATTTCACAATTGAATGAGACCGGCTACTTAGCTATTAAAAGTGAGCATGTCATGGCGATTGAATGGAGGTTGAGGGGATTCTGGAAGTGGAACGTTTTTGCTTTTGTCCTTCTCCACTCCGTTTGAAACACTTTACAATAAGTAAATTGGAGAGGATAACTTGTTAGCTCTGTAGCTAGCTACGCTAGCAGCAGCCTCTTATGACCCTGCAGTGATCTTGTAAGCTTGCGCAATGTGAGGTAAACAAAGAATAATAGGAATGTAAAAGTGACTATTGGGGTGTTATTTAATGTCTTCAAGACTGTAATGTTAAAATCCATATTTAGAAAGTCCTAAATTGGTTTTCTATGCTGTAACTACGAACATATTCCATTTATTAATATTGAATCCTACTTAGCAAACATTCACTTATCGCAGTCTGGTCTGGAACCAAATAACAGGGATAAACGTGGAACGAGTGTATACTCCTGTAGTGTCTATAATAATTTAGCTACAAAGTTAAGGCTGTTTTTTATGGATTTAAAATATCATGCTTACTTTGATCATCTACTGGTGTTATTGTTGTTTATATATCACTGTCTATGTTGCAGATCAGCAGTCCACTTATACAGCCCACAGAATTAGGACAAAGGTTTTACCATTTTAAAGCGCATACAGAACTAAATTAAACTATAACAATAATCCATTTAAGACACACTTACCAGGGTCCATGGGTGGTGGGTCAGGGACCCAACTTGGTGGGGCAATTGGCGGTGACACAGGGTCCTGGTGGTCACTGGAGGATGGACCTGATTCATGACGGCCAAGGCCAGCTGCTCTTAGAGAGCGCCGCATCATTTCTCTCAGCCTAAGTCTGAAGATAACACAAAATATGAAGTGTACGACAAAAGGGAAGGCATTTTCCTTTTCTTCCTTTGACAGTATCTCACTCACCCTCTGCTACTGGATGATCCGGTCCTGTTTCCAGAGCTGTTGCTGGAGACCACAGAGATGGCATTTGCAATGGCCTCTACAGCAGATAAGCGCTCAGCAAATGTATTCCGCTCTGACCTTTCAGCCTCTGAAATGGAATAATGACTATTTAGCATTCATGTGACAGTCAGAAAACGAGACTGCTAAACAGAATGGTTTTACACAGGTTCAGAGAAAAAAAAAAAGAAACCCTTGTAAAATTTTCCAATCATGTATGTTGCTGTCAGTCACAAGTCACATTAGGCTAGGATAACATAGACCTTTTCAAATCAAATATGAAAACGTTCAATAAATGGAAATGAGCACTGACTTTCAGTTATAAATTGATTAATTTCCTTTGAATTTTAAGGTTAACACTAAGTGTTTTACTCTGTGAGAAAAAATGTTTACCAAAGAGGGACTACCTAACATCAAGCTTACCTTCCTCCTCTTTAGTTTCCTTGTTACTAACAGGGAAGCAAACAGAGACGGCAGCATGCAGGATGTTGCGGTTTCCATCACAGCGGTGGCCTAAAAGTGCTCCTAGGGCAAGGATGCCCTGATCAAAAAATAAATCTTTGTCTAGGTTCACAAGGTACTGCCGACAGGCTTCGTAGTCACATCGCAACACATGCTGCATCAGCATCTGCTTCTAAATAAGACAAAGGAGTTTTGTCAAAGTTTGAAATAAGCAAGTAAAAATCAAGAATATGAAAAACAAATATTTAGCATTGTGTAAAATACAGCGTTTACCTCAACAGCCATAATTATAATAGCAGCTTTCTTTTTAATGGTCGAGTTTAGAGAGGGGATATTGGCAAGAGAGTGGACCCCCATTCCCAGGCTATTAATTGGTGGCAGATCCAGCCAATCAGGATCTCGAATTCCACCCATGCAGTCTTTTGCCATGGGGTAGATTGTGCCATTTCCATCTCGAAGAATGATTGGAGATTCCTTCAGGATAAATTATTTCAAGTGTAATAAATGTATCGGGTAATAGAAAAACACCATTCATTGAGCAGGTCATCTTACCTGTCCTGCAGTAAAGATAGCCACATTGCGCTCACTCTGACCCAGGAAGGCCATGTTGCTAGTAGGAAAGTTATTCTCCTGCTCAGCTTTGCCGGTCGCCAGGTCAAAGATACAGTACCTGACCCAGTTGCCCGTTTTCAGCACTGCATGAACTCCTGGAAGATGACAATATATACTGTATAAATATGAGGCATTATCTTTCTGCACAGCATAAGCACAATAGATAAAAACATGTAATTATATGGATACAAATTGATGAGTACAAATGACAAACCTTTGGAGTCAACATTAACAGCCAGAATCTCTGCCTTTTCTGGGATACAGAGCTTTTTGGGTGTACGCTGAAAACAGTCAGGAACCTTTGGAGTGCCTCCAGTTTTGACCACCTAGTTTTGACACAGCTAATTAGCAAGGATTCCAACTATTTACTCTTACAGACATTTAACGGTGACGTCAGATAATCACATCAGCGTGTGTACTTACCTGAAGCTCATCTATTCTGAGGAGCCTACAGTCCTGCAGTAGGGAAGAAGGGTCTGAGTCAGTGGTTGCAGTGGTGCTCTGGTTGCTCATGCTGGTCGATGTCCCCGGAAACTTCACAGCAACATATGCACCATCCACTTTAAGCACCTATACATGTGAGAATTGGAATATGTTCAAAAGAGTATAGAACCACACACACAAGTGATCTTCTTACAAGTTGCATTGCCAAGATATTTTTAGTGCTAATTTTGCAGGTTTCATAACATTTAAAATGGACCCACCTTTCCCACAGGGACATTCTTAACATCCTCCACAAACACCACTTCTCTAAGAAGCCATTGCTCTTCATTCACTTTCTCCTCTTCCTTGGGGGCTGGGGTAGAACGCCTTCGCTCTGCAAGTTGTACAGTGTTACTGGTGGTAGTATATTTAAGACCAGCACTACCATTGGAGGACAATTGTGCAATTTCATTGTGATCATGCAGTTTTTCGAAGTTTAAAAACTTGCAATTGTTTGTGATAATCTAACACCACGAAACACATAAATAGCTCAATAAATTAAAATAATGTATTTAAATTGGTTACTTTAAAAAAAAATGTTTATCTATTGAAAGATTGTACATTTTGAAAATAAATGCAACTTACATCAGGAGTTGACTATTTGTTTGTGCAAATGTATGTACAGAGGCAACTGTAAGATTAGCTGACAAAAAGCCTGTGCACCATCTGTTTCAAAGTCATTCGTTTAATGAGAGCACCGTGAGTGAGATATTGGTGCTGAGGCTGGAAGCCAGGGAAAAAAGCCAAGACTCGGGGGCACTTGAGAGAAGCAGAGATGCAAATAGGAAGCTGACATACTGTATGGTAGGGAGGCACTGCTAGCGATGGAGGAGGTATCGCTGCATGTAGAAGCTGGGGAGGGTGGAGGACCCATCTCAGTCTTCACCAGCTCTGGTTTACTTTCAGTCCTACAAAAATAAAATAAGATTATTGTTTATACAGTTTGAGTCATGAATAGTTTAAAGCACTGTTTTATTAATTAGTTTAAAAATTACTTAGTTTCTTGGGTTTTAGTGGTCTTCTCCATGTTCTTTAGGCTCTCTGGCGAGCGAAGCTGAAACCTGCAGCTGTCGTTCATGTTCCACACAGACTCTAACAGGACGCCAACTTTGGGAATCCCAGCGCTGACTGAAAAGGCCACTGCCCCAGCATGGTAGAGGGGGTTATTCCTCAAGCATACCTAAGGAAAGATGTAGATTTGTCAAAAGTACCAAAAATGAAGATAGTCAATTCTCAACTTCCACCAAGTAGTTTTAATGCATAATTTTGAGCAACTTGCTTTGTTTGTTGAATTCTTTAGCAGGTTCACCTGTCATTTTCACATAGCTGGCACATCTTCCTTCCCCTCTTACAGAGCCATGATGAGTTTTAGGGCTGGGAATCTCAGGATCTCTCAAGATACGATATAATTCGAGATACATGGCTCACGAGTTAGTTTTAGTGCAACATAACTGCAAACAGGATTTTATTAAAGCTGTCTAACAGTGATACGATTTTAAAATGATTCAGAAAACACATCTCATGTCTATCGAGCAGATAAAATCAATTAAGTAGAAGCATAACAAAAATAAACTTAATGTTGTAATCACCAAAGAGACAAATGACCTGAATAAGACTGAGCAGCATATAAAATTGACGATAAAAAAAGAACCTTAAATTCCGGACCATTAAGTGCACCTGCATATAAGTTGAACCCACCAAATTTAAACGTTATATAAATTTTTTTACATATTGGCTGCACCTTTCTATACGCCATAGGTGCCTACTTTGCAACATGGGATATTTACACTCTACACTATAGACCTTGAAATCCTACCTACACTCGGTGTTCCCAGAGTCACTCATTTGCTTCAATTAGACACTTGTTTTCATCACTTGTGATTTCAACTACGCTGGCACAAAATTCCATTGAACTACCTCAGACATGATGCAATGTTTTTTTTTTTCTTCTTTTGTGACTTCCACCCAATTGTCTGCCACTCTTGCGAGGAGCTCCTCCTGAGTGGCATTTAAAACGGGGACTCAAATTACTGAGGAGAAACGGTGAAAACCGTTTATAATATATTTTACAGCTATATTGTAATAGCAATAAAATAATATTTTTCAAAAGCTATACATGCCAAGAGCGTATCTATAATCCACTGTAGGGTTAATGAAAAACTGCACTTTTTATTTAATTTTGCCCATCATCCACAATCCTAATGAGAGACACGAACACACATCTATCCTTTCTTTGTGTTCTAAAGCTTTAAAAAACAGATAAGGGAGCAACTAAGAATGCACATCATGTGATGTACCATTTCCACCTATAAAGCCTTCTGAAAAAAATACCAACAATGCTTCATTTACATAGCGCCATCCATCCATTTTCTATGCCACTGGAGCCTATCCCAGCTAACTATGGGCGAGATGCAGGCAACACAATGGACTGGTCCATTTACGTAATGGACATTTTAACAAAGCTGCTGCAACACCGTTATTAATATTATAATTAACATTCTTACGCCGAAGAACTACGTTACTGGCGTAGTAAAAACCTTATGACAACACTTTTTAGCTACTAGCTAGCTAGCGACTAGCTTCACCATACCCGTACGCAGCGTGTCAGTGCCACGCTCACAATGCATCAGGCCACTACTGAAAGGTCACACTACATATTGGAGCTGTTGCCACTGCTGCTGTTTTTGGAAAAGTTAACGTTACGTGTAGTGTTTGTTTCAATGTTGCTATGCAAAATCAATGCGCCCAGGAAAGAAGTACTGCAAGTATAATGTTATCATGAATGTGCCTGTTGCTACATGGTTGCAACTTGATGTTTTAATATAGGGCTTTCAAGGCAGAATAGGTGTGTCTCCTTATGTGCATTAATTACTTACCTCTTTTTAGCGTTTATTTCTTTAAAAAGCACAGAAAAGAGAAAGACGTGTATTTATGTCTTACATAAGAATAATAGATGACCAAAATTCCAAACCAAGCGTGGTTTTCCGTAAAATATAGTGACAGGTATCCATTTTTTTTTTGTATATCAATTTTTTGTTAACTCCTACTGGGTTTATTGTACAAAAATAGCTGCATGGCAGAAACAGCTTAAAATTAAGACTTTCTAGTGTAAAGTAGTATGAATGCTCTTACTTGGGTTCCCACTGTGATGTTGGGTATCAAGGAAATGCCAGCACTGGACTTTGGCTTTTTATTCTTGGCTCTGGCCTTTTCAAGCATTTTCTTCCGCTGACTAAAAGGCACCACACCCCTGAAGACAGACGACACACATCAATGACATATACAATATGTCTTGCTTTTGTATAATAAAGAAAGTCCTTTTTTGATTATAAAGTATGCTATGTATTTTTTTTGTACTTTGTATTTCTTCATTGTTCCAATTATGATGCCAATAGATGCCCCTTTTCCACGATTTTTGTTTTTGGTCTGGTAGCTCATTCCAGTCTTGTACTGGTGTTCAATCCTGTTACTGGGGTATTTTGACAGCTCTTCAGTCATGCCCGTGGTAGTGGGAAAGTTGGGATGGAAGAGACTTTTTTTGTATCTTTTATCCACATACCAGGACTTATTAACAGGACTTAAAACTGGACTAGGCGTTCAGAATGCTTGCTGGTCTGGATGAAATAATTTAACATTTAGTTAATACTTTTGTCTTCTGGATTTGTTTTGATATTCTGTTTCTTAAAAATGTAATGGACAGCAGTTTTTACCTAAAAGTACATACTGCAGGACTGCACTAGATTACCCCATTTGGTCTCCGAGCACAGCTGTTCTGGCTTGAAATTGCATGTATTAATAAATACCTTTAATGGTAATTGTTAAAAGACAAAAGATTGTATTAAATTGAATGTACGCTAGTTTTCTCACCACCAGTAGAGGCTGTTCTCCAACTGTGCACAAGTGTAGAGTGCACAGCAGTAGAGGGACACCATGCGTTCCCCCTGAAGTTCAGGAAAAGCTTGGGCAGTATGCTCAAGCTTAGAGGCTACTGTGCTCAGTGTGTCGTCAACCCAAGTTGCCACCTACAAAAACACACACACACACACACACATTAGACGTGAATCTCATCAGTAATTGTATATGATTTGTACATACTGTATGTAAGTGTATATGTAGGGCCCTATGATCTTTGAATTAATGAAATCATGGAATTGGCCAGTAAAAACGGAACTCACTGTTAAACGTGAATCTCGCAGAAATTGACATGTGAATGAAATGCTGTCATTGTGAGGAAAAAAAACATTTGAGTGAGCAACACCTCGGCCAATGGCCGAATCATGGCGGAATTTCAATAAACACAAAACCGCCCCTTCCTGAACTAAACCTGTTGAAACAAATCACTTCTTAGCTTTTCTCTTATCCCCCAAGCTTCCATTCAATGAGCATTAAACAAAGATAGCAGAGTTATCTTAGTTTAACATGCTAGTGTGGTTGTGTGTGTGTGCAACTCAGGGTGCATAAGTATATTTTGACCATGTGTTTACAGCTTCAACTTTACAATGTTCGATGACATGCAGGTTCTGAATGGTAAAAAAAAAAAAAAAAGAAAAAAGTTTATTTTTGCACCCAGCTCGTCATAGCCGTAAAGAGACAAATAGAACATACTTTTGACCTTCAAAATAAGAGCATTGTTTGCCACATGTCATCTAACTGTAAACAAAATAAGTGTGTTACAAAAAAAATCTTACACATGCAGTTAAAATTGCATCAGTGACTACCTCTTTAATCACAAGCGCGAACATTACTGTTTGTTGAAGATTTTATAGCAATGTGTGCAAAGGCTAACATCTGGTTACAAAAGTTAGCCAAGCTACATCCATTTCTCAATAGAAAACTGACTATTGATGTATTGCATCAATAAATGTAAGGATTTTTACATTTACTGTATCTAACTGGCTTTTTATTCACTATACTTATTCACTTATACTTATTCAGAGTAAAATGTAAAAAAAAAAAGTTATTTTAAAAAATTAAAATTGGGGTAAAATACAACAGATTTCATAGACCCCTATATATGTTAAATATTTAAATATTAAAGCATATCACACAGGCCTGTCCTGAGGGTAAAGACATGTAGATTTAATGCAGACACATACCTTGTTGGCCTCTGTTGCAACAGTGGCTCGGATACTATTGGCTGACAATAAGGTGATTCTCTCATTAGCCAGACCCAGGAAAGACACACGTGGATGATGAATAGAAGGATTCTGATGGGGAAAATGACTAAAGTTAGCTATCGTGATGCAAACACTTGTTTGACATGTCACACTCTGTATTTACTGAGACAAATCACAACACAGATACATTTAAAATATACATGCAGGCACGCAGCAAAGCAGACTGTATTGCAATCACTCCTCCCCAGTTACATTTGATAGCCACAACGGTTAGTAATTGAAATCCTCCCCAAACTTCCAATATAATGGTAATGGACACTACGATACTATTAATTGTGTTTGTCATTGCATTTTCTTTAAGTTACTGTTTACTGTTTATTTAGGGTGTTATAACAGTCTCAGCTCAGAAGATGAAACAATACATGATGTTTAGTTCATGAGAATGAGACAAGACAATATTTCAACATTACGTTTAAGAACACAATAACAAAATATTGGACTGGACAAACAGACTTTTGTAATTTAACTGGCTGACAACATTGCAGGTAGATTTTGAAACATTTTATCACTTTGCATTGCATCACCTAAGCATGACACTTAATTGTTGAACTTCTTTCCCCAAATTAAAAACTAAAAATTCTTAAAGTTAAAACAATAGTTTAACATGTGTCAATATGTTATGTAGATTAGCTTTATGTATGTGCTAAATAACTAGTTCCTATCATGTGAGTGAGGTAGAGTGCAGTACCAAGAAATTTCTAAATTAGACTATCACCACACATTTTGAATTTTATGTTTTTAAATACAAAAAACAACCATTGTTTTTTTTTTTGTAGAATTAACTTCTGCTTGAACTTCAACACCAGGGCACGTGTTAAACTCCAAAAAAAACCCAACAACAACAGGAGCGCGTTCCAAGCGAGATATCCTGGGAATGCCGAGTGCAGGTTGGATTGCAAGGTTTATAGTGTGCGTAGAGCTCTACAGTATTATTCAATTGTAATTGCTGACAGTGACTGACATCTGGCTGCCCTCCTTTCACCAGACAGCTTTTCTCTAAATGAGAAATACTGTCACTTTTTAAATGGCACAAGACCTCACAAGCCCTGCTATTTATTGTTCACATAGTTACAATACAAACTGTGAACCATATGAACAGGTAAAAAGAAAACTAAGGAGGATAGGAAGCATCAAGAGTAAACACCACTAATCAAATGTTCTTTCCATTATATTCAATGTTCCACCTGGGCATTCCTGTAGGGTTCAGGTTCAGTCCATTTCCACTGATAAAGTTCTCCTTTGGAGCTGACAGCCACCAACTCAGAGAACATGGCCCCAATGCTGACAAACTTTACACCATCCTGACCAGAAAAGCAGATATGTTTAGTTAGCATAAACATGTACTTATATAACTTCAAGAGAAATCCCCTACAGCACATTACATTACAGGTTGACCGCAAAAAGCTGTGTGTGTTCCTCTTACCTTGTCAGGCCACCACTGAAGCTCTTCTCCTAGGGATACAGGGCTTTGAACCGGGATGTTTTTCTTGTCCAAGCTGGTTTCTCCATCCCGGCTGGTGGATCCTCGTTCTGCATCGAACGAGGCCCCATCCAGCCACCGGCGTTCACGTAGTCTCAATACAGACTCACGCTCACGCAAGAGCTCAGAGTCACGCTCTAAGGGAAGAAGGAGAACTGGTATGCAATAAGGTCACACCAGTGGGATAGAAATAAGCCACTCTCTGGGAAAGACCCATCAATATACTTTGAAGCACAGAGAAAGAGATAAGATTCGTTAGAATCAGTGTATTATACAGTATTGTATTGGTTGGGAGTTCTCTATAATAGCGATAGATGAATCATTTTGCTCGCTCCTGTTGTAAAATGTCAATAGATGAGGTCGTGGATAGATAAACAATGCAACTGGTCACAAAGCTGACTGGGTAGCTTTTTTGTTTTGTTTTTTAAGGATAGACTACCCTGAAAAGTTCCTTATGTTCCTTTAAGACAGGTGAGCATAGGGGGCCTTTCTCAGAGAGCTCATATTTGTACTACAGCCATGCACCATATAACACCAAACATTTATAGCCTGTAACACCAAATACTCATTACAAACCAAGGAGAATAGGCTGAAGGAAAAAACAATGAAGCTCAGGCCGTTTTATCAGATTTACATTTACAATTTTTCCTAAGTACCTTTTAAGCAAAATGGTATACACGTTTTGTCAATGTAACTTGTTTAATTTTCTCTGGTTTAATAAATTAATTGTAAGCTTTTAAAACGATTCCCATTTTAAATTATTGTTGAGTTACCTCTGGACGATCCTAGACGGGACAGTGATGAGCGTCGAAAAGAGGGGTATCCAAAGTAGCTGATATCCTCGGAGAACATCGCATCTGCATCAATAATCACGCTGGGGTGGGCTGAGTGAATGTCTGCATCCAACAAGGACATCAGGTCCTCTGCTTGGGAAAAAGGCAAAAAGAAAAAAATGGGAGGGTAAAATAACTTTCAAGCAACAAATGTATCCACAGTTAGAGAACAACTAAAGTCAGACACATTTGGCTAGTGTGAGTAGTCTACACTGAACACAATTCTGAACACTTCCTCTTTTGACACGATCCCAATAGGTGACAGACAACTGTCAGACCAACTCAAAATAAGACAGTCAAACAAATCCTAAGTCAGGGAAATTGCAGCAATAGAGCAGTGCAGAAGTGATGGGAAAAGCAAACCAACTGAAGTCTGAATGCTCAGTGTGAGTGCAGGCAAGCAGAGGCCAGGAGAAGGAAAGGAAACTACATCGAAATCAAGTACAGTACGAATGGCCTAGTTTTATTTTAATGACATACCTCCAGGGAGGTAGGACTCGCTGGCTGTGTCATCTCCATCATCTCCGTCTTCATCATCTCTGCTTAGCAGGTTGTTTACAGCCAGGTTGACATCCAGGTTGGTTCTCTGGAGTTCCCGAATTATCACACTCCTGGACTTCCCCTGAAGTACTACTTGGGCCTGAGAATAAATAACATTAAACACATTAGTACTGTACTGAGAGCATGAATGTTTTTTGACTTGTCAAATTTCATAAAATACATCACTTTTACCTGGGATATAAGGTCTTCGGGGATGACTGAGGCTGGTATGACAGGTTGTGGCTGGCTACCTAGCAGACCTGATCCCCGATCTCGTCCTGTACGAATCACCCTGGTTTGCCGTCGAGAGTCCCGTGCAGCTGTTGATGACCTCCCTGAAGTGCTTCCGCTTCCACCACCTCCAGCTCCTCCACCTCCACTGGTTCCCCCGGCTGCTCCACCTCCTCCAGCTCCTCCTCCACTTCCACCTCCGCCACTACCGCCATTTACACCGGAGCTCCATCGACTCCTATAACAGAAAAACAAAAGCGATAGCCAAGGTCAGATACAACTGCCAGAAACATCAGAAAAGTCACAGAACACACTAACAATTTGAAAATTCATTAGTTGATGTGACAGCAGAGAGGCATCAATTTATGTTAAACAATGCTTAAGTATACCCATAACACAAGGACAAAACCTAAACAATAAAATGGAATGCTCAAATACATTAGTTTGTATGTTTTTTTGACTTACAAAACAAGTCACTTTTGAAAATAACACATTTTAAAAAACAAGTTGGCAGTCAGGACTGAAACAAATTGTAAGAAGGTAATATATCCCAATGCCACAAGTCATCCTCAATACATATACAGTCATACCACCATTTAATGCACCATCAACACACTATGACAGGTAAATAGCTGTATTTTCCAGATGGATATACTGGAAAATTCCATACATAATGTGTGGCAAACACTCGTGACAGGGAATACACCCCAAGCTGTGGTCTCTATACAGAATATTTACAACTTTGTCTTCATCAATTCTGCCAGAACTTACCCAAGGGTGTTGCCTGCCAGTCTGCCCAGTGTGTCAGAACCAGACAGAAACCAGGGCGGATCACTAGTCCTGCCTGGCCTGGAGCTCCTTCCTGTCCCTGAACCAGGAGTCAACTTTGAACTGGAAACAAAAGATGGGAAATCAGTTACAAACCTATACATGATTTTTTTTTTTTTTTTTTTTAAATTACCCGGGTGAGCTGAAACTACAAGGAACCCAAGTGTTTATGAAAACACACCCTTTGGTTCAGGATTTGATTTCTATGAAAATTGTACTAATACAGTGGCACGCTGGACACTAGCATGGCAACACCTTTGGTAATTAGAATTGGCTACAACTCTTTCGCCCTTCAAGACTTTCTTCTGGTTCTAAGGATTCTGGGGCTGGGACTAATTTCTCCTACTTGAACATTTCTTCGATTACAATGCTTGTTTTATAGAGTTTCAAAGTAGATATATGCTGCTGTAATTGTTTTGTACTCCCATCAATAGCTATGTTCAAAATGGTTGAAATGGTGTTTGCGTTTTGCAGTTTGAATTACTGCATATTAAGCAGCAACAGAAAACACTGCAATTGTGGCGGGAAGTGGCTGCTGCCAAGCTAAGAAGAAAGTATTTTAATTACTCAAAAAGGCACGCTCATTGTCAGCCTGATGAGCCTTGGTAGTACCAAGAATATACTTGCTTTGAAAGAAAGAAAAAAAAGAATTGTCGATTTGTAGAAAGTTACAAAATCACTGCTCTTTGTGCCATTCTGTAGGGTTTCTGATGTTAAGACAATAAATACATACACTTAAGATGTGTGAAAAGAGAGTTATGGTAAGAAAGCTTTCAAAAGGGTGGCAAGACAACAGCAAAGCATTATTCAGTACAAGTGCCTGAAGACCTTTTTTTTTTGCATGTGTTTTGCAAAAAGCTGAAATTGAAGTAACATTCTATAATGAACATTAGCAAATTCAAAAAGAAACGGCTTTTTAAGGTATTTTCAAACACACAATCAAAGGGGAATTCTTTACCCATCACTACTATCTGGTTTGCTCAGCTCCAGGCGATCAGGCTGGACAGCAAAGCTGATTCGACACACACGTCCATCCTAAAATAGATGCAGTCATAAACAGTATATATTCAATGTGACACATTAAAACGGACAAATCTTGAGGTGGGTCTTGAAGTATAACAGTGGTAAAACGTTGGGTTTTGGATCATAAAATACTGTAGTTACTGTCGTGATGTGAAGATTTATTTACTACGATTAAGACTTAGTACACCAATCTGAATAATTTTAAAGATGCCATATTCTACCTAAAGACCAAATGTAGGTAATTAAATACAATGTCAATAAAAAGAAAACAAAAGAGCTGTAGTCAAGTGGTAACACGTTGTGACATAAGTAAAATCTGAGATTATTAGAAACGACAATATCAGAGAGCAGTACCTCAAGAAGAAATCCAGCATGGTTTGGCCCAACAACACATTGTTTCAGGGTCGCTTGCTCCAACAAGCTAAGATGAGGATGACTACAATGACAAACAAAAACAACAGAGGGTTAAGTTTGCAATTAGGCATAAATCGTTTAAATCTATTGATCAAATATACTAAATTACAAAACTGATACTCACCTACTGAAACTATATTTGTTTAGTTTCTCTGACACTTCACGTAGCCTGTGAAGACAATTTTTAAGTCAGTCATATTTCTGTGAGGTTCAAATGGTAAATCGTTCTCCCCGCCCATACTTAAATCTAAACCATAAACCTACTTAAACCTTTTTAAAATTAATTTCCAGGTGTTCAGCAATTACAATGTGCAGTCTAAAATCTATATAAAGCTGATCTGAATAAACCATCCAGCCCAAGTAGCCTGCATGTTTTTGTATTGTTTGTTGTATTTGTAAACTGATTTGACCAGTTAGATTTGTTGTGCTTTGTTGAAGTGGAAATAGCAGTTGAAATAGAAACACAGTTTTTCGTTCTGCATCATGAGATCTCAAAACTGCGGTTGCATAATGTTGCCAAAGTACATCTGATTCCTATCAGATAATCAAAATACAGTGAAACCCTATTTGGCCTGAGTTAGTCGGCCTTCACCACTTCGGGGTTCAAACCTCGCACCCTCGCTAATGCCGGTTTTTTAAAAAATTATTAATGATCACCATTTCCATCCATCCATCCATTTTTCACGCCGCTTATTCTCATTAGGGTCGCGAGTATGCTAGAGCCTATCCCAGCTGACTTTGGGCGAGAGGCGGGGTACACCCTGGACTGGTCGCCAGTCAAATCACAGGGCAGACAAACAAGCATTCACACTCACATTCATACCTATGGAGTTGTGGGATGATCACCATTTCATGGTCTATTATTAGTCAAAAAACATACATATACTGTACATATTAAGCAATGTTATCATGTTCTTGGCCAAATTAAGCATTTGAGCATAAAAATCACTAAATGAGTGGCTGTACTACAGTTAAAGTTCAACGCTGAGTCCCTGAGGTCACTTCCTGTCCACATATCCAGAAGACATTTACTGAAACACACACATGCACACGTCTTATTTAGGTCTTAAATGGCTTATTTTCCCTGATTATATCTAATATATTGGGTCTATATTGGTAAAGGTGACTGTAGGAGTGTTACTAAATGTCTAGAGGGCGCATATTAAAAACTGTATGTAGAAGGTCGTTAGCAGATATTCTATGCTCTAGCTACACAAATATTTGATTTAAAAGTGAAAAAACTACTTTGCAGAAAGGAATTTATCGTGGACAGGCCTGGAACCAATTAACCGTGATAAACAAGGCGATTACAATCTACTGCTACTTATTTAGGGACTACTGTTATAGCGAGTTCGCTCGCCATAACAGTCCTCACGCAGCACATACTTGAGCCGATGCTTTGCTTCATTGGGTTCAGGCTGGCAGGAACGTAGCGCGTTGTCAAAACACTGCTAAAAGGTGAGCAGGGCAGCCAAAATGTCAAAAAAATCAACGCTGAAATAGCAGCAAATGCTGTAGCATCCACAGGAGACTCGTCGGCAGAAAACGTACTCCTAATAGATACATGTAGATATGACCTGATCATATTCACAATTAGGCACAATAAATATATACTTTACATCTATCTGCAGTATATAAGGATAAGGGTAACAATTAGCGGTGGAGGCTACAGTGGTGTTCAGGATTGCGCTGTAAATGACAAAGGTGATAGATGTGTTTGCTTGAGAGATGAGGAAGAAAATCACAAGTGGTTTAGACATTTTGATAAGCCGATATCATTGAGACAAGGATCTGACAAATTCTGAGCCTAGTGATGTCATATTATGCAAATTTGATTAGTGTATTTACTCCCATCACAAACATTGGGTCATACTGATGATTTTTTCTCATTTACAGTATGCCTTTATCGCTAAGCTATTTTGACGCTACAACCTTTAGAAATAATTTAAAGATTAAAAGGTTAAATTGCATGCTGAGTACAACAAATTCTTACATGTTGGATGTTTTCCACTAATATTGAAATTCCTCCCTGCCTCTCGTGCCACCCTGGACAGTTGATTGCCATAACAGGATTTGATTATTGGCCGGACAGTGTTCGTCATCGCGTTGTTAGCGCTTGTTGTCGCCTGTCACTCAGAGTTGCATTGCAAAATGGTACAGAATAAATTGTTTTTATTTTATTTGCAGTTCAGGTTGGATTTTATTTTGTTGGGCTACAAAAATTTGCTGTGCGGCAAAAACACAAGATCAGTACGCAATTGCGCATGTGTGTATCTTAGAGGCGAGGTTCATGTGGAATTTTTTTTTTTTTTAATTTACACACAAGATTAAGTTTTGTGTGTACTAGTCTGAGAAAACAGGAAGTTATACGGCACCATTCTGGGGAACAAAAAACATTTTTTAAAATGTTTTAATATAAAATATAAACAAATATGTTAATATTCTGGTAAAACAAGCATATTCGGTTTGTGTGGGTTGAAGTAAGTTTGGAGACCCCTGTTCTATATCCTTTTTCACAATAAAAGTAACTACTACTATAACTACTATTTAAAACAAGCATAAATCCTGCATTATGCAAAACAATATGGTTAGTATAATATTTTTATAGAACCATTTATTTGCAAGTTAACTATGAAAAACATTAATAGCAACTACAGTAGTCAAATTGATTTGACTACTGTAACTTACAACCAAAGAATGTGCAGTAGGCTTACCACTACGAACTGTCAACATTACTCCACTTAACTCCACAGTTGCTGCCAAACTGCTACATTCGATTACCGAACGTGGCGCTTAAACAAATGCAGTCATCTGATCTGAATTCATAATGTCTGACAGCTGTGTACAGTTGTAGAGTTCAGCCGATTGGTTTTAGATGTAAAATTATGTTTTTACTGAAGCAAAAATAGCCAAATCTAAATTTGCTCCACACAAGATCAGTCAGACAAAAGCAGGCATCTACGGAAGGTCCCTAAAGTTTCTAAAACAAAATTTAGGAAAAGTTTCAGTGGGGTACTAGACTGACAAACACCGCCACTGACTGCGTGCATTTTAATTGCACCTCCTAATTTACATTTAATATAGTTTCAGAGTAAAAAGCAATATAGAAAGGCTCCACACTCAATACAGAACAGACGACAAACATTAAATGCCCTGTAGATACATAAACAACACATTAATGTGTAAATAAGATAAGGCAATTTGGTTGAATAAAATGTAAAAAATAAAAATATAGCATAAAGCAGTTCTTAATGCGCCAATATTAATAACTTCCTGCTCCTCGAAAACAGATTAATTACACACTCAATCAATTATTATTATTATTATTATCAATTATTATTTTGTATTTTCATTTCACTATAATTTGTGCACGCCTGGAAGTAAGAATGACAAACTTTGACAAACCGTACTTGTAAATGTATCCTTAATATGTATCATGACATTGTTACTGGAAAAACATATTATTTAAATAGTGTCAGTTCAGAAGTACAAACTGTAGCTACAAGGGTTTACTAACCAAGAATGGTTGCAGCCAAGCCAAGGGCTGGTCATCTACCGGCAACATTTCCATGATGAAATCACATATTGCATTAGTCCTTGGGTTGTCTCTGGCAAACGCAATGGTTTATCGGTATGACATCCTAACTCCCCATATCGGCCCAATAATTATTGGCCCAACAGCCTTAGCTCTTAATGGAGCAAGTAGTAGTATTAGTAAGTAGAGAATCAGAGGATGGTGGTGCTCTTCACAAAATACACAGCATGCATTTTGTGTGGAAAAAAACTTAACTCGGCACAAATCACTGATTAGTGAAGCGCTTTGACGTCTGCTAGTTTGCACATTGCACATAGTTTGCGCACCAAAACAGTGCAAAGTGTCATCTATGGCACTGGAGACAATATATGTCTACTGGGACAATGCAGCTTGTCTGATTTAATTCCTTAAACAATGCAAAAATTATTTTTTGAAGATACGTCTCACATGACAAGATAAGAAAACATTGTCTTGTGGTTTTTGCTTTTGTAGTTTGGGCTAGGAGATGACCAACACAGCATACCACAATTTCAATCATTTGTCCATTGACAATCACAGCCATGACCTGAACATGGAGATATACTGACATAGTGTCACATAGTACTCAGGCAGGCGTGAAAGTGAAAATAACATACATAAAATGTAATGGTTTCTTCAGGTGCATGTTTTTTTTTTTTTTTTTTTTCCATCATTCATACAATGACCACCACAAAGTCACTGTAAGATGTCAGTGGAGAGCAACATACACTAACAATAATGCACATACAATGTGGCAAGTTTTCCATAGAAATTTGCCTTTGCATTAACAAAATGAGACAATTATATATGAGAATGAATTCAGGTTCATACAGTAAATCGCTTTGTGACAGAAATGGACAGTATAAGAAAAAGTAGGCACAATTTAGGACTCTACAATGTCTCAACACTATGAATGAATAAGTAGAAAAACAAATATTCCAAAAAAACTCAATACACTTTCTGTAAAATACAAATTAATATCCTCCCTACTGAACAAGCATTACCTAATCAAATTCCAGTCGGCTATTCAACTATCAATATGCAATATTATATTCATCAATTTGCTCCACGTGGTACATATAAGGGTCGATGTCTGCCTTTTCAATTGCTGTATCCGCTTTGACAACTAATAGTTACCTCAGAGGAGTACATGGGTTTAGCAGCACATGGTAACTCTTGTATGAAATCAAACACATGCTTGAAATTTCCACAGCCATAACTCCTCTAAGAAAATAATGGCATGTGTCACTTGTGAAGGAAAGCAGCTTTTAACATTACAAAAATGAGAGTTTATGGCAGTTCAGGTTGAGCAAATTATTAGGTCAGTATCCGCCACTTTGCTGGCTAGTGCTTGAACTCAATGTCTGCCTAAAAAAAGTGTGACATCTTAACCTCATTGTGTTCAGAATAGAATATCTCTTTTAGACAATTCAATGCCAGTCTACAAAAGTCAAATACAATTTTAAGACATTTATGCAAAACGTCATTAAGCACTACATTAGTGTATGGTGCAAGCATGAGCATGCAATTTCATGCAACAATGTCGTGTGGAGTCGAATGTATTTAGATAGCAATGCTGCCTTGGGGTAGCAATGAAAGTAATGTTGTAACCTGTTGTACATAACACAAACTACCATTCATAAGCTTTTAATTCAAAATATTTGTCTCGTGTGCTCCCTGAGCTCGTTACTACTGCTATGAAATCAACTCCCTAAAATATTAGTATTCATCAGAGACTAGTTAAAGAAAAAAAACAGTAGTTAAAGGCTTGTGGAATCCACATGCGTACAGGAATAATAATGAAATAAATAATGACTTTGACAAAAGCGTGGAGGCTCACTAGCTTATTAGCGCTAGCCTTGAGCTAAGTAGCTAACGTTAGCTCCTTCATTGATATGAATTATTAGCAAGACACGCACAAAACAGATAGAGACACGTCAAAATCGTTGACGTGTAATCGACGCGGAAAACCTCTTATTTCTGCATAACGACATGTGTTGCGAGCCTTATTTCCCTCTCTTTAACCCATCCCCCAACCCGCATTGTCCATCTCAACTTCGACTGTGAGCCAATCCTTCCAAGAACCAGCCTGCTAGCGTTAGCATTCCAGTGATAGCCAACGTAAGGTAACGGGCTAGCTAGCAGCTGGCGGTGGACTGACTGCCAACGAGGATTGTTCAAGATACCGGGCCTACAATTTACGCTAGTGGTACACTTTATTCGTTGGAGAAACAATTAGCGGACATGACATTCTCAACGTCGTTCGCAACGCCGTTTACCACAATCCTCAGATAGATTTGGAAAAGGATTATTATTATTATACTATTACGGGCCGCGACAAAATACCTGTCATTGAGCTGATCTTCGGTCCCGGGCAACGGGTGAACCACGAAGTGTATAGATGTCATGGGGACGGTCCAAAGTCACACCCAGCTGTGTGAACGATGTGGAAATTGATGTTGGTTCGATGACAGTATATGTTTGGATTCATAGGAATCGTTTAAAGGCGAGAAAGCTCGAGTTTAGATCCCAGCCTCCTCACCCACATGCCGCCATCTTAACTCTAGCAAGCTTCTTGTGTGTGTTGATTAGCTCACATGCACGCGCCCTGCTGGTTGGAGCTGTAGCACAAACAGGAAACGTGCTACGCTCAACAGGAAAGGCAATTAATAAACATTTCATTAAGAAACCGGCAAACCTCTACAAACACCATTTATGGCCTTTAATGTGTTATCCACCTTTTATTTCATGAAGCATTTCTGGTAAGTGAAGAGCTTGTGTTTGTTGATTAGAGAAAACAGTATCACAAAGGATGCCAGTCAAACCTTTCCCACAGGTTTGTCATTTTAATTACAAATAACTTGTTTAAGTTTGTTTTTTGTCTTACTCTTCTAGTATATTATACCACTGGTTCTTAATTGTTACTCTTATAGTGCTTATGAATATTCTCATTCATCCAGGCCATTGTATTCTCAGGTTATTAATGATAATAGCAACTATACTGTTCATTACGCCTCTCATCCGAGCAGACTTCATCAGTTCATACTCAAAGACTAGATAGGACAGCTCATCTTCTAAGACAATCTGAACAGTCCAGTGTAATGACTGTAGTACTGTAATGACCCTTAAATTATGCTGAGATTGATGTTTGTGTTCTGGTTGTCTGTTTTGGGTTGCCGCTTGCTGAGCAAACACCTCCCTGTGACTTTATTAGTGTCTGTGCAGATATTACACTGGTGTCAGAAGTGGGATTGGGACATGAACCTCCCCTTTGTCTTGTGGGCCTACAGGTCGGCTGTGCAGGAGGACACATCAGTCACACATGCCTTGCTCAGGCAGGGAAGAGCTGTTGACGCCAGCGGAAATGGTCTTTGGCAGACCTTGGCAGTCCCAACTGGTCCAGAAACACACCAGGATCGAATGGACTCAGCTCACACCTTTGCTCGCGACCAGCTACACAAAGCGGGCGTAAGACAAAAAAGGAATTATGACGTGAAGGCCAGGGTCAGAGGCAGATGCCCCAAGTTGAACAGCCACCGGATGGTGTCTTGTGAGGTCTTGTAGAAGACTTTAATAGCATTTGTGCAGATATTACAATACCATCAGTGCTCAAATAGGGTATTTGAAGGGCAGGGATGTCTAAAATCAAAACATCCTCGGGGCCACCTTGCTATTTTTTGTCAGTTTTTTGCTGTGTTTTTAATTTGTTTTTATTTCTACAATGTTGACCAGTCCGGGGTGCTCTTACCCCAAAGGACAGCTATAGAAAATAGATTTCTACAATGTGTTGCTGGGCAATACAAAATGAACTGTGGGCTGTAAATGGTCCTCTGGCCGCTTTTTGGAAAGCTTGACAAGCTATATTTTTCAGTTTTATTTGTTTATTTGCACAAATATCTGCGTTTTGTTGTTGTTCATGTTGTCATTGTTGGATGGATACTTTATTCAAGTCAAACGGCATGAATATGAGCCAATAGTAGTTTTTACTTTTATTTACTTATTTTGCACTATTGACCTAATTTTGCTCAAGTATTTGTATTTAATAAACGGGATAAATGTTACTGTGTTATGTTGTATTTATATATTGTTAAATTGTTCACATATACTGTATATTTGTTATAGTTATACTATGTATACTGTCTCAGTCTGTCCCTTGTAAATGGAAAAAAAAATTACAAGAGACTTCAGTGAGAGGAGATAAAAAACAGAGCTAAATCTCCTGTTCTTGCAGCAATGACTAAATGTGTTGTACATTAACTGTATAGATGTCCTCAGCTGGATAGCACAGAAGGACAAGTAGAAAAAGAGACTTCAACTCAGAAGGTGAGTAGCTGACCATAAAGGCATTTATCTGAAATAAATAGTAGCAAATGCAATAAAGAAGACATCAGACTCTCAAGAGCAGGTCACATTATTAGGACTAGGCCCCAATGACACAGGCATGACCAGATTTGCAAATGACAAGTCTCTTAGACATGATCATGTGTATTTGCATGCTGCATGGCCAGTAAATGTACACTGTTACACAAGCTGTACACTGACTACTTTGCATTGTATCAACGTAGCACAGCTTTAGTGTTGTCCCATTAAAAGATAGAATACAATATTTGCTGAAATGGAGGGGGGGGGGGGGGGAGTCACATTATAGGGTACTAGATGTTATATGACCATTTACAGCTTCAGTGGAGGACAGTAAATTACCACACAAACAGTAAAATAACAGAAGCTGATTTCTTGCAGAAAAATGTCAAAAATAGTTGGTGAATGGCTCATAATACATTGAAGCATGATGTTCTATGGACAGATACAAAAAGATAAAACAATGTTTTCAGAATATTATTTGGATGTTTTAAAGCTCTATTCTACGAAGGTGTATTATTCAAGAGCATGACGCTAAAAAATGTTTGGACAAGAACCAGTGACTTCACACAAATGGTGACAAAGGCAAGTGTGATTCAAGTGCAAAGATAAAAAAAAATGAGATACTGAATTTGGTTATAAATTCTTGGAATATTTTAATCTGTGTTCAGTGAATGGATCCCCACACATTTGCATTTACTGCCCTGCAAATATGCGGATTTTGAGTCAAATGAATATTTGAAAAATATATTTAGTATATTTGTTTTTTATTTTAGAGATTTTTCATTTTATTTGTATTGGTCAAAAATTTAAAACCTCATTCACTCTAAATGTTAATAATTTATAAATCTAGTAGATGAGCATTTACTCATGGATTTTTGCCATTTGAGATAGTTGGTGAAATAGCTGCATATGATAAGCTGTTGAGGAACATCTCAGTGCCAGACAGTCCTAAGTCCTTATGTGTGTGTACATCTCCATTGTGTCCACAGCAGGCCTTTTGTTCTGGTTCTTTGTGTTTCGCTGGAGAGTCTAGACAGCTGATACATCCGTAGCTAATCCTTGGTCTGCCTGAGGCCATCTTCTGTGATCCAATCACAGAAAAATCATTTAGACAGAACAAATAGTGTGTAGTTTGTAGTTAGTCTCGGAAGTCTTACCATAGTTGTACTGAGTAGGTATTGCTGGTTTATTTGGGGTAAACCATCAAAAGTCCTCAGGTCACTTTACAGAACTGAAGATATGAGCATTACCAAAATTGATTTAATTTTGTGCAGTAAATAAACCATCTGAACAAGACATTCACATGTTAGCTACAGTATGTGTTACAGGTGAAAAAGCAAATCATGCAGAATATGGCCTGTAGACCGCACACATCCCTGTTATGCTGCAAGTTGACACAACTGACTCAATACAAACTCCATAATAGTCACACTCAATCATTCACACATGCAGTATAAACTAAGGTTGCTTATAGGCTTACCCAAGGTCTGTGAACCTAAACTTGCAGCTGTTAGAAAATGAATGTTGAGTTTAGTATGTTTGTTTGTTAATGATACAGTAGTAACACATTGGATCCTGTGAATAAGGTATTTATTCTTTTTTTACAAGCATCAATCATTGCAACAATGTATCAACAGGGTTCAGACAGATACGGAGACAAATATGGTACACACTGCAACTACACATGAAATTAACTTACACACTAAAACTATTCAGCCAAAACAATTGAGGACAATTTGATTTTTCTTCTAATTATAAATAAGCTCTTCTACATTAGCAGATTTACCGTAACACTTCTGCAGCACATGCTAATAATAAACCTGCTTCCTAAGTGACATGTCAGCATTCTGTGAGGCAGCAAATGGCAGAAGTGAGTATTGCACCCTTGCATTTGTAAACCCTGTATGGTACACTGACAACACTGATTTACTGCACCAAACTCATGACTAATGCACCTTCATGTACAAAATCACATCTTCAAAACACTGGTTTTAAATGCAAAGTGAGGAGGTTTTCTTTAAACAAAGTTAACTGTACAACCAATTAAAATTATGAATACAAGATCTTGAAAATAGTGGTTAGGGTTGAAATAAATTGCTTACAAGACTAGCAAATGGCTTTTTTAGATATTTATTTTACAATTTTTATTATCATAAAAAGTTGTCTATGGTAAAGGAGTCTTCCATTTTGTTGCATCACAGACTGTTTTAACCACATAAAGCCCAGGATACTATGATTGAGAAGTAAATTCAGTCTTGCCCCAGTGACTCCAACAATGATGTGCAGTAATGGTTCAATTTATCATGTTGGGAATACGCAGCAGAAACCAGTACAAGACTGGTGACAGCTAAGCTGGGACAGAGAGTGCTGCTTCTGTTTGGCAGGCATTCAAAAAATAGGGGACCAATGAGAAGTTCTTCAGTACTGCCTCCTGTGTGATAACCGTGCCCTGCATCTCATACCTGGTGGAGGATCAACAGGAGCGACATTTTATAAATACTTCTTTCAACACCAGGTTTCACAGCAATTAAGTCCTTACCAGTCTCTAGAGGAGACAACATAAAATACAGGTGGAGTGGCTGAGTCTGAGGTGCAAAGAGGCTGGCCCAGAGAGTAAGCCCCTGCATGGCTGAACACGAGCCAGTCTCCAATGTTGAGCACAGGCAGCAGACAGTGCTCCATCACCTGGTCCAGATCATCACCAGACGGGCCCCACAGGCTGCTGCTAAAGACGGGTGCATCCAGACAAGTGTTCTGTCATCACAAAGACAAAAGAAAATACAGTTAATATAAATAAATAATAATATATATAACATTCCATAAACTATTTTGCGACTGAAATTTAAGTTGTTGCGGTTTTTCATCTTCTCGCACGTGTAATAAGTTTCTAATTTCATTAATTATTATTGAATATTTTTGTTGCTTACAAAGTTCACATTTAAATGTTTCTGCTCATAAAAATAGTTAACTATTAGTCAAAGATAACAATTGAACACAAAATGCAGCTTTTACATTAAGGTTTACGTTATTAAGGGAGCAAAAAAACTCCAAATCTACATGGCCCCGGTGTGATGTTTGGCCATCTGTTTGTCAACTCAAGCTAAAGCGATCTTGGGTGCTGCAGCAGGACAATGACCCAAAACACACCAGCAAATCCATCTCTGAATGGCTGAAGAAAAACAAAATGAAGACTTTGGAGTGGCCTAGTCAAAGTCCTGACCTGAATCCCATTGAGATGCTGTGGCATGACCTTAAGAAGGCGGTTCATGCTAGAAAACCCTCAAATAAAGCGGAATTACAACAATTCTGCAAAGATGAGTGGGCCAAAATTCCTCCAGAGCGCTGTAAAAGACTTGTTGCAAGTTATCGCAAACGTTTGATTGCAATTATTAGGTGCAGGGGCAATTACTTTTTCACACAGGGCTATGTGGATTTGGATTTTTTTCTCCCTAAATAATAAAAATATTCATTTAAAAACTGCATTTTGTGTTTACTTGTAATATTAAAATGTGTTTGATGATCAGAAACATTTTGTGTGACAAACATGCAAAAGAATAAAAAGTCAGGAAGGGGGCAAATTGTTTTTCACACTACTGTATATGATGCCACCAAAGCGCTAGTCTGTATCCCTGCCTTAAACCATTGCCAGTACAGTTAATAAAAGTTTTGATAGTGACAGTATTGAATCATTCCAAATAAATCTGATCTTGATGGATTTTTTCCATTGAAGTTTGACCGTCACATGTGTCATTGTGGTCAAACTTTGGTGTACGATTGTACCTTTTTATTTTCATTGCACATTTTTAATAACATCTACACCTGAGCAGTGACACAAACTTACCTTCTGAACAGCTGGCGCAGTGATGTCCACTTCAGTGAGTTTACAAGCAAATGATCCATATACTCCTTCATTCATGTAGTAGTGAAACTCAGGCTCATCATTGGGAGAAGGATCGTCTGCTCAGTGGGATCATGAGGGAAAAAAGCGTGATGGTGTTTTCGGTTGTTGTTGGTCATAGTATTTTTAAATCTCAACAGTGGTGCTTCTTTCAGTTTTCAGTTTCAATAGTATAATGCAACTAACCATGTGCTTGATCTCGATCCCGTGCCACCACCTCTTTGGAGATGATGTTGACAACCAAGGTGAAAGCAGAGGACGCAAAGTAGCTGCCAGCCTCAGCAATGACGCTAACTCTAGTAAGTGAGGGGAAGTATAGGTCCACCATAGGCATGACTGCATTTTTGATCTGCAAAACAGATGTTGGTTATAATTGGAAGGATCCAAAGTAAGGCTGAAATGACTATAGGTTCGCTGAATGAAACAACACAAAATGTACTGACCAATTCCAGCTGGGTGCTTGAGCCACCAAAACCATCTCCAATGTCCAAGATGTTCATGTTAAAACCAATTTCCTCCTACAACAGACAAGATTGAGTGTCAAACCAACCCTTACTACCGCAGCATTGAGTATGTTTGAACTGTAGGTGTTGAAGTACGTATAATAACTCATCACAAGATATTCAGTTCACAAGACAATACACAAGATTGGGTCTATAAGAACGAGACAAAACAAGATTTTAACATTACTTTAAAGAAAAGTACATTGAAAAAAATGTATATGAAAATATGTTGCAAACTATCACGTTATCACATTTAAAATCATGTTTTGATCTTGTGGCAACCCTAATAATTGAAAGTAAATGACAAATATTTGCATTTATAAAAGTGTGTCATTAGTTGGTTGTTACACTGGTCTGTGTAGTGGTTTAGGCCACTACTTACTCCCTGAAAACATGGTCACACTTGACATGAGATGCACTCATTCTTGGTTGTGGATTGAGTTCATGCTGGTGTAATGTCCTCAAATGCAGATGCCAGGCCTTATGTTAGGAGGTACTTGGTAAAATTTAGTCATTTAAGATTATCTGGGAATTTCTGCAATCCAATATTTTGTTGTTGTTGTTATTATTACTACTACTACAGTAAATTCTGCAATGTGGAGCACCAAATTTGAAGAATAAATGTTTGTACCTACATAGGCCAAACTTGTCTATTACCTGGTGTCTATGTTATAACATGGGATATTTACACAGAAAGACAGAGTATAAACCTTGCAATGCTACTTACACATGGTATTTCCAGTGCATTAAGTTCAGATGAGTGAGACAAGCAACGTTTTTTCCCCCATCAGAGTTTAACAGCTGCCGAAGTAATTCTACACGTGATCAAACTCAAAGATTTGTCAGATCAAAACACGATGGCTGGATAAGACTTCAAAATGTGAAAGTGTCCACTTCACGGGTCCAATTCACTGCTTTCTGAATCTGCGCTCAATGTATCATGAAAAATGTAGTTATTTTAGATATTAAGGACAAAAAAGGGTGGAATAAAAATAATAATAATAATAATAAATAGATGAAAAGTGGTGCAGAATACTATATGTGTGAATGCCTCATTTAGACCCTTTGCTTAAACCGCAAGCATGTGAAAAAAGTAGCAGCAATTTAGGAATTTACAGTATCTGGATCTTGATGACAGTTTTCTATTTGGGTAACTAAGATATAAAATTATAAATATAATTCATACTCACCGCCATATCAAAAACACAACGAGCATCAGCAATTGCATTTGTGTATACTTTGTCATCCTTAAACTTGTAGGAAATTAGGGACCTGAAAAGAAAACACAAAGGTGTTTAATAGCCTTCTTTTGCTGGCTCTCAACAAAGGCAAATTTTCCTTCTCCTCTCCTTCATCTTCTCTGCTTTGCCTCTTATGTCTCGTTTAGTCCTGTCTCATACTTTTAAGAGCCTCTCTCAGCTTTGCTCTCCAAATCTAAATCACGGAATTGATTAACTGGTCTTCTCACACAACTGACAAAATCTTTGTTGAGAAGCTCCAGCACACTTTAAAATGAGCACTGATAAATAGATAAGTAATCATCCTACATGTCTTTTATTCCAGTCAGATGTTGAAATCCTTTCGTTTTGAATGGGGTGAATTTGAGCCTCACTTCTTTTGTCCACTCTTGAGGCTATGGTTTAAGTCTACATAATTATTAATACCAAATTGAACAAGAAAGTTTATAATGATAAAGCAGCATGCGAATTACAAAAATACATTCAACAAACG
>QODF01000048.1:283944-429730 GCA_024372805.1 Oostethus manadensis
CCCCCCCCCCCCAGTGCATTCACCGCTGCTACATGTGATTTTCCCTGTTGCGGCATGCAGGAACTGGAACACCAATAAAAATGAAACCTTCAAGATAAGACACTCTTAATACCCCACACTGTGAACCTAGGCTCCAAGCAGTCAGAATCAGGTAAGCCAAACAATAAATGACGCCCATCTCATGCCAATGAAAGCCAGGACTTCTGGATGCTATCTGATGTGGAAGTTTAAGCTATGGCTAGGCAAGGCAACAGTCAAGGGACCTTCTAAACTCACACAACATACTTACATGTGCTAACAAAATAAGGGTGTCATAAAAATTAGTTTGCATCAACATTAAGGCAGCAAACAATGCTGCTGCTCCTGCTACTACAAATAATGCCCTGCAGTGAATCCGTAGTCTACACATAAGAGTTGCCCAATGTGATGTAAACAAAGAATAACTGCGGTGTAAAAGTGACTTTCCGGGTGTTATATCATGTCCATAGGATTCTAATAATGGCAAAAATCGTATTCAGAAACTCAAACAGGCTTTCTGTGCTCGATGAAAACATACCGCTTGTTAATATTGAACCCTACTTTGTAGAAATTCACTTTACCAATTAACCGCTATCAATGAGAGATTACTTTAGTTTTGGACCTTCTAACCTAAACGCACAAGGTCATGACAAACTACTTCTGAACGCTAAAACTCAGATACCAGTGTTGGAAGTGGCACAAGGGCACAGCTTGTGTGCTCAGACCTCACCTGACTCCAACCACCTGTACACCCAACTGCTTTGCGGTCTCCAGTAGATGTCGACAGTCTTTGAGGGAACAGCCAAATGACATGCTCAACTCATTGTCCTGGCTTGATGCTTCTGCTGACACTTGAAGTAGAAGCCTAAATAAAAGGAAAACCTGTTATGCTGAGTGTGTTTCGGTCACCCTTTCTATTCTACAACAGTGTGTGACATAGCTGAGAAACACGATCTTTCCATAAAGCCAATATTTATAGATAATCAAATTTACAATTCAATATTTTTCTGTTATCATGATCCTCTTAATCCTATGAAATCACAGGCGTACCAAAATTAAAAGGAAATACACGTGGAACTATAAAGAGAATCATTAATACAATATGTACAAATGTGGTCATATTCTTGTTCCATTTTGCCATTGTTTCTCCTGTATTGTCTTTGTTTTTTTTCATTTCGCCGTTTATTTTCCTCTTTGTCTTTTCCTTTTGTTTTTTGTCATTGCATTTACCGGCTCAAGCTAGCTACAAAAGGTAAATGCAATACACAGCAAAGGCTGTGGGTGGGTCCTTCTGCCAGGGTTATTAGTCCCACCAAACCCGTTACCCACTTCTCTCAGCAGCTTTGATACAGACTCCATCATGTAAGACATATGTCCATGGTGGCATGATAGTGATGTTACTTCCTGTTCGTCACCCGCCCTAAGAGTTACATTTAAACATAGCTACTACATAGTCACTGCAAGCAGGAATCTTGTGAACACGTATGTACCAGTCATCCTGGCAGAAGGACCCGCCCTTTTATGTATTGCCTTTGTCTTTTGTCGCCAGCTTGAGTCACCCAGTAAACGTAATGACAAAAAACAAAAACAAATTAGAAAAATAAACGCCAAAATGGAAAAAACAAAGACAATACATAAATATATATGAGAAAATAGAAATATAATATGACTGCATTTCTATATTTGTGTATTATTGATTCTCTTTGTATTTCCACATGTATTTCCATTTAATTTGGGCACTCCTGTGATTCCATACAATACAAGCTACTGCAATGAAGAGTATTTTCCTCATCCTGCCATGAGAACACTTTTGAGTTTGGCCCTACAAAAAAGATATCTTACTACTTACAAGTCTGACTTACTTAGCATTCGGATGGAAGCGTGAAATCTTGCGCAGCTCTGCCTCATTATCGCACATCAGGAGGTCAATGCCATTCTTTGCAGCATACTTAATTTGGGACACCTGTTTACAAACTCCACTGTAAATTATGTCTTCTGAGGGAATACTGTGACTCTGCATCAGCTCAAGTTCAGACTGAAAACCAAACAGGCACAGAGTTATTACTTCATGTAAAGTCAAAAGGTTCAGAATCCCCATCCTACAATGGAGATGATTACAATCCTACATTTCAAGATGGATGAGGGAATAGCTTGAAATGTAAACAGACTTCACATATTAAACAAGTGTAAGAGGTGTTTGCTTTAACAATAACCGAAGATGCTAATTACCTTGTTGCTACATATAAAGCCAGTGCCAAGGGCAGCCAGTACTTCGATAACACCTGGGCTGCTGTTGCATCTGACATTGTAGAAGGGACGAATTTGAGCCACGTGCGTTCGCCAGCGAACGTGCTGTCTCATTACAGCTCCTAGGTCGGCAACAAAGAATGCTTTCTTCTCAGACTAAGGAAGAACATAAAAATTCGGAATCAGAAAATAACTATTCTAACTATCACAGAAATCATTGAGCCACAAATCCAGATTTATGTACAAAATTTACCAAAGTTTGTTCATAAATGTGATTGTCTATCACATCACAGAGAGATGTGCCTCCTTCCAGAAGGCCCAGTGAAAACTGTGGTTCATCTGAGATTCCTTTCATCCTCCCAACCATGTTCTGAGTATCCAACAGGCATAGAAAAAATGGATGGCCGAAAGTGATGTTGCTTGCTCCCTCTCGAGCCCCTGGGTCCTAGGCTTATGCAGCAAACTTTAAGAAAATCAGAAAAGCCTTGATTATACACATTGAGAAGAAAATCCAATATGCATGCAAATTTCTGCAGTGGAACATCAGTGCTGTTATGCCACTCATTTTTTCCCCAGAATAGTAATCCGTCAATTATTGTGGTTACTGGTTCCATTCCATCCAGGATTCTTTATTTATGAATCAAATATTTTAATATTTAGCATAGAAAACCTGTTTACAACCTTGCAAATGTGTTTTTTTTAAATATGATTAAACCCTCTAGACATAACAGAACACCCCTTTAGTCAAATTTACACTTGTATTAAAAAAGAAAGAAAATAAACCATTTAAGACACAAAAAATATATTATTTATATATATATATATATATATAATATATAATAATATATAAATAATATTGTTTGTGTTACAATAATTGTGCTATGGATGTGTGGAGAACAAGAAGTGATATCGGAGGTTTCGAGTTAAGAGGATTACAGCCGCAACAGTAGCATTGTTATCATGATTATAATTTTGTAATTATTGTCCCTGTTGCGAGATAATTCAAACCTGCAATAAAAACAAGTTCTGGCAATCAAGTCCGAGCTTGTGTGCTTCACTGAGCATTACACTAAAATTACTCATACCATAGACACCTAATGATTATTTGCATTTTAGTACATTTAGCCATTTATTTAACATGGAAATGCTTTAGTACAAGAAAATGTCAAATTATGCTTAAATATAGGCCATATCAAGCACAAAATGATGATAATTGATTTATTTTGCAAACACGTGATAGAGTGCAGCCTCAAAATTCGAACCGCAGAGTGGCAAGGGATG
The DNA here is from genome assembly GCA_024372805.1 of Oostethus manadensis. Classification (NCBI taxonomy): domain Eukaryota; kingdom Metazoa; phylum Chordata; class Actinopteri; order Syngnathiformes; family Syngnathidae; genus Oostethus; species Oostethus manadensis. The sequence continues at coordinate 287,491 of QODF01000048.1, forward strand.
ACTATAATGCCATTTAGCCAAAAAGTATCGGGATACGACGTTTGGACAAGATCGTCCAGCTCAAAAAGAGGTTATTCTTTGCATACAATTAGACAACCAATTTAGAAAAACTATGCTCAAATTTTAAAACATGCTGATAAATGTCAATCAAAAAATACATTATTTTGCATTGGCAATTAGAACTGGTCAGTAATAACTGCAAATTCATGCAGAAGTGAAAAGGCATATAGGAATGTTGATGTCCTAAAAATACAAACAAAAAAGAGAGTGGAACACAATCGCCTGTACAAGAAATGCTCAAAGTAGATGTAAGTTGCAGGACCTATAATAACGACAATCACATTAGCATGGGACAGTGGTCTCCAATGTTTTTCTCTTGTGAGAGGTACTCTTACAAAATGAAAATGGCCTTATTTAAACCCAAATAAACCAAATATGGTTTGTTTTTTTTACCAGCACATCAACAAAATGCTGGTATCCCCAACTTACATTTCGTATTTCAGTATGCATTTCTTTCTAGTGTTCTCACATTATTAGCTGAAAACCTGAATGAGAAATAGGCTTGCGTGCGCCCCGTGTGGTTGCGGGGGGCTACCTGGTGCCCGTGGGCACCGCGTTTATGACCCCTGGTCTGGGACATGCTGCAAGTCTATTTTGGTGCACGTCTGTCCCAGACATAATTCCACAATTGTATCCAATTAAAAAAATACTTACATGGATAAGTCCTTGGGTGAACTCTTCCACTATCAGCTAGGATCCCAAGGTGGCTCGGAGTTGAAGTCAAATGCCTCCCGGAATAGGGCTGCCCCTAGATCCTCTGGATAGCTATTGTACACCTGCAATAAAATGACAACAATGTGTCATAAAATCAGCCAATGACAGAATAATAATTCAGGTGCAATTACCCTGCATAAATATAATTTGCTTTATTTAGGCCATGTAGACTCAGAGATTAAACAGTCCAAGCTATCACTTAAAGCTCGTTCTTTAGCCATTTAAACCAAAACCAAATCAAACAAAGTGTGTTGCTATTCAAGAGGTGGATTTACTCGAGTTAATAATGCTATAAATTGATTCATCATACCTTTCGCAGCCTTGAATGGGCTGTAATATATAGCCAGCACCCAACAGTCACAGTGACGTAAAGCCAAGCTACAACTGTAAAAGCATTTGATAACTGACATCTTGCAACGTCAATTATGTTAGCGCCACTAGCTATCTGTAAACATTAAACCCACCATCTGTGTATTGTGTGCAACAAAAACTAGCCTAACTCTAATCTGCATTACACTTTCTGGCATTGAAATGCTCTTATTTTAGGTTTAAAACCAAACCCAGCTGACGTTATTCATTTGGTTCATTCAAACGCATGCTAACGAGCTAGCTAGCAACACGCAGAGCCACTTACGTCTGTTGAAATCCCAACACAGGGGACAGAACGCTTTTTACTTTTAGGCGGAATTTTTAACAAGTGGTGGGATTACTATTGGAGAAAATTAATATTGCCATGTCAAAGAATTATAATCCGGTCAGGTTGATTCGGTAAAAATAATCACACAACCGTGACCAAAGGAGGAAGTGGCGGAAATGTCATTTGTACGTCAACATTCTTATTTCCGGTTAAAATGTACGACCACTTCCGTTTGAATAAATAAATGATTAAATACACGGAGTTACACATTTGACCAGAGATTGGTAGGTAATCGTATGTCCATACACTTATAGCAATAGTACTTGTAATAATAGACAGCAAAATTGCACAAGAAATGATCCAACCCCCACAGAGTAAATATGCACAACGTGCAACAGATTTCAGTAACTAGTAACTGTGTGCAATATAGTATATAATTTAGCAAATAAAAAATTACAAATAAATATATTTATATAAAATTATAATAAAGAAATATAATTTACAAATAAATATAATTTATAATAATCGGTTGATTAATTCTGAATAAATTGAATAAGCTGAATTTGTAATATTCATTAATACTCACTTATACTGTAAACAGAAAGTCACTCCAGCATCACTGGAGCCTATCAGGGGAGAGGCAGGGTAAATCTGGTTACCAGTCAATCACAGGACACATATACACAGGCAAGCATTCACTCTCACATTCACGCGTATGGAAAATGTATTTATTTTTGGACAATGCAAATTATCCAGGTAATCTAACATAAATATGTTCAGACTGGCAGAGGAAACAGGGGTTGCCACACAAAACCAACATAAGCAAACAGTACACGTTGTCCTATTTGCAATATATTTATATGATATGCTTGAATTCAGTAGTATGTTTGAGTCTGATGACATTAACATTGAGTCATGCTGAATTCTAATTATTAGTGAGTAAACATTCATAAACACTTAGGAACCTTCATTAGAAACATACATATTTTACAATCAGCAATCAGAATCAGACTTTATGTTTGCAATACAATGAAAAGCATAATATAGAAACAATTGCCATAACAAATTACCTTAATTACGTCTTGTATTTGTTTCCCATGCCTTACTGATGGATGTAAAATGCTGCCCAAATGAAGTTAATGTTTTCCGGAAGTCAAAAGTCAAAATTACTACTTTTAGAAAATTAATCCACCAAGTCCCAGTAAAAAGGATTAATATATATTTTTGTCATTTTCAAAATCAATCACTTTCCTGTGTTGTTGTAGCTTTGTTGAGCTGTGTGGATGTCTGCACATTCAAGTGTCTGGGGCAGTGTATATTTTTAAGGAGGTGAATTTGCATATGTCCCTCCTCGAGAGGACGATGCCAGGGAAAGCTTAACTACTTGCTGAACACCACAGTTTCTAAGGCAGTCCACACTCACTCTAAAGCACACACCCACAGGCACGCACACATGCGCAGGGCACCCAGAGAAAAAGGGTATAGTGCAACAAGAAAAAGATGAAATGTTGATACTAATACAGTAACAGCAAATCTGATATGTAAGCTGTTTTTCTTTAAATACATATAACTTCAAAATAGACAATAACAAAAAAGGGCCCTGCTTTCATTGATTTTTTTCGTGAGGTGAAAAAAAGGTTGGCCACTAGACCATCAATGATCTCACTAGTGATAGAACATATTGTATGTACGAGTTATTTTATTATAGTTATATAATGCACACATAAGGGAGGAAAACAATATTAGTATTTGTCACATTAATATTATTGTTTCTATTATTATAGTTCTATAGTGCACAATCAGTGGAGTTCACTCTGTTGAAAGGAAAACATTTTTTGTCACATAAATAGAATTTTTATACTGTAAAAGTTAAGTAGGTAACAACAGCACAAAGGCTATTATGTGTGTTGTGTTTTTAATCTGCTAAATAACACTCTGTAAATGTATCTCCAATCAAACATACTATCTAAAGTTGCTCCCGGTAATGCACAATGTTTAATTTCGATTGTTTGGTTCAATAGGCTATTCTCTGTGTTGTGTGTTTGATCTGCTAAATAACCCTCTGTTTACTGTCTGTACAGTATCTCCAATCACACATAGCATCTAAAGTTGATCCCGGTAACGCACAATGTTTAATTTCCATTGTTTGGTAATAGCCATCACAGCCACTGGGTATGCAAGCCATGTGTACCACCCACTGTGAGGGGAAACACTTAGTGGCTGCGCTGTGCAGAAGGAATTCTTATTTGCAGATATTCCAAGTAGATTACCTCAGCCTGGCCAGAATGATCAAAAACAATCAGCTCTAAAACACCTTTAAACATAGCATTTCCATTTGTGTTTGCACAGAGTTAATTGACTTCTGTATCGTATGGACGTGACTCACAAGCTAAATCTATCATATTGTGTGGTCTTACATAAGTGAATATAGCGTCCTTTAGTCACGCAACAGAGGTGTTGCTAAGTAAAAGGAACCCAAACAAATGCTTCCTCTGACTCATCTGAATATTAAGCAGGACTCTGTAAAAGCATTCACTCCAATTGCATCACAAATATTATAGGGAAATGTTTAATTCATTACTTATATTGTAAATAAAACCTGAGTTCATCATTACTGAGATATCTTATTAGACATTACAATAATTAGCTTTGTCATCCATAACACAAAGGTAATATGTGGATGTTTTGCTCATATACATAGCATATATTGACCTACATTGGATTATAAAAAATAAAAAAAAATCTAATGCAGATTTTTTAACAGTTAGTGGCAATTTTTTAACTTTTTTTTTTTTTTTTTTTACCAGATTCCTACTCTTTTTACCTTTCAGGGGTGAAACGTCTCCGTTTTTAGACATTAGAATCTCCTTTTGTACAGCTAAAGGCTTTTTTTTTTCTTCTACACAATGCCTCTGGGCTTTTCCTGGACATGGCATTTTAACAACAGTTTAACAATTGTATCAGACTGGCGCAGAGATACAACAAGATTGATGGTTCAACAATGACACACAACAACAACACTATCTAAAAATGACATATGGCTCATCCTCATTTCCCTCCTGTCAAGATAGTGACAGTTGCTTGCCTATAATAACTTCATAAGTGTGTGTGAGAGCCTTAGATAATTTACAGGAATAAATGTCTACATTGTTGCTGAAAAAATAACTGGTAAAAATTGATAACTTGTCTACATGGCCATGTTTATTTTAACATAGGCTACCTAATATTTACATATGTAAAGAACATTTTAACTTAATATATTTTTGAGTGAACAATTATTATTTCAAGTAATAACTACTTTAATTTTGGGTCACAGAAGTAACCGCTGTAGAACATTTGGAATGAAAAATTCACAAAAAATAATTACTGGTAATCAAATAATTGTATAATAATCAGTAACTTAAAAAGCTTTGTGCATATAAAATAAGTTTCATCTTTCAGCTGTTAAACATACTATAAAAGTTGGGTTTTCTTCATAGGGGGGTATACTTCCCCAATAATGTTCCCCGTTATATATAAATACACATGTATATACTGTATATACAATATATGCGTGTGTGTGTATATACTATATATAGTATATATAATTTGCTTTTTCCCTATTGATTTTGCTGTTACTGAGATTGTTGCACTGTGAGTGCCACTGAAACTACTGTATATACATGAGTTATTGAGTGTAATCCTTCTAATTGCATGTTTTTTTGTGGGTTGTATAATCCATTGTTGTTGTTGTCATGGTAATATGATGCTGAATATGCATCCAGATCGTTGATATCTTTGACAACCAGCACTCTTGCTTCTCCTGGACCTTCATTTAGCTTGATGTATATTTTTCTATTCCTACTTCAAGTACTTTGTATCTTTCCCTGCTTCCTCAGGTCTTGTGCTTTTTTGGCGATGTCAGCGTCAAATGCTCATTTAGGTAGAGGTTTGTGCCTTTCAAATTCTTTCCTTGGTTCAGCAGTGGAGTTTTGAATTTCCTGTTGGTGAACTTAATAATGATGACCGGTGTGGTGCTGTTTCTGCCATACAGTGTCAATGATGTTGATATCTACATCCACCTCCTTTGATTATATGAAGTTGGCAATCTGTTGCTTTGTTGAAGGAACCCCCATTTCATCTGGTTCTCCTCTGTTGTGGACTGCCCCTATCTTTTGACATAGGTATACAGTAATTTGGAGCCCTGTGAGGATTACATAATTCATCCGTGCAGTCTGAAACAGCTCGTCAATTGTATTTTTCATTTGATTAGAGATATTACTCTTCCTTCTCGTTCTCAAGAGTGGTCCGCAAAGCAGCATTATCCCTCAATAGTGTCTTGATATCATCCTGTAGATGATTTGATTTAATTGCATAATGCTCTATTTTCTTCCATAGGGTTTTTAACATCCTTGACAGCAGCAAATAAGGCAGCATTATCTTCCAATCCTGCCTTGATATCAACCTGTAAAACTCTGACATCTTTGCATTATGCTCTATTTTCATCTATTCAATATGTGATTGCAGATACTTAAGAAATGTCTTCCACTAGAAATGTCCACTGTTGCGATACACCTGATGAATTTCTAAATAAATTGCTTTATTGCTTGACAGCAAATGAAACATAATTTGAGAATTTGTGAGGATCAGCACGATTGCGAAAGCTGTAGAAATCCATGCACACTGACACTGAGCGCAATTACAACATGTCACATAATTATATTTTTTAGGAATATTTTACATGTGTTTTTACCTGAAGCTATACGGTAAGACTCTCAGAAGTAGTTGTGCTATAGATGGTTGGAGTGTGTGTGTCCAGATAACATCCTAGGAGACTGGAAGTAAGCCAGCCATGGGCAAACTTACCATGCTGTTTGATGTGGAGGGTTGGCTCCAGGCAGACCAAGCATTGTGTCCCAAACAATGAACCCCAGACCCACTGAACTATAAACATGTCCTTTTGGGGGCGTTTTCCTTAGATTCTGTACTGGAGACACCCAATGTCAGGAAACCTGAGGCGACTCTTCTAAATTTAGTATCTATAAGAATTCTAATGCTGCCCACTTGCATTCCAGGATTGTTTGACGACTTTTCTAATTTATAATGCACTTGGAATGTTGCTGAATTTTGGGGTGGAGATGTCATTGTTTCTTGTAATGCAAGAAATCCAGTTCATGTTACATTTCAAAAGAAAATGTCGTTTTTAGTGTTTGTTGGTCAAATATTTATTGGAAAAAAATGTTTGAAAATGTGTCCTTTTTCACAGCAAGGGTTGCCACAGCAAGTCAATCGCCTGATTTGTTTGGCTTGTCTTAAATATTTGAATAAAGAATAATGTACCAGATTACGTTATTACATTCGATCAGGCTGCTGTGCATGTTTTGGCCAACCTCTTTACGGTCTTGCATATCATTTTTACAATTGATTGTCATAGTATGAAACTAAGATGTTTATTTATCATATTTTACCATGATTCATGTCTAATTTTATTTAGAGGAAAAACTGAAGATCTTTGACCTATTTTTGCAATTTAGTCATTACTGCAGTAAGCCCAAGCCACCAGCTATTGGCGCTAGTGAGTTTTGTTGTATGTCGGTAAGCACTTCCGCTTCCTCTAGGCTGGTCAGCTGACTGTTGCTGCTGTCAGGAGACTTCACCAACAGTGCTTGAATGGCAACAATGGGATTCGCCATTCAGTAATATGCAATAAAGGTTACATTTCTTTCCCAACGACCACATTTTAATACAGAGGTGAGTAAGCCTTCCACAAATTTTACCGTCAGCTTGTTCAAGGGTTTTTCAGCAAAGCTAATCAGTAGTATCATCAGCTCAGTAATAACGAACAGGAACAAGGTAGTCTTCTGACAGAGCCTTTGCTTTGAGATGGAAGGCTGTTTTACTTTTGTTTGGAAGGAAAATGTACTGATACTACACTTACAAACGAAAAAAATCATTACCCCTCGGATTTCTCTACTCCGACCAGGATCATGACTGAGTTTTGGTTGATCTCTGCTCCGGGAGAGAAAACCTGCCAGCAAACATGGGACAAAATGATGGCGGCAACCACACGCACCAACAATCTTTCCACTAACCACAAACTCAGCATCCCAGACCTGAAGGTTAGTGTGCTGCTTCACGTCTTCATCTCTTGTGTTTTTTTATGGTCGTCCTTTGATGCACACATTTCAGATGCAGAAACATTTTTACTCATGGGCACCAACTCAAAGTAGAGCTACCATGTCAAGTATTCTGTCTTGTATTCAATATAAAGCTCAGTTATGCTTCAAAGTGGCAAAGTGTAAACAAAACATAATTGTCTTCGTTTTGCTACAATTCTTTATCCAATTGTGAGTATTGAATTTCTGTGTCCAGTCCCAAACATTTAATATTTTCAGTTCTTTAACATTTTCTTTCAGTACATTCCTTTATTTTAATTATTAATTCGTTATTTGTTAAGTAATGAATTGTAAAAAAAATCTCACCTTATGAATCCGCTGTCAAGAATATGCTGCTTCTGTGTATGGGAAGCAACCTTTAAAGAGCTCAGTTGTTAGCATGTTGAAGTGTTGATTTGGTGAAGTTTTCATCCAAGGCAGCTCAGCGCGTCTGGTTTGGGTCCGCTCAGTGCTGAAGGTGAAGTAACCCTGTTGACCTTGATTCCACACAGAGCTGTAATGGGCTTCTGGAACATTTAATAATGCATGAGTGGCTCAGGACAACGAGGCGCCATCCTAAGTAAACCGGGCCCATTGGTTGTCACTGTGGGGTGACTGGACCCCACAAGCCACCATTTAAACAATGTGCCTGACCCCCACCTCTGTCTAGACTCATGTTATTAATAACATTGTGATAATGCCTTATTCTGTTTTTGTGTCCATAAACAGGTGGGAACACTAGATGTCTTGGTTGGGCTGTCGGATGAATTGGCCAAATTAGATTCTTTTGTTGAAAGGTAAGATATTTGCAGTCATGTTTAGATTATTGAACCAAATTGGGTTCAAAAGTAGTTAATGCACACTTTGTATATACTGTATGTCTTTGTCATCTTTTGATTCACAAATTTCAGATGCACACAGATAGATATAGATATATACAGTATATGGAGATATAGATATAAAGGGTTTTATCAATATGTAGTACATGAAGCAGTTGGTTAATAGCTTGTGTTCCCATAAATCGCTACCATTAACTACCATTTCTAATTCGTAGGATTGAATCTTAGGGCAAATTGTATTATTAATAATATACTCTATTACACTAGTGCTTCTCAAATAGTAATGAATAATACTTTGTTATAATACTAAATTATTATAACATTCAACATTTATAACATTAATAACCAATGTATAAACACGTTATGTACTCTCAGTAGGGGCAGAATTAAAAACATCTCATAACAATTAAATAAAACCATCAACATAAAATACATCTTCTCCTACTATATGTATCATTTTTTAGCTCTTTGGTGTCACTAGTTTCCACCTCTTGTCTTGCAACAATGAGGGATTTCACATGCTGCCGGGTTTATCATGACTTTCTCCACAGACCTGGGAATTTGCAGTTTGGTGGCACATTCATTAGTCATATATATAGCTAGACTTCATGCCCGAAGTCTGCTAGAATAGACTCCAGCGTACCCCTGCGACCCTAGTGAGAATAAGGGGCATAGAAAATGGATGGATGGAAGGATTTACAATATGTTCCACAACTATTTTTGGTTGTTCTGTATTTTCCTTTGGAAATACTGAAGTCTAAGTCTAATGCAGTGTTTACCATCTTCCCTCTGCTTTGCTTTCCTGTGTGCACATTTCATTTGTGCACATTGTTTTCTGTCATGTGCCCCCCCCCATTTGAAATAGTATTGAGAAACTGATATATATTATATAATAATAATTTAGTTTTCTTTACTGTACAGACTGAACTTGAAACTAAAACTAGGAAAATGCAATTAAATGGAGAACAGTAAAGCATACAAGCGTTTTCCAGAGTCAATTCGAATGTGGAGTACAATAAATTTGTACATGTTGGCAGGTCTAAACAATGAAACTTCTCCCTGCCTCTCACACTCTCCCTGACAGTTCCTTGCTACCCCCAAGGGGGCCTGCCCTACTATTTGAGAAGCACTGGTGTGAAGCATGTTTTAAATGACTCTTGGCTGTCCACAGTGTAGTGAAGAAAGTGGCCCAATACATGTCCGACGTGCTGGAAGACAGTCGAGACAAAGTGCAGGAAAACCTGCTGGCCAGTGGAGGTACAATCATTTTTGTATTTATGTTTTAGTAGCTAGCAACATTATTTTTCAGTTTATTCTCTAGATCACTGACAGTCTTACTAACCCAGGGGTCGGCAACCTGCGGCTCTGGAGCTGATCTTGTTGTTGCGCCTCCCACTCCTAGCTCTGTGAAGGGAAGAGGGATTGAGGCCAGTGTGTGCAGTGAGACACAAAAAAGACATCTTATGAGTGTACTGCCCTCATACATCCTAAAAAGAAAAATCTCTGAAGAAAATAGAGAGTTTAGTCCTGAATGCACATATTCTTTTGCCTTCACTGGTTGCCAACCCCTGGACTACCCAATATTCATTTAATAAGAAGAATCCCTTTTTTATATATTTCTTAATATCAACTCTATTGCAATGGCTGCCTGACAAGTGTTTTTTTCCCCCCAGTTGATCTCATCACTTACATCACACGGTTTCAATGGGACATGGCCAAGTACCCTATCAAGCAATCACTAAAAAACATTTCTGAAATAATCTCTAAGGTAGTAACGTTGGCTTTTAAATAATAGTATAAAAATGCTTTTTTTTCTTTGAATAAGTTAGCCTCTACTCTACAGTGCACTGCAACAGTGTGCTGTGTTAGGTTAAGTGTGTTACTAATTAATACACTGTTTTTGTTGTATGTATTTTACAGCAAGTCACCCAAATTGACAACGATTTGAAGACCAGAGCATCATCTTATAACAACCTGAAAGGAAACCTACAGAATTTAGAAAGAAAGAATGCGTAAGTGAAACGCAAATTAGGGCTGTCAAAATGAACAGATTATTACAGATTAATTCATCTGCATGATTCATTGCATTAAACATTCTGAGGGGATTAACGCATGCGCTGCGCACAATTACCCAAAATCACACAATTCCATTCACAATATTAAAAATTTGCATTTGAAAATAAGGACAATTTTCCAGAAATTATGGGGGGGGGGGGAGAAGGAAAATTCTCCACACGCAAGAAAAATGTTCAGATGGGGAGGGGTCGGTTGAGGTAGGAAACATTGGCCTGCCCACTGCCATTGCGTTGCACAATTGTCGTCGTAAATGGCTGTTGCTCAAGGGTGCATACAGTTTTAGGGAAGGGCAAAAACTGTGAGTTTCCCAAATGGGTAGGATAGAAATGTATGGCCCCATTACTTTCTGGCAGCAGAACCAACTTGATCAAGAGGATACACATCTTATTGGCCCTGTCGATGGGAAGTTTGATCGGAACTCTCTTCCTTCCTGTTTAGAGGTGAGAGAAAACAGACACACATGCACATGGCAATAGATTATTTAGTTAATTTTCATTAACTGCATGATTAATTAATTAATTGATTATCGTCCCAGTCCTAGCGCAGATGAGACATTTTTTTTCTGAACAAGAAATCTTGTCACGTTCAAATCTTACGAGATCTTGTGACCACCCTTACACAGTATCAGTGAATGGGTACTAATCGTGATTAATATAAATGAAAATTTAAAGATAATTTTGATTAGACGCTTTCATCTCTTGACATCTATATGCAATCGCTCTAGTGTCTTTTTAATGCTGAAGTCTCTACCATGTCATTATAATATGTTCAAACATAGAAACATTGGTGGCTAAATACTTTACATTTCCAAAATAGTTTTTTTTGTGTCTGTTTTCAATATTTCACTGATTAAGATAAAACTACGACCTGTTGGTAACAGTAATACAATGATATGCTATGTAGAAATAATTACACATATGATCGCTACAGTTACAGGATGTGGAAAATGACAGAAAAAACTGAGTTGATTTTATTGTAATCTTTTTCCAAAATATTTTTCCAAGCTTTTTATTTTTTTTAAACATAAATTCCCCTTTTGAGCTAGAGAGGAGGCATCTGTGTGTATTTGTACTGTACACTTGACCAATGCTTATTCAGAAGTCAAGCTTCAAGGATCATTGACTTTGTGTGACCATGTCAGCATGGTCTTGAAGTTAGCACAACTCTGAAATGCTTTGTCAGCATTGACCTCCACCATGGGTTAAAAGCTGTGTTTTAGTTGTATGTTTGTCTGCCCACAGGGGGAGCTTGCTGACTAGGAGCCTGGCTGACATTGTCAAGAAGGAAGACTTTGTTCTTGACTCAGAGTACCTTATCACTTTGCTTGTTGTTGTTCCGAAGTGAGTGAATTTACATGAAAAGGTTTTCACAGGAAAATTAATGTATGAATAAGTATGATCTCGCTGTCTTATACTCACAGAACATCTTATGCTGACTGGCATAAAACATATGAAACGCTTGCTGAGATGGTGGTGCCTCAATCTTCCAAGTAAGGAGTTTGAAACTGGATTAAGTATTGTATTGGTAGCATACAACTTGTTTTAATTCCCTTCCCTTTGTATTTTTGTCACTTTTTTTATTTGTTATATACTTTCTTAATTATTATGTACACATTTCTATGTATTGTTTTCTGTATAACTCTATAACGTTTTTGTCTTTTTTTTTCTAGTCTTCTGTTTGAGGACAATGACAGTGGATTGTTCAGTGTGACTCTATTTCAGAAGGCAATTGATGACTTCAAACACAAAGCCAGAGAGAACAAGTAAGATGTTCAAGTCAAGTCAATCGTATTTATATAGCACCTATTCACAACATAAGTTATGTCGAGGAATTTTGGAGCAAGGAGCGAGTCTAGAACATGCTCATGCTCTTCATACATTAAAGCAGGGGTCTTAAACACAACTCAAGTGGTACAGTCTGGGTAAGGCTGGACCACATCAAGTATTCAGTACGGAATCACTTTTCAACCAAGTGACTTAACTTGTCAACAAACATCAGGTCATTACGCAACATCAATCTGACAGTCTGACTCAAGAGTGTCATGAAAAACTCTAGAACCATCACACAGAAACAGAACATGCAACGAGTAGATAACACATACACAATGTAACTACTACTAGTAAGGGAAAATAAAAACTGTATTAACTGTACACATGTAACTTTAGCAACATATTACAAAACAAGTGCCACAAAGCATGCTGAGAATCGGAAGCACCTCCAGCGATGGCAGCGATGCTGTGTACCAGCATACTTTTGCAAATGGCCTTTTGGCTGCAAATTTGAGATCCCTGCATTAAAGTAAACCAACTGAACGCCACATGAGCAAGAACTGGGTGAAGAAGGTATAGAAAAACTCCCTCCAGGAAGCAAACATCAAACAGGACCCAGGCTCCGACATAGCAAAAGAGACAATAGGAAGGTAGAGTCTGTGTTGAGCTGTATTGAGACACTCTAACACTCTCCATTCACCTACATCTCTCTACGTTAGCTTATTTACGTTGATGGTTCAAGAAAACCAGACCAAGGGAAGTCTAAAATTTCTCTCTCTAAATTAGGATCAAACAGACCAAAATCACATAGTTAATGTTGATTTTTGCATAGTTAATGTTGAAACAAAGTTAATTAATTCCTGATTCCGATATCAACCAATACGGATATGTATAACATCACATATCTCCTGTTGTGGAATTAACAGATGTTTGTTGTGAAGCTAATGTATACAGCATCAGCAATTAGATTCACACGTGGATGTAAACAACATTGTACAACATTGTAAATCATCTGAGAAATACTTGCGATTGGGCATTGCAAAACGTGGCTCAAGAAACTCCACAAATTTGGTATATTCATCATTTTGCAAGATAGGAAATCCAGTGCGATACAGTCCACAATTTTCTGATTGATGTCTGTCGCCGTTGGAATTTGAAGTATTGAAGGGCGCAGTCTTGTTTTTTTATAATAGGGAAAAAAAACAAAACCGATATTACATTTAATGCCAATATCGGGCCAATAATATCGGTGGGGTGATATTATCAGACCTACCCCAAATATTTACATATTTTTTTGTATTTGCTATTCTTAATGTTCTCCAACTCCACCCTGCTTTCAGATTTTCTGTGAGAGATTTTCAGTACAATGAAGGGGAAATGAAGGCCGATAAAGAGGAGATGACCCGGCTGTCTACAGATAAAAAGAAGCAATTTGTAAGTGTTTAGAAAAAGCTTTCAGAATAACTCAAGTTGGCCTTGTATCTTATGACAGTAATGTTTATAGTTAAACATAGTAGTTAAACAGTTTCTCCTGTCAGTTCTATCAGTAGTGCTACAGCAACTAGAATAAAATGGCTAAATAATAAAAAAGTGTAATATAACATCTTGCTTGTCTTGCTTTCACATTAGCACTATTTGGTCTGTTTTAATTAAACTGTTCGTTTTCTTTCTTGGTATGGTTTGTTTGGTTTAAACAGGATGCAGGGGGTCACTTTGACAATCACAATTAACATGTAAAATATGCTAAGCTATCTGAACAAAATATCAACATCTTAACTTTGCGTTATATGTGACCAAGCCAATTAGTGTAATTTCTAATAATATATCATATCATAATATAACAATAATGAATTCATTTTATTTTCACAATAGAAAAAGAAGGCTCCTGGCCCACAGATTGGACACCCCTTTGGTGTAATCATTAAATTATTGAACAAAGGACTAGTTGACATTTTACATTTTTAGGCCCACTGTTTAACAATAAGAGAGGAGGAGGAGTGATATCACATGGCTTTCTTGGACGTATTTTAGTAAACAGAGAATTTTTAGCATACAAACAGGAACCGCACAAGGGGGCAAATGCACACTAAACATACAGTTCAATTGATTTAAATCAGAGAAAGCGGCCAATAGATGTGAAAGCATGCTTTGGGACTTGGGCTACTTCCACATTTAACCAAAAGCATGTTAATATTCTGTATTAATCAGGGGGTTCATTTATAAAAGTATGTGTGTGCACACAAAAAACAAAAATGGTGTACACACACCGGCCTATTTCTCTCAAACCTGGCTAAATATAATCAGTGATTTGTGGCATTTTCCAGCCTGTAATATTGTTCATGCGTGAGGATTATTATTTAATCCTGTTTTGTCATGTTAATTTTCACTTGCAGGACTGACAGTGATGACATCATAATGAATGACAAATAATTATGCATACCTAAATGCTATTGGATGCGATGTTGTATTTCCTCAATCACATGACAGTTTGATGGCTACTTTGTGAAATCTTAAAAGAGCAATGTCACTTATAAACCAAAGTAGATATGATTAATTATGGTGCATTATATAGGAATCCAAACAAATGATTGATAAGTAATGATACATACAAATATTTGATTGATTTTATAAAAGCTTGAATCATGTGACTGGATTTGTGATGCAGCAGGCCTATAATTAGGTTTGATAAGTGGAAAGAAATGGGAATCCAAACCTTTTTGCAAGTGTAAAAAGGAGGTACACAGCCTTTATGTATGAGACCTCTAAACTGTATTTCTTTGGTGCAGGGCCCACTTGTTCGATGGCTGAAAGTCAACTTCAGTGAGGCTTTCATTGCGTGGATCCACATTAAAGCGCTAAGGGTTTTTGTTGAATCTGTTCTCAGGTGCTCCTAATGCTTACATTTACAGCATTTAATGTAAACACTGCTGTAGTGAAGTACTGCATTGTTGAGGAGTAACTTGCAAATGTGGTGACCCTCAGATACGGACTGCCAGTGAACTTTCAGGCCATGCTACTGCAGCCAAACAAGAAGACTTCAAAAAAGCTGAGGGAGGTACTCAATGATTTATACAAACATCTGGACAGCAGCGCTGCAGCAATTATTGATGTGAGTAATATTTATTTATAATCTCATTGTACCAAAAAGACCAATACAGTATCAAAATAAAACGCAGGGATTAATAGCATGGCTTAAATTTTTTGACATGTCGTTGACATGACATCCCCATCAACAGTGTAGTGCATCAACAGTGACTTTACCCCCACTAGACCCAGTTCTGGTTGTTTTTTGGTGTTGAGGGAAGTTAGGCTAGTTGGTGGAGTCTCTTAAATTAAGAGTTTTGGTTCACAAAACAATATGTGTTCAATAGAGTAAAATATTTGCATCACAGAGCAGTTTTCAACAAAAAAGTCTGACCTCATGTTTTTTTCCATTCGTATTACTGCACGTTGACACTTGCCCATTGTTGTGTATGTGTTCCAAATTGGGGATTCATACAACTTCATGTAAAAAAAAAAGATTCCTTTAAGAGCATTATCAGTTATCTAGGAATGCGTGGTGAGACGTTTGCATAACACATTGATTGCTTAGGTGTGCATCTTTTAACCTCTGACTTGTCTATACCAGTTGCTGATACTTTGTCTATTTTGCGCCAAAATTGACTTTGGGGCCTCTGGGGTGTTTTCATGTGTTGATGCACATCCATCAATATTTTCTTTCAGTCAGCAATGGATATTCCCGGATTGAATCTGAGCCAGCAGGAGTATTATCCTTATGTGTACTACAAGATTGACTGCAACCTTCTGGACTTCAAAGTGTAAGACTTTGATTTTCATGGAACATCCCCACCTGTTCCTGTGTTCCTCGAGTCTCCATACTTCAACGCTAAATGACAATACTGCATGCTCATTCCTTGTGGCTACAAAAGACACAGACAAGCTTGTGCCACGTTTAAGAAGGATTTATCCCACATTTCCAACTTTTCTGACTAATGAATGTGTTTAAAATGTACACTTGTTCTAGATAATGTAGAAGTGTCATATTAAGACGTTATCGTTGGTTTAATTTTTATGCCACTCCTGCTGCAAATCTCATAAATGGTCGGGTTTGGCAACTTGACGAGATTTCCACCAGATGTTTTGAATTTCTCACGTCACAACTTTAGGAAGTCCATGTAGGACAACTTGACAACCGCTGCTCAGTATCATTTTTTCTTGAAAATGGCAGCCTGAAGGTGCTTTGTCTGATGCAAGAATTGTGTGCCTAAACTAGAGGAAGACAGCAAAGAAAATGTTTTTTGATTTGGGAGCTGAAGACCTACTTCACAGTCACAGCTCCTCTGCTCTTGCTCCTTCACGGACAGTGTTTTTGTGAAGAAAGCACAGTTTGGCACTGGATACTTCAGCGTTTATTCAATTGCTGCAAATCCAATATCTATTTCTTCTTTACTGTTTACTAATAACCGTAGGCATGTAATCAGTTGAGGGGTGCTTGTCAGGAGGTTGGCGATGACCTTCATCACTTGACCAATCGCATACACAGTAGTCATGGACAAGGACGAATCCAAGCTTTTCAGCCAAGAGGAGAAAAATGCAGAATTACTTTGGCTTTTTATCAAATTCCACAAACTATTGTGATACAATATCATTTGAAAACCCTCTGAAATGACTAAGATTGGGACCCTTCAAAGACTTTGGTTTAGAGTTTATTCCTATTGTACACATTGTGAAATGAATTTTAAAAATGATGGTGGACAATTGTACAGTATATGCATTATTTAGCCATTCCACGTCCCATCTCCTGTGCTGTTTTTTTTAAGAAATATATGTTACATTCAATTCCTTCTATTATATCTGTGGCAAGCAGATTAGGTGTGTGTGTGTGAGATGATTCCATGCTGATATTATGGAACATTTTGTTTTGTCCTGTGTATAACTTTTAAACGGTCTTAATTTTAATGAATGGTAATGGTTTAATGTATTTTGAACATGCATACAAGTTACATTGGAACACGTCACATAGTAAAAATCACACTTGCACATGTCCAAAAAGGAGTAGGAAGTAGCAAAACTTGAATCCTCAGATCATTTACAATACTTTACTATTTGTTCACTTCCTGAATTCCAAGTGTACTCTTTGCCAATTTTAAATACATAGGAACATCTAAATTATAGAACATTCCTAATAAGTAATAGTATACTGTATATAATAACTTAAAAAGTTAATAGTCGCGAAAAACATAGATTGATGATGAGTGAGTAAAGACATTGTACTCCCTAGGAAATAAAGGCTAAGTAAGTGCAAGAGGGATTAGACATAACATTGCATGTACACAGTGGTTAGGGACTCTTTTTTCTTGTACTTTGTAAACATCTTGTATCGACTGCTTGTAGTGATTCTTGAAATTGCTCATTTTAGTGAGTTCTTTACTCCGTTTCGGAAATTTGATTCCACATGCTGATGTTTTTTAGCAAGTCTTTCATTGCCATTATTACTATTATACAAATATATTTACAACTCAGTGATGAACAATAGAACAGCATATACAAACTAATGCAACTATTCTTTCTTCCTTTAAGAAAAAAAGATAATGGCATTCCTGCAAAATGACTACTGTAGTGGCTCTTATTCAAATCATTTGGATTTTTACCCAAGACTTCCTGTATCCGAGGACATATTGCCCAAAATATAACAACGTAACAATATGAAACACACAACAAAACGGCACTGATGTTTATGTATCGATCTCAAGGCGATGGTATCGACCCGACAATAATACTGTGTTTCCCGTCGTATCAATACTGTCGATGTTGGGATCGATCCATCCGCCCCTCAACTGTGAGGGCTGTCGGCCTGTATCCACACATCCTCTCGTGACTCGGGATCAGAACCTCGAGCGAGCCAAGAAAGCGCCTCGGAGCGTCCACACAGTGCAGGAGGAGGACGGGAGTGAGCAGCAATGTCTTCCCCGGGTTAGCGCTCGCTCATCGGCTTGGCCTGCTCTCGCTATCGAGATAATGAGAGGATGGCGGAACCTGGAGGCGGGCTGCATGGGCTGACGGATGCTGCGAGCCCGCTCACCGAGCATCAGCATCACAGCACAATGACTTCCACGGGGGAAGCGCGGCCGGAGGATCTGTCGTTGGAGGAGATCCTGAGGCTTTACAGCCAGCCCATCAACGAGGAGCAGGCTTGGGCCGTGTGTTATCAATGCTGCGTAACGCTTTTGAAGGAGCACCGGAGGAGGAGGAGATGCGCCGACGCTGCCCAGGCGCTCCCGTACCCGACGAGGATATCAGGACCGAGCGACGTTGGCATTGCCAAGGACGGATCTGTGAAGCTGCTTCACCAGACCCGTGAAGGTAAACATTGTAGGGCATTTTAAACGCGATCATAGCGATGTGACGTCACAGCTGTTTATGCAAGGCACATCAAATGCAGCGAATGTGACAGCCACGCAGTTACCAAGGAGTAGTCTTAAGTGTCATAACAATATACAAGTCGGCCTCCACGTGACTTGTGACTAACAAAGGAACCCGCCGGGGCTCTTTTTAACGACCCCGTAAGGTGTTAGATTTTCACATTTTTCTTGTCACTAAGGGCACATGCTTTGCATCATGCGACTTTCTCCTGTATTAAATCCCCTCAGCCTATTTTGCAGCTTAGTATTATAATGGGAATTAACGGGGGAAAGCATGTGCTTACTGTGTCTGGCTACCGACCAGGGCCAGGTGGAGATGCAGCCTGCATGGATAGACGGATGCAAAAGACGTGTGTGTGTGCGTGTGAATGTCTACAACATCTCTAATCATACAAATTAATTAGCTGTTTTAGGGCCAGAGCTTTCAAGAGTGGCTGCTATGAATGCTATGTACTAACATACATAGATAAACATACTGTATATGCAGCATGATGTTAACTTTAACATACTGTGACATAGTAAACCAAAGACTGTATTACTTATGTAGATTTTGTAGAGGAATATTAATATAATTGATTATTCATTATTAGTTATCCATTACATGCAAATGTCCCCAATGAATTCAAGGTAGGAGTAACATATATATATAACATATATATACCACATATGTTGACTCTCGCTATTTATTGATTCTTAAACAATGCTACTAGTATATCGCCTGAAGTAAGATAACATAGCAAGGTTCCAACAATGGTAACTAGGACTTATTATCAAAAAAATGTCACAGTAACATGAGGATAAGCGGCATAAAATGGTTGGATGTACGGAAGTTATGGCTAACACGTGATCGCGGTTGTTGGTACTAAGAGTGGCCCAACCCGTTACTAGGTTAAGGGGCAGTGATTTTTTCACACCGGGCCTTGTAGGTGTGGATTTTTTTCTCCTTTAATAATAAAAAGTTTTTTATGTTCAGCTGTGTTGCCTTTGACAAAAGTTTTTTGATGATCTGAAACATTTAAATTCAGAATTTAAATTCAAATTGAAATGTTTTTGTACTGCGCCAAATCACAACAGCATGGCAATCATGGCACTTGACACATGATTTAGGTATGACAAACATGGTAAAAACTTATATTGATAATTGATATTAATATTAATATCTACTAATATTGTCTAATTAGTATTAGGCCGCACAGTGGATGAGTGGGTAGCACGTTGGCCTCACAGTCAGCAGGTTCAGGGTTCGAATCTCTATTGGGCATCTCTGAGTGGAGTTTGCATGTTCTCCCCGTGCGTGTGTGGGTTTTCTCCGGGTACTCCGGTTTCCTCCCACATTCCAAAAACGTGCATGTTAGGTTAATCGGCGACTCTAAATTGTCTATAGGTGTGAATGTGCGTGTGAATGTTTGTTTGTCTATATGTGCCCTGCGATTGACTGGCAATCATTCCAGGGTGTACGCCGCCTCCCACCCAAAGTCAGCTGGGATAGGCTCCAGCATACCCGCGACGCTAGTGTGGATAAGCGGTATAGAAAATGAATTAATGAATAATTAGTATTAGGAATGTTCCGATCAGGGATTTTGCTGCCGATTCCGATACTAATCATTCAGGACTGATATCAGCTGATACCGACCGATCACATGGATTAATTGTATTGTACATTTTCCTGACTTTTTTTCCCTTTTATATTTTTATAATGAGTGCCAACAGCGCTCATTATAAATGTATAAAAGTGAAAAGTCAGGACAATTCCAAGGTCTCTTGACTGTTAGGGGACCCAAAAAATAGATAATTACTAATAAAATTAGTAATTACTTAATGTGGGGTGTGTGTGCTTTTTTCATGGGAATTCCTGGCTGCACCCCTGCTACTGGCAGTAGCAATTCAATATGGTATTGAAAAGGAAACCATAAAATCACTTTCATTTACACAAAACCATATTCGATTTACTTCTTTAAGAGAACATATCACCGTATAGTGAAACTTCCAGAGGATGACATGCCTTCTTTAAGGAGACTTTGGATGCGAGAGAGCATATGTGAGAAAGCATTTGGCGACTGTGTCTTCTACTGCTAAGAAGGGTTGGTCATTTTGTCTGATCAATTCAAGAAATTTTTGGGTTATTAGATTAGCCTTCTGACTGTCACATACATACACGTGAGTGTTAGCCGTGTGCCATGTGTTGGCAGTTAAGTTCCACACGGCAGACATGTTTGTTATTGCTTTGTGGGAGGAAAAAGTGGGAGGGCGACACTGCCAAAAGTGTTAGTTAGGTCAAAATACTACACTGCACCAAATGATTGCCGTGGGCTGCAATAGTGCTAGCCACCGGTGATCGGCTTTTGTGATTGGCATTGAAAGGCATACATATCTGTTTTGGGCATCATCAACTAGGCCAGGGTAAAGTTCAAGTACATTTACCTTTATGTATGTAACATGCTTTTCTCAACTTAAATCTGCTGCTTAAAGCATGACAACTCTTCTGTCTTGTTTACCTGCAGGTAAATACAACCTGTGCACGCAAACGGAGGTGAGTGACTCATTGTATTTTTATTATTGCATAATGGCAGTACATGATGTATCTGGAGTCCTATCATCTGAGCTGTTCTGTCTCTTTCATAGAATCATTTAATAGACCCATTTATTTTCTGCATTTTTGGCGGGAATAATGCAAACTTAAGCGAAGACAAATCAATTCTTCCAAAAACAGACAAAAATTCAGATATTAATTTATTCATTTTCTATGCCGCTTATCCACATTAGGGTCACGGATATGCTGGAGCCTATCCCAGCTGGCTTTGGACGAGAGGCGGGGTACACCCTGGACTGGTCGCCAGTCAATTGCAGGGCAAAATTCAGATATTTTGTTTTTTAAATTAGTAAGCAGGCTATTTTCTGGTTCATCAGACAACTATTTGAATTCTGCTGCTTGATGGGTTTGAATATATCCATCCATTCATTTTCTATGCCTCTTATCCTCATTAGGGTCGCGGGTATGCTGGAGCCTACAGCTGACTTTGGGCAGGAGGCGGGGTACACCTTGGACTGGTTGGCAGTCAATCGCAGGGCAGACAAACAACCATTCACACTCACATTCATACCTATGGACAATTTAGAGTCGCCAATTAACCGTGAATGTATTTAATGTTACTGAAAGGTTGAAAAAAGAAAATACATTTTCCTATCCCTGTTTTACTCCGGATATGCACCAGTATTTCATTGCTTATTTTAAAAAACATGTTCCGCTCCATTACACAGTTTTTTAGAAATGTGTTGCGTCAGTGTTGTTTAATCCTGCTAGAGTGGAATGCCTCTCGTAATGGCCGACTGACGTTGATATAAGCGCCTGTCGACGTAACCAAAATCAAATGAAACCAGGCTTTACTTGTGACTTATAGGATTTTTGAACCCACGGCAGTTTGTGATCGTCAATTTCTTCCATTTGTGCATATTTTTCTTGGTTTTTGATTGTTCTGTTTTCATATATGTTATGATATTTCAACTAGACACCTAAGTAATGATAGACTACTTTTCTTGGAGATTCATGAAGTACCTATCTGTCTAATAATGATGAAGTTAACAATACTTGTTGACATAAACAGATTTTTTCTCAAAATTACCCTTTTGGATCTTAAAATTGATGTCAACAAAAGCGGTCAACCATGACTTTGGCCGTAGTGGGCAGGGACTTGAGTAACTGGTCGGCATTGACAGTTGTCAACAAAAGTGAGACTGGATGAAGCGGGTTCCAATGTAACTAACCTATACCTTTTGTCTGCATACTTTCTTCAAATTGAATGTGAACAGTAGATGAGGTTGTGAATGTCAGATGATGTTTTTATGTCTTGGAGGCAATTCCACAAATTCTAAATTGCCAGCCCATACATCATGTGTATAACCTGTCAGTTTGTTTATGTGAATATTTAGTAATATTCAAGGGCACATGGTTTCTGTTTGCATGAAACTGATTTTAACTAGACACTAGTTAGCGACTAGGGGGGCTGAAAATCCTTTTTTATCTCCAAAAGGGGGGCGCTGCAAAAAAACTTTAGGAACTACTGCTTGAATGGAATGTGTTCGACTGCACTGCAGTTCTCTAGATGTCTTAATATCGCATTTACCAGAGAGGAAACCGAAGTAGACATGCACGTCATATGATAGTTAGTGGTCAAAGTAGTGCCCTCAGGTTTAAATGTCATAGAAAAGAATCTCCTGGAACTGGTTTTGCCCGAGGAAAAATTCTCTCCTTATTCTATCTTGTGACGAAGAATGTGAATGCAATATTTGTAAACAACTACACAAAGGTCTTGTCATTGCACCCTGGTTACCATTTAGTTGTGAGAGCAGAGTGTATGATAATGTAATGGCACAGAAATATGGAATCACAGGAGTGCCAAAATCAAAAGGAAATACACTTGGAAATATAAAGGGAATCAATTAAAAAAAAAACGAATATAGTCATTTTGTCATTGATTTTCCTGTTACATCCTTGTCTTTTCAATTTGCTTTTTCTCACTGTATTTCCCGAATGGCCCAAGCTGGTGACAAAAAGCAAAGGCAAAAGAAGGACCCACCCACAGGCTTCAATATCCGTTTCTCTCAGCAGCTTCGATACGGACTCCATCGTGTTAGTCGTTCGTGTAAATGTATGTGAAGGGTGGCGTGATAGGGATGTTACTTCCTGTCCGTGACATTTTTTTTTTCTCACTCGCGCTTAGAGCTACATTTAAACATAGCTACTACATAATCTCTGTAAACAGGATTCGTCTGCTTAGGTATGGAGGCTGTGGGCGGGTCCTTCCTTTGCCTTTGCTTTTTGTCCAAACACATTTCCTTATAATGTTGGCACTCCAAACTGTATCAGTAAAATTGTAAAATCTAAAGTCTATTATTTTCTCCATGTCAAGTCAATCATATCACATTTTTGGGGGTTATTTTTACTCTACAAACTTATGATGGCTAAATTCATTGGCTAGGTTCTGTATTTCAAGTTATTTATTCTGTAATAAAAACTTCAGATGATGCTGTAGGGTCCGTGGCTGGACAGAAGCAGTTAACTATTGTGCCATAACCTGTATTTCAGCCTTTTGTTTCTTGACGCAAATGTTCAAATTGAAGTCACGTCGATTTTACTGTTACTTGTGATAATGCTAACTT
Organism: Oostethus manadensis; assembly: GCA_024372805.1. Classification (NCBI taxonomy): domain Eukaryota; kingdom Metazoa; phylum Chordata; class Actinopteri; order Syngnathiformes; family Syngnathidae; genus Oostethus; species Oostethus manadensis. Next base: position 311,299 of record QODF01000048.1, read on the forward strand.
CAGCATATGCGTATTTCCTTCAGTTGGTGTAGTTTCCTCTTTGCCAGTTTCCCCTTTTTCATCTCCGCATCAGCCCATCATTATGCTTGGTTGCTTGGAAGCCTGGGAACCACTCAGGGAGGCTGATATGCATGGTTGGTCAGCCTTCATCTTCAGATGCCTTACAATCACGAGGAAGGTTTTTGTTAGTAAAGTATGACATATTCTCTTTTCAACTGAAACTTCAAATAATTGACATTTTTTGGCAATAAGGGTCATGTGGGTACAAAAAAATCATGGTTGATAGTCTTTTTCAGAACTACTAAGTTTGTTATGAGCAGTCATTCAGAGTTAATATTATACTTGCTGCCATTTTACTCAAGGACTCACGCTATACTTACTCCTCACTTTCCCTCCTGACTGAGGTGGGCTTAATACCATTCATGACTTTTTTTGGTCTCTATTGTCCTGGGAGTGAGCAAACATGCCAAGCTTTTGATCCGATGCATTATTTAGTTTTTTTGTTGATTTTGTCCTTCCAGGATGTCAAACAGCAGAAAGATGAATAGTGTGATTTGTTAAAAAACAAACGTTCATAGCCCTGAACATGACTTGTGTTGTTGAGCTTGGAGTGTTGAGAGTTTGTGGACGTGCATTTGTGTAACTGAAACTAAAAAGTGGCACTCAGCCATACCCTCCTGAAGAACCAAAGCTCTAATGCACTGATGGCGATGAAGAAGAAAGCTACATTCAAAAAAATAATAATTCTACCTTTTTAACCTCTTTTACAAACTCATATCTACTCATACATTTCCAAATTGTGACCTCCTTCTTACTTGATTGTTTACTTCATTCAGTCATGATGCCACTTTAGATCAGTTGTTTATGCAGTCTGGCTGTCTCTCTGTCTTTTCTCAGTGCTCAGGCAAGCAGATTAATCCCCTGTGTGATTTCTCGTTCTTGTCTTTTGTCTGAGCCTTGGCATTGCTGTTTTTTTCAGCCATGACTCTACAGTCCCACATTTATAAGGTACAAACAAGCCAAAGAGAGACAGAACCAAACTAAGCCATAGATTCAACAAGGTTTAGGTATACAAAATGCTTAGTTTCAAGACTTTCAAGACAAGACTAAAACTCTGACAGAAATATTGTGCAATGCATAATGGGAAATACGATTGAATATGAATATGATATATTTTTTAATTTGTTTAGATGAATAATGGATAATTTACTGTATTTACTGGCAAATTGAATGGTACTACCTTTTTATTCCTTTGCGTGGTCAAAAGTTTCCAATTCTGGATCTTCTTGTTCAGCAATTGAAACTTTTGTCTTATAGTGTTGTTGTTGTCGAAAATAAGATACTAAACACAATAAATTCCAAATAAATCGTTAAGATTACAAGACAATAATGTCCCATGTGCGACGCTGAGCAAATCACAATGAGACATGCACAAGGGTGCAAATATGTGTGCGTTCTTGTAATATCACAAGGCGAGGTTGAAGTCAGGGTCAGCAGCCTTGTTGAGTTTCATGCATAGCACGAGATCATTAGTAGAAAACAGACAGAGATGTATTGGTCAGATGAGCTTTGTTTTTATTGATTGCTTTTGTGCAACAGTATATTTTACTATTGTTTGGTGTGTATATAAGTTAAAGGGTCTCTCATATTGACGTAAAATAGTCTAGTTTTAACAATTTCTTGTAAATTGTTGATTAGGACCTTGTTACCTCTTTTAAAATATTATGCTGATTGGATAGAGATGTACTGTTTGGATTCAAAGTAGTGGACTTCTGTGTGTTCCTTCAGGTGATTGAGTCTCTGGGTATCATGATCTACAAGGCTCTGGACTATGGACTGAAGGAGAATGAGGAAAGAGAACTCAGTCCTCCTCTGGAGCAGCTCATTGACATGATGACCAATATAGTCGAGAGCGATGTCTGCCCTGATGAGGGCTACGAGGCAACTGAGGAAGAAGACGACGCGGATGACGACCCTGACGACATTTCTAATCTTCATGGCTACAGGGGTATTCTTAAGGTATCCCAAAAAGTGTAAAATGATGCAGCTGTGGTATTTTAACCTACTTTACCTTAAAAATATTATTATGATTCCACCAGACCTACTGACACTGGAACTATATTCTCAATGGCAGGTATGCCTAAGGTGCGACCCAGAGGCTATTTGCCAACAGCAACTTTTTTTGGTTGGGCCCACGGCTTATTTAAAATAACATGGCTTGGATCGTGCCATTACAAAGGATGATAGGGCCGCACTGAAATTAAAACCTTTTTTTTTTAAAAAGAAGGAAAAATGGCCTTGATTTTGTATATTCAACAATAATTTACCATACAGAAATAATAAAAATACTGTTAAAATTACCTTTAATTAAAAAAGAATTATATAGTAATTTTATAATTAAACTAAAAAAGTAATTTATTTCTATCTTTATGATTATACTTGACTTAACTCACCTACATGTCTTGGCTTATATAATTTTTATGTAACATTTGGCTAATCAGGAAATGTGTTTATTTTTTACAATTTTAGTGGGAAAAAGTATAAATAAAATAAAATAGTATCCATAAAAAAATTATTAAAAATATGCTTAGGATACCTTGACCTACACTGGATTGGGCTGTCAATCAAGTAATATATTTAATCACGATTAATTGCATTTTGGCCATAGTTAACTTGTAACTAACGGCAATTAATCACAGAGAGAAGTTTTTAGTGTACCTTTAGAAATATAATTTTTAAGTTTTAAAACACCTTCAAAATGAGACTCGATAATATGTTTGCTTTACGCAATAGTGTGTTTCTTAAACATTCTGTTTATTCAAACAGCTCAACAGAAAATGGAGCTCAATGTATAAAAAACAATGTACAACAAGTAGGTACTGGTAAGGTAAACTGTCCTTCATTCAGATATCATTCTTATCAAACTAATTGTTTCATATGCCGCAGCTTTGAAACTAAATTTACCATTCAAAAATATCAATTTCTTTGTCTTTTTATTGTCCATTTATTGTATATTAAGCTGATAACTACAGAGAAATTCTTGACTTCTTCTGGACTAAGAAAGCAGGATTTTTTTTTCACATGAATAATCCACCCCCCCCCCCATCCAATTTTTTCTGCCTTTTTTCTAGTTGTGTACGGACCATCTGCCCAGTCAGTCGGATGCCCCCAGTCACTACCAGGCAGTATGTCGTGCTCTGTATACAGAGACCAGGGAACTACGGACTTTCCTGGATAAGATCAGGAGTGCCAAAGAGGTGAGTCATGGGTTTATAGGCATGGAGAAGTCTAACCCCTTCTCTTAAATGTGTACAGGATGATGACTGACCCCTACTCTTGCTATCAAAGACTTTGTAAGGCAGGAGATTTAGCGCTTTTGGCTTACATCTCCCATAGATGCTTTGGGACAAGGGCACCGTTGTCGAACGAACCTGCTTGTGTTTGCAAATACGTTTTAAGATTAATTGCAGCATTGCAGTTGTATCAGGTCTCTTTTATAATGCATATAAATATGTGTACAATTCCAACTAACAGTGTGCATAATGTTTTTTAATATAAAATGACATTAAAAAGTATAGACCTGTGATTGACTGGCAACCAGTCCAAGGTGTACCCCACCTCTTGCTCAACGTCAGCTGGGATAACCTCCAGCTTACCCATGACGATGAACAGAATAAGCAGTGCAAACAAGAATGACTCATAGTAAATGAGCGTGGCATCTATTTTATTTGAATACTTAGTCATGATAGAAAGAAAGAAGGGTTGGACAGTAGCATGAAATAGGCATACACATTAAAGAGGTTCACAGAGGTCAGGGCAGCAGTCAGACCATCAGCTGATACTTGAGGCATCTGTGGAAAGGCCTGTAGATAAATAAATGAATTGGTTGATTACCGCACATGCTTTAGGACTCATGCTATGACATAACACATATTTGCAAGGTTAGAGTCCAGATTAACGCTAAACAACAACCCTTAATCATTGTTATATAGAGCAATGGTAATGTTGGTAGTGCGACCAGTCCAGGGAGTACCCCGCCTCCCGCCCAAAGTCAGCTGGGATAGGCTCATGCATACCCGCGACCCTAATGAGGATAAGTGGCATAGAAAATGGATGGATGGATAGTGTTGGTAGTGTCTTACTCACCCAACAAGCAGCCATTTGATTCTCCAATGCCAAGCCTTGATAAATGTGACCGTTGTGTCAGGAAGGGCAGCCAGCATAAAAATGAAGGCCAAAAATTGTGTGTGACATTTTGCGGTAACCGCTGATGAGAGAAGATGAGTGGGAACACCCCGATAATTGTGCTGTTGAGCACGGATCATTTTATGATGGCAAAAACTGGTGGCACACCAACATCAGATCTTACCCAATTTTTGGGAGATAGAAAACTTTTGAGACCTCCAAAAAAGCTGTTTTGAAGACTGCAAAAAATTATACTTGTTGATTTGATTACTAATGCTTTTTTAATGTTAAAAATCTAAACATGATTAAGACATGGCCTTTAGCTGCAAACAGCCTGAACTAGGCCACAATGATGTTGAGGTGACATGTCTTACAAAGATGAGTATCTGCGACATGCTGGCACTCAGGCTGACAAAACTGCAGATTCACATTGACTTTTCAAACCAATGTGCAGACATTACTAAGGCACCTAGCTGTCTATAAAATACTACAGTATATTATAAAAAAAACAACTAAATTGAAACCAGGTCTTTAATAACACACACACCTTACTGTGTCGCCGGTGATAAGTGAATGTCGACAAAGTACGATTTGTTCTTTTTACTTTTGTAGTTATTTATTCATTCATTCATTTTCCATGCCGCTTGCCCTCATACCCTGGCTTACACCATTTCAATACATTTTCTATGTTTTGTAGTTATAACATAGAAAATGTTATAACAATACATTTTCTATGTTTTGTAGTTATAACATAGAAAATGTATTGAAATAGTGTAAGCCAGGGTTTGGATCCCAAAGAAATACATACATAGAGTGCTGTGTGTTGCAGCTAGTACTGAAGCACAAAAAACACAATTTCTGGAGGTAGCCTAACATGTGTTATAAGGCATTATTAATGCCTTATACAGCCGGGCCACAATTATTGCAATTAATTAGTTCTAGACCCAACCGCGAAGTAGGTTTAAATTTCAATAAACTTAGTATTTTTGTTGTAAGCATAAAAAACCTGCTTATAGTAACCTTTATACTCATATTATTCTTTGTTTACACCATATTGCTAATGCATAGGGTACGGGATTATGGCAGGACACAAGAGACAGTCATTACTTTAGACACAGCATGCTAGTGAGTGAACTCCTTAGCCTCCAGTTTATTTATTTTAAATGTAAGAAATGGTTTCAAACGGAGCTAGGAAGAAATACATAGTAACAAACCAAAAACTTACCGCTTCCACACGGAATGGGGGGACATTAAAGATCATTTTGGACATGCCATGGCTCACTACATTCAATGTGAAGGTAATGTCATGTCTCGTCAATGTTTTATGTCATTACTGACGCCTTGTGACCAGAATATCTCATATGACTTGTCTTTCATTATTTGTTGGCTAATAATGCGCCATTTTCGACCACGAAACAGAGATCATTCATTATTAATTTAGAAAAAACGCGACAAAGTAAGGGAGAAATGTATAAACCACGATGTAGCGGGGGAGATGACTGTATTTGCATTTTAGCTCATTTAGCAGTTTTTAATACTTGAAAATAGTTAATTTGCTTAAATAAGCTTTTTTTTTTTTTTACTAGTAATAGGCAATATTCAACCATGAAACACCATAAGGTTGTAAACATTAATCAATGCTTAAACACCAAAAATAACCTAACTCAAAATAATATTCCTGTATTTTGTCATTGAGAAGTACTAACAGTGGTCATCTGCGCAGTCCAGCCTGCACAAGTAGGGCTTGAACCGGTAACCACACTACCCCCCCATCCAACCATTTGCTATGCCGCTTATCCTCATTCTGGTATTGGGGGTTTGCTGGAGCCTATCTCAGCTGACTTTGGGCGAGAGGCGGGATACACCCTGGACTGGTCGGCAGTCAATCGCAGGGCAGACAAACACTCATGCACTATGGACAATTTAGAGTGCCCAAATAACCTAACATGCAGTTTTTGGACTGTGGGAGGAAGTCAGAGTATCATCAGTATAATCAGCATCAGTATAATCAGAGAAATCCCACACACGCATGGGGAGAACATGCAAACTCCACACAGTGGACTGTGACAACGGAGATCTGAACCCAGATCTTCTAGATCACCTACCCCTGTGGCTAACATGCTAATCACTCAACCACTGTGGAGCCACATCCCCACCATATGAGACTTAAATCGAGCAACGGTGCCAAAAACATTCATCCATTTTCTATACCGCTTATCCTCATTAGGTTCGCGGGTATGCTGGAGCCTATCCCAGCTGACTTTGGGCGGGAGGCGGGGTACACACTCTGGACTGGTTGCCAGTCAATCACAGGGCAGACATACAACCATTCACACCTATGGTCAATTTAGAGTCCCCAGTTAACCTAACATGCATGTTTTTGGAATGTGGGAGGAAAACGGAGTACCCGGAGAAAACCCACACACGCACGAGGAGAAGTTGCAAACTCCACGCAGAGATGCCCAACGGAGATTTGAGATTGAGATTTGAACCCTGGTCTCCTGTCTGTGAGGCCAACATGCTACCCACTCACCATGTGGCCTGCCAAATGGGAAGTTTATTGCACTAACCTAAAGAAGAGCAGGCTTTTCTGGTATTTTCAAGTGCAAATTTGAAAGGCCAAAGATGATTACAGCTTTGTGCTTAATTGAATGACATAACAAAATCACAAAATGATCCTCCCTTTGTGATTTTACACTTTCCCTAGCGCCTTACCAGGCTGTTGGATTAAACACACAACATAATGTTTTTCCACTGTTCATTCATCTATTAACATCTAGGGAAGGACTTATAGTAGACTTTGCCTCGAGGGCTCAGCAGGGGTTTAGAAAATGTCCTTTTGGGAGATGTGTGTGTGTGTGTGTGTGTTTGTGTCTCCACCTCAGGGTTCCTTCCTGTTATGCACTACTGCAACTGCCCTTTTAGTGTGCATAATGCACCAGAATGAATAGAGGGGACACGGTAGGTTACATAACTGATAAAAAAAGAAGGGAGGAAAGAGTGGATACTCAATGAAGAAAGAAGGCTAAATGAATGACTTCAGAGATGGACTAAGCCAAGGGTGTCCCAGCTTAGAGCTCATTTAAAAAAAAATATTAAATAGTACATACATATTAAATGTAGGAAGAATTTGACCATGAGTAAACCAACGCTAGTATTCAAGTGCAGAATGTGGATAATTCAGCTTCCAGGGCTGTGAGCTTTGTAGCGGCTTCCACAGCTGACTGCTGTGTGCTGGTGTGATATCATTGCTCTCTTCCAGGGACATACAGTGTGACCCTAAAGAAGATACGTGATGTAGGAAATGGATGGATGCTGCTTCTTCCATTATGTACAAAATGTGATGTTTGTGTGCTGGTAATTCCAAAGAACTAATGGAGCTGTTCCAATAAATAACGCGCTCGTCACTGGCTAGATGAATAGTGTTTTCCTTAAATGGCCTGCTTTAATCCCATGAGCGCTTCAACATTGCCACGTAACAATCGAGCATTGTACACACTGCAGTTATGATGTAGCCAAATGGATGTGATTGTGTGAGTGATGTTATGTTATGTAACAAGTACACAGCAGAGCTTACATTGCAGTCACATCAGCTGTTCCTGGGTAGGATGAAAGCGCATGTAGATTTGCCCATTGAGTAAACATTCCAGCGGGACAAAGTCATGTGATTTGGTCAACAAATTCCTCCTTGATTTCATATGATGAGTAGAGCATTGAAGGAAAATTGCACTTTTTAAAAACTTTGCCCATCATCCACAATCCTTATGTGAGAGATGAACACACGTCTCTAACCGGCTAGTAGCCAGGCGGTGTGCTGTGGCAAGGTGTCACTATGCCTGTAAAATAGTTCAACAATAATAATTACAATGTCGCTGTAGCTTGGTGGTGTTGGCGTTTTTTGGAAGTTTTTTGAGAAGGCTGTATAGGCGGAATAGATGCATCCCAGTACTTGCATTCTTAGCTGGTTTTTTTTAGCTGTTTTTTTATCTTTAGAATGCATAGAAAAGAGAAAGACGTGTGTGAGAAATGGATTGTGAATGATGGGCAAAATAAAAAAGTGCAGTTTTCCCTTATTAGTCTCACTTCTCTGTAACAGAATCTTCGTAAGATGGAAGAAGAGTCAACAGTAGATCACAGCAGAGACCTGGATGAGTTACAAAATGCAGACTGGGTAATGCACTCAAACTATCATTGATGTTGACTGATCAATAAAACGCACCTCACTCAGCAATTATGACTCCACCTTAGAGTATCGTTTGGTCTAATTAAGCTCATAACCATACTAAAACTACAGTATTATCACAATGAACTCACATATTATGCTAAATGGAAATTTTCTGCTCTCCCTCTTCCACATCAGGCTCGATTCTGGGTTCAGGTGATGAGGGACCTGCGAGACGGAGTGAAGCTTAAAAAGGTGCAGGAGCGCCAGTACAACCCTCTGCCCATTGAATACCAACTTACTCCCTACGAAATGCTTATGGATGATATCAGGTCCAAACGCTACAAACTGCGCAAAGTCATGGTTAGTAGATGCACCTGTTCTTTTTACAGGGCAGCACGGTGGTGGTGTGGTTAGCACCTCTGCCTCACAGGGTGGCGATTCTTGGTTCAGCTGCAGTGGGCTGACTGTTGCTGTTAAATACGGTATTTGTGATTTGCAAATGCTTTTGAAGGGATGGATCATAGCTACAGTGATGGATGATGTCGCTCAGTGACTACATTATGGGGGCAGAATTTGCATTAACGGAACCAAATGTGAAACGTGTGGAATTTTTTTAATTTGCGCCTGTTTCAGGTGAATGGAGACATACCACCCAGGCTTAAAAAGAGTGCTCATGAAGTCATACTGGAGTTCATTAGGTCCAGACCCCCCCTTAACCCTGTGAGTGAAAGTAAATTCTTACATCTTCAAATCACATTGCAACCCTGTGCAACTTGTGACATGTTTACTTAGATTGTCTTATTTATGAACTCATCGACTAGACATTGACTGGGCAGTCCATGACAGGGCAGTCATGGATCATTAGTGTAGAAATGTAACTGTAAATTCACTGTAACGCCATCATTTTTTGGTGCATACACATCTGTTTGGCTCACATTTTGTATGTTTGTAACTTTACTTGATATGTCAATCTGGGACAAAAATTGTATTTCTTTTTCATTATATTTTCTCATCGATTGTAAATTGCCTTACTGTTCATTTGGAAATCTACATTTTTGTCGTAGCGTATGGTTTTATCATAGCACGTCATTAATTATCACATTGCTGGGAAGGTGTCTGCACGTAAACTGAAGCCACCAACACAGCCTCCTCCCACACTTCATGAAAGGATACTCGAGGAAATTAAAGCTGAGAGGAAACTTCGACCTGTATCTCCAGATGAGATCCGCAGGGGGCGACTGGGTAAGATTTTCGACACTTTTCTGGGTCTTTCTCTTGTTACATAATTGAACAAACATACTGTATATCAAACCAGTTGGTCCTGTTGGTGATGTTCTAACATCAAAAAAGATGTTTAAAAACCCAACATATAATTTGTTATGATAAATATTATGTCCTCATCTTTATAGAAGACACTTCCCATGAAACTTTAATGACAATAAATCTTACACTTTCATCTACTGACAGTCTACAAGTTACAACTGCAAAACTGTTCTCTGCACTGGTTGCCAATGCCGCCTTAACTGTCTTTTACGTTGCAGCTATTGCACTTTGCACCTTTTATTGCTTTACATACTACATACAGGGTGTCCATCAGGTCTGGACATAAGATGTACGCATGAAATATAAAGTACATACAGTGCACTTTACAAAACAAGTTTAATGTAATTCATAAATGTTAAGGAAATCATTATTTAAAACATAAAAAATCATAAAAAATATATTAATCTAAATCAAAATATTGTGTATTCAAAGGAATACATTCAAGTCACAAAATTAAAATATAGTATTATATTTGTGTATTATAATATATAGTACACACACACTATATATTGTACATATAAAAATATATTCATATTTATTTTACTACATTTTTTCTGTATTATTGACGATTCTAAATTGTCCATATGTATGAATGCGGGTGAAATTATTGTTTGTCTATATGTGCCCTGCAATTGTTGGCAATCAGTCCACAGCGTACCTTGCCTGTCTCACCCAAGTCAACGGCGTAGAGGATGTAGGGATTGACATTTCTGTATAATATTATAAGTATAATATAGTAACTTGTGTCCAGACTTTAGGGGCGCCCTGTATACAGTATTGTTGGCAGTATAGTGAGAGTTGAACTGCAATTTGTGCAATGCAATATTTATAATGTTCACAATGCTAACATAAGCTGTTTTTTGTTGTTGTGACAGTATCTCTCACTATTGCATTTCAAACAAAGAGCATGCTAACTTTCAGAATGTCTTGCTATGTGCAATATAAGCATACTGTTCATAATAAATGCTTTGCCCCAAATAAGCTCCTAATCAAAATGACCTTCCCGTGCCATGCATTTCTCGTTGCAGCAATTCGACCCCTTAGCATGTCTTTCAGTTTTGACACATCAGGTAACGTTCCTTGTCCTGCTGCTTACCTGGGTTTTATTTATTTCATTATTGCTTCTTCTCTTCTCACTTGCAATGGCCGCTTATCTGCCCTACACACACACACCCACACGCACACACACACACACACGCACACGCACACACACGCACACACACACACACACACAGACCACCATCCGCTCACTGCATTTATATTTAACATCATGCTTGAGTGGTTTTATTGGTTGTGCTGATGTGAAATGTGAGAGATTGTTCAGCAGGAGGGAATACAGATGTGTGACACACAAAAATAATGATTGACAAATTACAAAAATATTTCATAATTGGAAAGTAAAATTAAAAACGTAATTATTTTCTGAAAACTCCATATCTACATGTTTTTTCACACATTTGAACATTCTTCATGGTCATACAAAAGGTCCATCCCATGCTTTTTAAAGACATTAAGGGAAAAGTTAACAAAAAAAAAATTCAAATAATGTCTGAGTGATTGCTTCCTTGGTAACAATTATCAAAAGCAGCTCTCCACTGTTCTTACAGCTAGTGGTTGAATAGTTGCTTCAACCTAATACTCAGGCAGGTTAGAGTTTTCTTCTTCTATTATATGTTTCTGGTTGGCAAAATGTCTGCAGTCAGCTATAGCTTGAATGAATGTACACATGGAATTTAGAGACCACTGCCCTGCATACTGCTGGTTTATACAGACTTTAAATGTGATGCCATCTTACATTCTTATGTTCTGAGGACAGAATTTGGAGGAGACATTTTGCATTACCCCTGTCAAACTGCATGGACAGGCATGTATAACAAAACATCTTCCTATTTAGGGCTTCTGCTGTTTCCAATCAAGGAATTGAGTGGGGCAGCAAACTGTGTGTCTGCCAGCTTACCGTCTTCTGTAGTTGTCTTTGTACATCTTGCAAAAGCGTTTTTCATTATTACTGGTGACTTTGCAGTATTTAATCAGGGTGCTGACAGAGCAGTGGTGCAGGATGAAACACTAAGCACATTATTTGGTGATGCATAATCATCCCACCAAAACCATTTTTTTCCAAATGGCCAACGACATAAATGTCATCGACATGTTCCCTCTTACTGAAGCAAGTGTCTTTCATCTCAACATAAGCTTTATTATCACGCTGAGTTATTCATGCTGTCAGATTATCCTACAGTATGTGTCTGCTACTCCACTTGTACTCCTGGGCCCATTTTCTCATTTAATGGTGTGTTTTTGTACTTAACTTCACCAGACAACAATAAGACTATTCTTTTTCTTAGTTGTGTACAGTATTTGCAATGCACCTTTAAAGTCCCAGAAGAAACAGACGAAAGAATCAAATGTATTATATTGTTGTCGGTTGTGCTCGGTTTACGGCGTTCCGTGTTGCCTCATTGTGTGGCCATGTACGCGTTCCCATAAATTAATTAAACAATTAATTTTGATCCGTAGGCATGAGACTCACCCGAGAACTATACAGCACTGTGTACCGTCGAAAAATACACTATGTGCTCCATTGCTTACAAAATGGAAAATGGAATGAAATCAAAAATGGAAATAAACAGGCTATCAGCCAATCCACGCCAAAACAACATAAGCAAACTCAACTGTTTTGTCTGTACGCAGCCAAAAAAAGCACACAACTTTTTAACACTACAACACATACAGTAACTGCCAGGTCGCTGATCCTATGAAAGTGACAATTACAACTAAAAAGTGTAGTGCTCTTATTATGGAGATGAAAAGTTGCTTATTTTTTTAATTACTGTTTAATTTATATATTATTTTATTACTGTATTGTCTGTTCTGCATGTGTTCTTTGTACTAGGTGGAATGGTTCAATAGCTGGATCAGAAACATGAGACTGGAAACCCTAATTGCCCCTGTGGGCACAGGGACACCAGGACAGCGTAATCACTTTAAAACCACAACCTTCAATAGTCCATTTGCTACTCCTTTAAAACCACCACATGATATTTGTCTATAGTGGCTGTTGTTCTGATGGTAGCCTCTGTCCTTTATATTGTGTTAATGTGCAAACCCAAAAATGACATCACACCAAATGGCAGTAATAATGCTTGGAAGTAGAACGTGTACGGGCTGTGTCAAAGTGTTTTAATCTGTGAGAGTACCTTTACAACAATGCAGTATAGCAACTATATTAAATTCATCTGATGATAATGAGTTAGCTTATTTTGAACACGCATAAAAACACATTGGATTGAAGTGCATCCCATTTACACGCGCACATTCAACGTGTTCAAAAAGTAATAGAACAAACAGAGATGATTTAATCTCACCCCTTCTTCTGCCTCAACATGGTCTGATAGTTTGATCACTTCATGTGTTTAACATCTCCTAGGTTAGCACTGTTTAATACCAAAAAAAAAGGATAAACGTGCAATAATAAAGTTAAAAGAGTTGGCAGCTAGCATGATTAATAATAATTAAAAAAAGAAAAAATGTGACTGCAGAGCACCAACAATTAATTGATGATTAATCAGTTATCCAATTAATCAACACCTATTTTGGTGTTCAAGTAAGTGTTTTTTCATTTTAAAAATGTAAATATTCTCAGATTTCAACCTCTAACATGTGAATATTTTTTTAATTTCCTTAGTCATCCATGAATGCTATGGAATCTTTGAAGTTCCATAAATAAAAGGAAATACACGTGGAGTTATAAAGAGAATTAATAATAAAAATATACAAATGTAGTCATATTCTTTTTCCATTTTGTCTTTGCTTTTTCCATTTTCTTGTTGCTTTTTCTTTAATGTCTGTTTTTTCCACTTGTCAGTGATTTTCCTGTTTTTTCTTGGTCTTTTCCATTTGCAAATGCATTTCAAAAAGCAAAACACAATAGAAAAAGATGATTATATTTGTATAGTTATTTTATTATTGATGCTGTTTATATTTCCACATGTATTTTCTTTTAATTTTGGCACTCATGTTACTGTACAGAAAGCACACCTATTATCTTGGTGTTTTAGGAAAGACAAGGTGTTCACATGCATCAGCTTTGACTTTGGAAATCAGTGATTGACATGTTTGTCTTTTTTCTCATAGTTTGCGGACCAAACCACTAACTGTTTGTGTTTGCGTCATATTGATTTAGTCTGTCTTAGGCCAGACCGATTACTCGATCAATCGAAACAAGCTTTAGATTAACCGATTAAAAAAATTATCCTACTTGACTAGACTGCATTAAAACATTGGTGCATTGTTTAAATAAAGAGAATTATAACATCATGGAAAAGTTGTTATGTCATATAGCTTTCCCTAACGAAGGAGATATCCCCTTCTAGGTTTTGGCAAAACTCGCAGTATGCCACAGGACTTGTTCCGTACAGGATTAGGTAAAGTATGAGCAACGTTGCAGTAATGCTGTAAGGTTTATTTCTCAACCCTTACCTTGTCTCTCTGTCTGCCTGGCTGCTAACTGTTTCCTCTGATCAAATAGTGAAGGACTGGCCATATGCCGACCTCTAAATTCAGCCAGTAACAAGAAGATCAAGACGATGAGCTGCGGAGGATATACTTCCGATTATATCGGAGCAATTATAGATGAGCTGTGAATTGTCGTCTTTCACATTAACTCCCACTCCCCCACGTTCTTTGTTTGTTTGTTTAAAACTGTTGTTCCACTCTAGATCATCTTTTGTGGCTTAATCCATGACCCAAGGCTTGTAGTTGTAAAAGTTTGATCTCTAAACATCAAGTGGTGGCTGTGCAGAGCCCAGGGTCTACATATTTTATCAAAGAAGATGCTTCCATGCTTTGTGTTTAACACCCGCTTCCTCCAATCCCCTGCCCCCGGACCAACCTAATTCACCCATCCCGACCCTCTTGGAATGGATCTCTATTTTCCTCTATGATCAGGATTCATTGCATTGTTTGACTTTAACCTCATTATTCTTTTACTGTAGTGTCAAAACAAACAGATCCAGTTTGAAATTAGAGAATAAAAGATGCAAGGAATCACAAGAGGAACTGATTAGAGATCCAGTGCTGTTTGTTTGGTTGTCTGACTAACAGTCTTTTGTGTGTGGCTCTATGCAGATGAATTTAGTCCCTACATGGGCAGGAGGACATCCAGCACTCTGTCTTTGAACAACGAGCCATCATCTCCCAAAGTGGCACCCTCTGGCTCTCAGTCCGTACCGCAGAGGAAGAAGCTTCTGAAGGCTCCTAGCCTTGCTGAGCTGGACAGCTCTGACTCTGATGTCAGTGTGGGCTTTTGTGCTTTTCCCTTTCTTCCAAAATTCGTCTGACATCAGCAGAGCAAGTTGTATTACTTGAAATTATGACATACTGTATGTGTGCTTGTGTATTCCATACATTTTTGCAGGATGACATTACAGGGCACAAATCAATAAGTACCTCAAGTGTAGCGACATCACTAATGGATGACACATCTCCTGAATCAGCAATGGGGAAGAAGAGTGGGTCTTGTGTTATTTTCATATTAGCACACCCTTAAGGGTGTTTTTTATTGTGCTCATTGATTCATTAACTCACCAAATTTGTTAGATTTTTTTTTCTTGACTGTATGTTTCTATTCCTGCAAACAAGCTCCACCGCTGTTCCTGCCCATCTCGTCCACACCACAGCCAGAGAGGCGCCAGACCCCCCAGAGGAGACACTCTATTGAGAAGGAAACCCCAACCAATGTCCGACTCTTTCAGCGGCCGTCTAAACAGAACTCTAAATCTCTGGTGAGATAGCAATGTTTGACCAATTTAGGTACAGTCGAACGGCTTTCATCAACAAACTGCAAATTTAGAAGCATATTTTTCCTTCAAAAGTATTGTTGAATTTTTAGGAATAAGGCAGTTTTGTCCACTTTTCCACTAAGGGATATTAGCGATGCTACAACCAATCCATGCTGAGCACCAGTCAAATGAGCACATTGGACAGGGCGGCTGTAAGGACATTCAACTTGAAGGTTCAACTGTACATCCTTCTACACTTTGGTCTACATAGATTGTCACTGAGATGGTACCTCAAGGTTTCTACTCATTGTGCTCTCCACACTGCACAAGGCACAATTACACTGTTCAGTACTAAGTCCAGTAGGGATTTGTGTAGTTTGTACCTTATAGATTGTAGAGAAACTGACAGAGAGAAGTGAGAATAGCAGGATTTTGTGGCATGCTGCCCAAAGCGATTTTAACCCAAACTCTAAGAATACAGTATGCACTATTTGCTGAAATCGCCTCATTATTGCATTGTCCTTTGCCTCTTGATCGTATATGTGTGTTTCTGACTTGTGTGTTTGAACTTCATATTCATATTGTGTAGCAGTGCAGTGTAATAATGTCCCTTGGGTAACTAACATAAGACACTGACTTGTGTATTTGTTTGTTTGCAGGAGGAGTTTTGTTTCCCTGTGGAGTGTCTGTCTCTGACAGTGGAGGAAGTGATGCACATCAGACAGGTGCTGGTTAAGGCAGAGCTGGAGAAATTTCAACAGTATAAAGAAATCTACACAGCAATGAAGAAGGGAAAGGTAGGCTTTTCTCGAATGGCACGTCACTTTCATTACTGTATGCATGCTTCAGTCATCTGATAACGTTACACTATAACAAATCGTGCTGCACCATTATTTATGAGTGTTCCGGAAAGAAATGCATTCTGAAATACAAAATGTGAGTCGTGGATACCAGCATGTTCTGGTAAAACAAAACAAGCATATTTGGTGTGATGGGGTGAAATAAGCTATGAAAATGTTACCAAAAGGAGTAGCTCTTGGCTATTTTCATTTTGTAAAAGTATCTCTCGCAAGAAAAGGTGTTGGAGACTACTGGTGTAGTTACACAGCATTAAAATGTGCACATAGTGACTTGTAATTCAGTGCAAAGTAAGCTTTAGAATAAAAGTATGCCAGTATTAACCTGGATTCTACCACAGCAAGTAATAAAATGTACCCATTATTATTTTTTTATTTTTAGAAGAAAGGTTTGGAAAGGTACAAAAACATGTTTGTCATTATAATCTAGACATACAACGAGATTCTCACAGCAGCACTTCTCCTTTGCCAAATCCCTCCACCTCACAAGTGTGGCATATCAAGATGCTGATTAGACAAATGATTGCATTAACAGAGTATTGCACTGGTGGCCGTCAGGCTGGCCACAATAAAAGGACACCTTTTAAATGGCAGTTTGGAGTGTCTAGGCAAAGGATAAGTGCTCACAGACACAGATTTATAATAATAATAATAATACATTTTATTTGTTAGGCGCCTTTCAAGGCACTCAAGGTCGCCTTACATAGTGACAAATACAATAAAACAGTTAAAAACATAAAACACAAGATTTAGACAGATTTGTCATTGTAGTCAAGACATAGATCAAAATTGCTGCTGCAGTTCTGTTACATAAAAGTATAAAATATAATATGCAAGCATCTTACCAAAAATATGCACAAATGGAGAAAAGCAATTTAATTATTTATGTCTCTGGAGAAAGTCACAAATAAAAGTGGCTATTTTCCTATTTAATTTTGGGTAAGTCGACAACCACTGATGTTGATGTCAATCGGCCAGTCTGAGGGGCATCGACATTAACGGGTTTCACTGTATTATGTTAGGTAATAAGATGATTGTGATTATGATTGTGTAATTCTGATGTGGTTATATTTTCATTGCAGCTTTGCTTCTGTTGTCGAACCAAACGGTTTTCCTTATTCACCTGGTCCTACGTCTGCCAGTTTTGCAAAAAGTAAAACACCATCTACACATAAATATAAACTATCCAAAACACCCACCTTTCATTCATTGCTTGTTTTGTTTTCACAGGCCTGTGTGTTCACAGTGTTGCAAAAAGGTAAGCCATATCAAGCTTATTGTTCTGCTTGTTACATGTAGAAAAATGAGAATTGACTTATGTGTCATCAAATAAGAAGATTTCCAGATGCTCTGCCTTGCTAAGAGAACTTATAAACTTTAACTTGGTCATAGAAACATAACCTCTGTGGAAGTTGATACAGTACTTAAAAATAGCAACAGGTTCAAACTTTGTTTGCTTATTTTATTAATACTAATTATATGCTGACAGATGAGACTGCCATCCAAACCTTATTCCAGCCTGCCCATCTACTCCATCGGCTCTACTCACACCCTACCCAGGGAGAGGTTAAGTGCCATAGCTTCTGCAGGACAGGGACTCCATGTGGCTGGAGGTCCACAGACTTCAGCTGTGGCTGAAGCAGCACAGCCCCCGATTTCCAAAAAAGCTGGAAAGGCTTCTGGGGCTTCAGCGGTCAAGCCTGAGAAATCCTCCAGTGGCCACAGACGGCCAAGCATTCACAAGACCATGTCCAAGTAAGACCTTTATCCTGCCGCCTGCTTTGGTTAGAATTGAACATGCCCTGAAAGGAAAACTAGTTTGAAAGAAAGGTCAGATTGAATCCTCATTGACCAACAGTAAAAAGACCTAAAAAACAGTTAGGAGTCACACTAGGCCACGTTTGTTTGTTCTGTCTTCTCTATTCTGTTGTATTACTGCATTTTTTTCCAATGTGAAGCCTTTCTGATGTTTTGATTTTTTACTAGTTACTTGTAAGATGACACCTTCTATTCTGCGGTTTTCCGGGAATGTCTATGATTTTGTGGAATACTTTATAATCTGGAGTCACTCTAATTATTTGAACTCAACAAAAATATAAAACACAAACACATTTGTTTTTTCTCCCATCTCCCAACTTTTTTCTGTGTGCACAAAAGTGAGCTTATATGCACATATGTGGCATATCAATATGCTGATTAGACAGCATGATTATTAAGTGTGCCTTCAGATGGCCATAATAAAAGACCTAGGGTGCAACGATTAGTTTTAACAATGATTCGATTCGTATCACGATTCGCGGTTGCCGGTTGGATTCAAGGACGATATTGGTTCATGTAGAACGATACGATCCGAAACGATTGAGTAACTTTAAATTGATTCAGTCACGTTTTTGCCAAAAATTCAAGCAGTCTAATGCTGAAATAAATACCTGGTTACTGGATGGTGCAGGTGAAGTTTCCTAAATTTCCTTTGCTTTTTGTAAGACAATCAAGTATACATTAATTATGGATATAAAAAAAACAAGTAAACAAAAATTCATGGCAAATGCATTCACGTTTTATTTGAATAAAGTGCAACCAACACTTCAGGTTGCATTAAGAATAAATGAACAGGTTGAATGATTCACTCTATCTGATAAAACATGACTAACTTTAATTTGATACCTCATTCACTTTTTCTAACCGAAGTATAGCCCTAAGTTATTTTGCACCACCAGACTAGAGTGGGATTTAATGTGCAGATAGATATTAAAGAGAACGAATATCCTACATACTGTAACGTTTGCACAGACGCTATTAAAGCTACGAGTAGGTGTTTGATCAACACGCTTATCATTGCATAAAAAAAATGGAACATACCCCAGAACAACAATCAGAACACAAACATGCACAAACTTAAAGCTCGCTACATACCTTTTATCTTGTCCGGAAGATCCCATCCATGAGTTTAAAAGTCTTAAAGCTGGACTTAACTTTGGATGTGATCCAACATTCAGTATAAATCCCATACCAAATTGAAGAGGAAGAAGTCATCTACACCAAAGAAAATACATGAATTGCAAAAATTGCATATTTTAGGATGTCCACGCTTTTCTAACAGAGCGCGCGTGCTCAGCATCACATGTCATCTGTGCGGAGCAGTCAACAGGCATGACTAATTGACTTCTGACAAATCAAACTGTTACAAGGGTAATATTTAACATTTTTATCATTAAAAAAGCTAAAAAAAACACACATCCTTATAAAACCTGCAGTGCTTAAATCCAATGCTTTATTTCCTAGTATCAATAAAATCGATCGATTTCCTTTCAAACAATCCTTAGATCCATATATGTTGTCTGGAATGGCAATTTGGCAAACACACGTTACACCCCTAAAGAGGCCACTCCAAAATGGCATTTTGAGGATTTCTGCCTAATTGGAAGCTAAATTGTCTATAGGTGTGAATGTGAGTATGATCGGTTATCTCTTTGATTCTGTGATTGACTGATGACCAGTCCACCATGTTTCTCACCCAAACTCTGCTGTAATAGGCCTTAGCTGAGCCCTGAATCCTTCATGCAGTAATTTTCTATGCCGCTTATCCTCATTAGGGTCACGGGTAGGCTGGAGCCTATCCCCAGCTGACTTTGGGCGGGAGGCAGGTACACCCTGGACTGGTCGCCAGTCAATCGCAGGGCACATATAGACAAACAAAGACATACAACCATTCACACTCACATTCATACCCATGGACAATTTAGAATCACCAATTAACCTAACATGCATGTTTTTGGAATGTGGGAGGAAACCGCAGTACCTGGAGAAAACCCACGCACACACGGGGAGAACACGCAAACTCCACACAGAGATGCCCAACGGAGAATCGAACCCTGAACCTCCTGACTGTGAGGCCAACATGCTACCCATTCGTGCGACCGTGCGGCCCTCAGCCCTGAATGTGAATAGAAAATTTATTAATAAAAAACTACAAATTTTTTTAGTATGGTACAGTGTAGCTCTACACTTCTTCCCCCACCATAATAAATGTACTGTTACGATTCATTATACCTCACTCTTGTATTGAATCTGGCACGTTCTGAAGACCTGTTAGATTCATTATTGAGTGGAATATCTTTTTCATACTTCACCCTCCACCCTGTCTTAATTAACCATTGCATCCACTGATTTTAATAAGGGTTCTTGTTGTTTTCAGGCTATCCAAGCATGGCTCCTTAAAGTCTCATGAAGCACTGGAGCTTCCACCAGAGCTGACGGAGGACTGGGCCACCATGGAGGTGTGTGTCGACTGCAAGAAGTTCATCTCTGACATTATCGCCTCCAGCAAGCACAGCCTGTCACTGGCCACTAAGAGAGCTCGCTTAAAACGCAAGACACAATCCTTATACATGTCGTCACCTAAAGCAAGGGAGGAGTACCGGCCCACTGAGCGAACGATCAGTGAGATCTAGACTGTCTTTGTATGTCTGTCCAGCTGCTGTATGTACTAGAGTCCTAAGTAATAAACTTCTGTGATGGATGGCAGCTGTGTGCTGTGTTCACGCCATCACGTATAGCCCCATCAGTCGACTGATCTATGATCATTTGACCCTTTAAATTCTGCTCAAGGACTTTAGGGAGGAGAAAGTACAAGAACCACAATGTTTGTCTGTACTCCATTCCCTGGCTGCACAACAAAGGGATCCACCGCAGCTTGCACTGAAACTAATAAAGCACAGGACAGAAGAATGACTGTCAGACTTCCTTCAGCTATCCCAACGTGGGGATACATGAGGCCTGCAAAGTGCTCATGGAGTAGAGTGACAGTCATACTGACGCTATACGTCAGGTTTAATTAACTTTGTATTCTTTTGTTTGTACTCTAATAATTTTGGATGAAGTATCACCCTTCCAATATGTAGGGAAGCTTCAACCATTTATTAACTAAAATCTATTTTTGTGCAAGTGCAGTGCCATAAAATTACATACAAGGTGTGCATAAAGTATCTTTACAGTGTAAAATACAATATTCATAACCAAAGCAATTGATGCTTTTTGACTTTTTTGACATTGGGTTAAAAAATATGGTAAAGGGGCCGTCTCTACAGGTGGTCATCAAACAGAAAGACATACTTGCTCACCAAATGAAAACAACACACCTAGAGCAAGTTAAGACATCACAAAATCAAAACTATATATACTGGATGGATTATGATGCTTGCCCGACATAGTTTGCCCACACCTGGCCTATGTTAATCAGATCATATAATATACATATACTGTGGTTATCAAAGTTTTAATGACTGCATTTTCTCCTATAATATTAATATTTTATGTATTATTAGTTTAATATTAATGTTAATGGTAAATGGATTAATATTTTAGAGAATATTTGTCAATAATCCTTAATATTTATTATTATAAATAATGATTGTAATCATTTCCACAGATGTTTCTATTCATTTGCATTTGTAAAACTGTATATTTGTTACATTGTAAAGAGGCTTTATGGACATCGTGTATTTTATTCTTCATTTGACCCAAAGGAAGGTTTGATAAACTATCCGACCAACTCTTCGAGGTTGTAAGTATTTCAGCAAACAACTGAACGTAAGTCCTTGTGTGGTTTGTATGGTAAACAGTAACCACAAGTGTCTATCTGAACTTGCATTGGTCGTGCCGTGACCTGTTTCTAATTAAGGTTGTGTGTAAAGCATATGTTTAAAAAATCAACATAAATCTCTTGTACAAACCAAAAACTGCATATGAGGTGTACATTTATGATGGAAATGTGTCCAAAGTGATCAACATTTTGATATATGTTTGAAGTAATGCTTTCTACTGTTAATTTCTTTACTTATACCACTATATGCATATACACTACCGGTCAGGCTTTAGAAAACTCCCAATTTCTCTGGAGGAAAATCATACATTTTTAAGTGCTATTGTTAATTCCCTTTTTCTTGCCACTTTTGTAGCGATAAATTACTTTCTTCAGAAGCTATAGTACCACAGTGTGTTCCAAACACAGTTTTTAAGCAGACAGAGGAGGTAGTAAGTACTCCAGAGCTTCAAACACCTGTAGGAATTAGTTGTGTAAACTGCCACAGCTAGATCCACCTCAAATTCTGCAGAACAGCTTTAAATTGTTGACCCATTTTGTGGTACATGAACCAGGCTTTTTTGTATAATTTTAAAATATACATAATTTTTTAGTGGCCCCACAGTGGCTGAGTGGGTAGCAAATTGGCCTCACAGTCAGGAGGTTCAGGGTTTGAATCTCCGTTGGGCATCTCTGTGTGGAGTTTGCATGTTCTCCCCGTGCGTGTGTGGGTTTTCTCCGGGTACTCCGGTTTTCTCCCACATTCCAAAATCATGCATGTTAGGTTGATTGGCAACACTAAACTGTCCATTGGTGTGAATGTTTGTTTGTCTATATGTGCCCTGCGATTGACTGGCGACCAGTCAAGGGTGTATCCCGCCTCTTGCCCAAAGTTAGCTGGGATAGGCTCCAGCATACCCGTGACCCTAATGAGGATAAGCGGTATAGAAAATGAATGAATAATTATTCAGTTTTGGGTAACCCTACCCTTTTTTAATTGCTTGCTCTTCACCACTACCTTTGTACCATTTCAAGCTATTCATTTGACTTGGAACGACTTGAATTTTAATAAATAACTGGAAAAATTGGGGTGTTGTAAAACTTTTGACCCGTAGTGTGCATACATCCTTAACAAAAGCTGCTTGAGGGAAGATATACGCGTGTTAACTGGTTGGTTATTTTTGTACATTACATTACTTTATTTTTCACACCATCGATTATTTGAAAGTGCATTTTAAAAAAGTTCTAATTTTACATTAGATTAAATGATAATACTGTATTACATTTTTTGCACAGAGGTTTAGTTAAAGCAAAGCAGTGGACAACATACACTTAGCTCAACAAATACAGTACTTCTGAATATAATGCCTTCCTTTGCTGCCCAGCAACTAACTCATGAACTTGTGGCTTCAATGTTTTGATTTTTTTGCCTTAAAATGTGCATTAGTGGTTGCACTAATATGTTGACATGTTAAGTTTATGGTGAATGATGCATTGGTTTAGTTGGTTCTCGTGCTGCCTTGGTGGTGTCTGTAGGTTGGAGGAAAGAAGGGGAAGTCCACAGGAGAAACAGCATCATGCATGAATGGTTTTGCTTGTATCTTCAGTATGTATTTCCTTCAAACTCCCAATTCCCTGGCCCAAGTGCAAAAAATGAACAAAAATAAATGCAATACCGTCCTACACTTTGCCATCTTTTTTTTGAAATATATATGGTAGATACTTTTGCTCCTATAACACATCTGTGTGCCTCTGGATATATTTATTGGATAAATGTATTACCTATTTTAACAATGAGCGGGGCCAGAGCAACCCTTGGGTCACCAGGCGACACAATACAGGACACTGGGTTCTTTTTGTCGCTTTGTGTTTTGATTGGTCAGATTTTGTACCACCTGACATTACGGACGTTACCATAGCAACAAGTCAACGGCCACCACTTGTTCGACTGTGGACGGATGGTAACCGTTTGTTTGAGACACTACAGACTGACACGCGTTGCTTTGACTGTTATGTTGTGTTAATGACGTAAGTATTTATTTCTTTTACGCCTTCACAGAGTAATTCACGGATATTGGCTCGATGATATTCCTCAAAAGCAAAGTAATTGATGACGCCATAGCGCGTGTCTTTAGGATGACGTGACGTCATTGTTAAAACGTTTTTGTCGACTTTGTGTCTATAATCTTTAATTTTTACGTGGGATTACTTTAAGAATATTTTAGCATTTCAAGCCATTGACAGTCATTGGTATTGACTAATTGGCTGGGCGAAATCACGTGTTCGTCTGCCTCATAGTCAGGTGTGGAGGGTCGAGCCTTTACCAAATAGGCTTCATAAAAAAAAATAACAGCCTCATACAGAAACAGATCTGGCCAGTTATTATTATTTTCAGTCTTAATTAGTGCTTTAAATAATTCTGGTGTTTTAGTGACTCGGGTTTTAGGTGCCCTCCAGCGTCCAGAATTAGTGTTACATGCAGCCTGCATTTTGTTTACTACATTAACCTTCCCACAGATGTATTTGTCCCAGATTCAGAGTCTCAGACTTGCAGCTGTAATGGAGGAATGCTCAGACCAGTTGGACATATTGGAACATGCGCTGACGATCCATATCCACAGGGAGTGCAACACTGAAGAGCGACAGGTGACCACTTAACAGTCCACAAGAACATCTTCCAGATGGCAATCAGAAATGTCATCAACAAAGTGTGATGATGGGGTAAATACTGAACAATTTTCTTTGTGTGTGTATTTAGGCCAGAGTAAAAAAGGTGAAACGAGACTGGTGAGTGCAGACGTGTTATCGTCATTACACTTTTACAATTATTTCATTGATTATTAATTATTAATTGACTGTACACATTATGTTGCACACCACACACAAGCAGGAATGCAAGGACTCATGTCAGAGAGAGAGGAGGCATGCAAGGGTCTTCAGTTTTGAAACCCAAGTTTACCCTCTTGAACCAAATGCTGTAGTTGTAGTAGAGTTGGAATTCACCTTGAGGCATCCTGTGAACCCTTCTGTCTGTGTTGTGTTCGTGTAGTCACTATATCTCACAGCAGGTGTCCAAGTTACAAGATGAGCTGGAAGAGAAGCAGAGCTTCGCTTGTCTGCTGCAGGTGGTTCATGGACAGGACCAGGAAAAGAACGCTGAGAGCAGCAAAAGGTTCATCGACACATTATCATGTGGAAAAGATAAACTTTAAATCAGGGGTGGGCAAACTCCACGCCACACTAGGATTAAAAAAAAATTGGTGTCGTCTATATATAGGTGGTCATCAAACAACATGGTTAACACTTCCACAGCAAGTTAACACATCACAACTACTGCTACTATGTGGGTAATAAACAACAACAACAAAGCCCTAAACATAACTCGTAACCCAAACTGCTACTTACACACAAGTGCCCGCAGGGCCTGCTGGGTAGTCCCGTGGCAACCACAATATGAACTATCCATCCATTCATTTTCTATACCGCTTATCCTCATTAGGGTCGCGGGTATGCTGAGCTTACCCCAGCTGGCTTTGGGCGAGAGGCGCGGTGCACCCTGGACTGACAATAAGAACTATGAATGATAAAATCTTGTATCTCAAGAGTATGTGAACGTCTGTCCAACAGCTACACGTTGGGAGAGCTACCCAGCATGCCTTCCGGAGGGAATATGTGGGGGTAATTTTGGCATGGGTGTTTTGTGTAGATGTTCATTTGCATGCCCACATGGCGCAGCCGGTAGGTTACATTGACGTGTTGTGTTGTTTGGATCGCTTTTTTGCACAGGCTACAAATTGCATCTGACTATTTCCTGTGCGACTCAAGCGTGCCACAGTAGCATTGCAAGTCATGTTGCCAGACACAGTTTTGATGTTACAGGTTTAAAAAAGAAAAGTAATTTTGAAATTCTCAGTGGGCTGGTTACAGATGTTCGGCGGGCTTGATGTGGCCCGTGGGCCGCAGTTTGCCCAACCCTGCTCTAAATACGCTAAATATAAATAAATGGCTTCGTTGGATAAATAAATAACTAAATATAATAAATAATAATAAATAAATAAATAAATATGCTACATCTACCTGAATCTGTACCAAAATATAACACAATTGTAGATATTAGAAATTGTGTAGACTTTGCATATTATATGATATTTTTTAGATGTTTTTGTCTGCAGTGTATTTGTAAATGTGTTTCATCCGGAAAAAAAGATGCATGTTGTGTTAGGTAGTCATGTGAGTGTTTTGCTCCCAGAGAAGCAAAGAAGGAGATGGAGAAGAGAAGGCGGATGCTACCGAAGCAACAAGAGCAGCTCCAACAGAAAACCAGTCAACTGAAGGTGCGACGGCAGATCTAACCATTCCTCCCTTCATGCTCATCTCTAGAATATGGTTGATGTAGTCACTGAATGCATCTTAAACCTCAATCGTTACCCTCATTACAGGAACTGCAAACATTATACGAGGATATCAAAGATCGGCTGCATCGCCTAAACGAGTCAAATGCTCAAAGGAAGATTCTTGAGGAAAGAAACATTGAGCAGCAGCTCCAGAGAACTAAAAAGGAGATGATGGAAGCTGAGAAGCTACTGGAAGACAAAGTAGTGGTGAGAATAAAAACAACACACCAAGGATTATTCGCACTAGTGCAGCCTGAATTCCACATCTCACAATCTGGTTCCAACATCTGTGTGGAGTTTGCATCTTCTTCTTGTGCTTGAGTGGGTTTTCAGATACTCTGACATCCTCCCATATTCCAAAAACATACATGATAAGCTAATTAGGCTGTCCAAAGTAGTATGGCCCAGGGGCCATTTGCAGCCCATTCTAAAAATATACACTACCGTTCAAAAGTTTGGGGTCACTTAGAAATTTCTGTCAATTTCTCGCATGGAATCGCCTTCATTTCCAAGAACAAAAATAAACTGTCGAGTTTCACATGAAAGTTGTCTTCTGGCCATTTCTTTCTGGCCATTTTGAGCAGTTACTGGACCCCACAAATGTGATGCTTCAGATACTCAACCTAACTGTGCTAACATGATTGCACAAGGCTTTTCTAATCATTCATTAGCCTTCTGACACAATGAGCAAACACATTGTCGATTAGAACACCAGAGTGATAGTTGCTGGAAATGGACCTCTATACACCTATGTAGATATTGCACCAAAAACCAGACATTTGCAGCTAGAATAGTCATTTACCAAATTAACAATGTATAGAGTGTCTTTCTGATAAGTATAAAGTTATCTTAATTGAAAAAAACTGTTCTTTTAAAAATTAGGACATTTCTAAGTGACCCCAAACTTTTCAATGGTAGTGTACTTTTAAAAGAAAAACATAAAAAGCAAAAATAGAAAAATCAGCAATAATTTTACAAGAATAAAGTCACAATGTTAAGGAGAAAACAGTGCCAATTTAATGTGAAAAAATAAAACAAAAGGCTAATCTAAAAATAACATCATTTTAGTAGCATAAATTTGTAATGTTAAAGAAGATTTTTAAAGTCATAATATTATGAAAAACAATCAAAACAACAAATAAAATTGTAATTTTTGGGGGGTCATTTTTTGAAAAGTTGTAACGTTACAAGAATAAAGTCTACATATAATGGGAATAAAATCAATTATGAAAACAACATATTTAAAAGTTCTAATGTTACAAGAAGTCTGAATATAATTAAAAATAAAAAAGTACATTGGGGAAAACGTTATATGGTATCTGTTATATGGTAATAATGTCAAAAGATTATGGTAAAAAAATCATTATATTACGAGAAAAACATTTATGAAGATTATTTGAGACAAAGGTTTGGCAATATCATATATTTGTATTTAAATGTGTAATTTGTATTTGTAATTTTAAAAAATGGCACTAAATGACACTAACACCTTTTCTGAGGTGCATTCTTGTCTACAAAATTTTAAAAGCGGCCCTTGCATTCTTTCATTTTTCAGTATGTGTAAAAAAAAGGTTGGACACACTTGACCTCTAATGTATGTGTGCTGTTATTGACTCTAGGCTGTGCGCTGAATCTTGTGCAATAGTCAGCTGGGATAGGATCCAACTCACTCATCATGAATGAAAAGCATAAGCAGTAGAAAATTGATAAACGAATGGTGTTTCAGTTTGGCAACAGCAACTCTATTTGCAATTTAATATAAACAGTAACATGTATCCATGTTTGATGCCAAAGTATTATTAATACATAGGATTTGCTCTGTCTCTTAGGTGCCGAATGATCAGTTGCTGCTGCAGGAGAGAGTTCACGAGGAGTCAAATAAATTCCTGAAAAAACAACATCAGGTCAGTATTGGTATCATCAAAAGCTTTGAGAACTCTTACAGTCTTACAAAGTAGAGTATTAGCAACACAAATAAGAACAAAATTACATGAAACAAGTCTGAATTTCAACTAGTGGATGTGGATGTGAAAATTATTATTTATGTGAAAATTAACTACAACTAAATTGAGTCAGAAACATTGTCAATTCTTTACAGCCAAAGAAAAATTGAACATGGGTGTGGTTGAATGTGAGCATTTGATTATTTATACAAAATTTGAAAGTGTAGTATATATAAGTTTTAATCTCGCATGACATAACACAAGGAAGTTCTTAACTTGCAATACTTGAAATACTTTCATAATTACCAATCACAGATTAGCCATACCAAATAGTCCGACTCAAAGGTCCAAAGGGTCATTAATCCACTACAGTCACACTCTTGCTCACGGTGCCGTCAACCCATAACAACCAAATAGCAATATATTAACAACATATGTGATAAATAGCACAACCCTGACTGCTGCACTACGAGGATATGAAAAGAAACATTTACACTATTAGCCACTATTAGCCACATGTACATCACACAGTTACAACCGAACAAACACATACTGTACTTCCAGTGCATACAACAGTATGAAGTTACAGTATCAATGAGTGCAGAAGATCTATTTAACATTACCCATAAATATTAACTTAATGTAACTGCCAACATTGTTATGTCAGTATTACTCAGAAAAATAACATTTCCAACATAATTATAATATGGTTAATTTGGTTAAAATTTGGATCTTGAAACAATATACAGTATAAGTGGTAAGATACGTTGTCTACAATTATGTCTTAGGAACAGATAAGTGTTCACACAATTATGGCATTGAAAAGATTATATAGTGCAACAACTTCAAATGTAACTTGACAAGAACCTCAACAGTCCTCCCATAAAGTATCACTGAACTAAAATCAGTTTTTTCGGGGACTAGGAAAGGCTCTGTCCGACAGGAGGCTCACTATACCACACCAAAACCAGATTTACGCCCCCTTGATACTTGCATGAATTTTGTCCTCGCAATAGTACGCAATTTTGTGTGAGTAAATGCTCACTTTTGCGTCTATTCCTGGCATTTCCTAAACTGTCAGCAAACAATACTGCTACTAAGATAACTCCCAAGCAACTTGAGGGAGAGCAAGGACAGCAGAGCCCCGGGAAGAAAACGCTAAGTTGCAGAGAGGGATATTTCTCCCCCATTCCCCTCCACAATAATACTGCAGAAGCTGGTTCTTTGGTTTTCTTCTTGGGAGGCATCTTGTGGGAGCATTGTTTACTGACAACCTGGGAAATGCCTGGATTAGGTGCGTAAAAATCAATACGTGTAGGGTCAGAAAGTGACAGGCTTTGATACGCAATTGTTTGCAAATACAGTATGTTGCACAATGTTCACCACTAGTTTACACAAGTGGCATAAAGATAAGGCATGCCAGAAATGTGGAAAATTGCAGCATAATCTTTGCGCGCTGGCACACAGCCTCACTTAGTTTACACTTTACACATAAATCACACCAGTTTACAACAAATGTACTCATTGGCATGCAACATTGCATACCGTTGTGGGGACAACATTTGTGCGAGTAGCTTAAGAAACCCAAACAGAAGTCAGAAATTGCAGAAAGGAATATTTATTTCTATATTCTCCATATCCTTCCAACTGCGAAATGATATAGACACCTTTTTTTCTGCAATGAGAGCTTCTTCTTTGGAGTTCATCATTGAGTAGGTCCCTAGAAAATACAGCAATTAATGAAGCTAGGCATTGCCAGGGACAAATCTCAATCTTAGGAAACACTGCCCCTAGCTTTTTGGTAGAGAATTGCAAGTCACAAGCTCAGCCCTCTGCCTAATCTCATGAAACATCTTTCAGCGGCACTGGTACACAGGGGTTTCGTGCCCAAATTTGCCTATCAAAGCCGGATCCTGTCAGATCTCAGAAGCTAAACAGGGCAGGGCCTGGTCAGTACTTGGATGGGAGACCTTAGAGGAACACCAGGTGCCACAGTGAGAGGAAACAAACTTTCCTTGTGCCCTTAGGCAAGGCACTTCACCCACATTGCCTAGTATGAAAGAGGTATGTGTGTGAGTGGTGGTCAGAGGGTTTGATGGCACTCATTGGCAGCCTCACTTTCCATCAGTCTGCCCCAGGGCAACTGTGGCTACATAGTGGCGTACCGTCACCAAGCGTGATGTGAATGAATAATGATGACTTCAGTGAAAGCGCTGTGAGAGGCTTTGATAAAGCGCACAACAAGTGTAATTTATTATTATAGTCTGTTTTACTTCCTACTCACACAGCCTTTGCTCCTACCACCACTACAGAGGGAATTACAATTTGTAGAGTTTTCTATGCCAATTTTTTTTCCTTAGCAACCAGAGCGCATGATGTTCCTTTTTGTTGAGCAGGAGTTGCAGGAGCAGCTGCGACACTGGCAGCAGTGCACGGAGCAGAACTTGCAGGAGAAGGAGCACCATCTGAACAACATGCGCTACAGAAGAGCAACAAACTTGGAGAAACTTACTGCCATGCAGAAGAGGGTGAACAGTTAAACAGCAATGACTGCACAACGCAGAGTCCAAAGTCAGCAGGAACATTAATAAAGTGTAAATGTGTATTTAGTACAGCGAGATGGAAGAGGTGGTGAAAGAAGATTGGGAGGAACAGGAGAGAATTCGCCAGCGGGAGCGTGAGATTGCAGCTTCTATCAGGGTAAGAGCATTCACATGGAACTGTCAGCCTCTGATAGTCGGGGGACTAATGGATTGATCACCCGTGACCTTGGATTCCCACAGGTACAGTCTTGGTGGAGAGGATGCATGGTCCGCAAAGGCTTTGGCATATATAGGAAAGTGGAAGACAAGAAAGGAAAGAAGAAGAAGAAGGAAGGAAAGAAGAAGAAGAAGAAATAAGTCAGATGTTGGGTTTCTTCAAAAACAGTGTAGTGATTTCTCTGTTGGTTGGTTAGCGGGATATTTTGTGGCTCCTGGACATTACTTTTTTTTGCACTAAACCTCTTAAAGCTCAAAGTCTACACTTCAATTACATCTTTATTTTGTTTCAAATCTAATTTGGTGGTATATAAGCAAACCCTCACTGTAGAACTCACTCTGGAACTAATCTAACTGTAATGTGACCCAACCCATTTGCTTTAAATTGTGTTTTTTGTGTTAATTGTCTTTCCCTAATGAGGATAAGCGACATAGAAAATGCATGGATGGGAAAACGCACATATTATTTTATTATTCATCTTGAATTTGCATGCATCATCTAATACTAGTAGCATCATAGTAGAAACAGCTATTGAGTCCTAAAACAAAAATAAGGTCTTTCTTGGCATCTAAAGGTCAAACGTTCTTGGTCTGATAGGCGGGTTGATGTACAGTATATGAACGAGTGACATGTCATTCGTAAGCTTGCAGCCAAGATACGAAATTCCACCACCAAATTTCCAAAGTAACAAAAGCGATATAGAAAATTATTTTTCCTGTTTTTACATGATATCAGATTGATACCTAAACTTGCAGTATCGCCCTCCCTTTAAAGCAGGGGTAGGGAACATATGGCTCGGGAGCCAAATGTGACTCTTTTGATGGCCACATATGGCTCTCAGAAGTTTTAATACATTTTTTCTTAAACTATATGTAACATATCTTGCTTCACAACAGGAGTGTTCAAAATGCAGTCTGAGTGATTTATTTGCCCGCGGCACAAAATCTAAAAATACAATTTAACCAAAAACTGTAAAGAAACAGTAAAAATAGAAAATGAGCATTTTACAAAAAATAAAGTCTAAATATTAGGAGAAAAAAGTTGTAATTTAACCAAAAAAAGTTGTCATTTGTGGAAAAGGTTATAACATTAGGAGAATAAAGTCAAAATATAACAGGAATTAAGTTATGACTGGTATCTGGTCAGTTAAGTAGCAGAGGCGGTTGTTAATCAGTTTCAGCTGGTTTGTTGTTAATGAAATCAACAACAGGTGCATCAGAGGGGCAACAATGAGACCATACCAAAACAGAAATGGTTTTTCAGGTTGAGGCCACTGGAGCTGGACAGGGCTGTAGAAGGTCCTTAAACCCTCAGCAGGATCGATATCTGCTCCCTTGTGCAAGGAGGAACAGAATGGGCACTGCCAGAGCCCTACAAAATGACCTCCAGCAGGCCACTGGCGTGAATATTTCTGACCAAACAGGTTCCATGAGGGTGGCCCGAGAACCCGACGTTCTGTAGTGGGCCCTGTGCTTACTGCCTAGCACTGTAGAGCTCGATTGGCATTTGCCATAGACCACCAGAATTGGCAACTACGCCACTGGTGCCCTGTGCTTTTTTACCGATGAGAGTAAGTTCAACCTGAGCACATGTGACAGACATGAAAGGGTCTGGAGATAACCGTGGTGAACGTTATGCTGCCTGCAACATCATTCAACATGACCGGTTTGGTGGTTGGTCAGTGATGGTCTGGGGAGGCATATCCCGCACAGACCTCTACAAGTTAAATAACAGCACCCTGACTGCTATTAGGTATCGAGATGAAACCCTTGGACCCATTGTCAGGGCCCACTGGGTTCCTCCTGGTCCACGACAATGCCCGACCTCATATGGCTAGAGTATGCAGGCAGTTCCTGGAGGATGAAGGAATTGATACAATGACTGCCCCCCACGTTCACCTGACCTAAACCCAATAGAACACCTCTGGGACATTATGTTTAGGTCCATCTGGCGCCACAAGCTCAGTGATGCCCTAAACCAGATCTGGGAGGAGATCCCCCAGGACACCATCCGTGGTCTCATTAGGAGCATGCCCCAACTTTGTCAGGGATGCGTACAAGCACGTGGGGGCCACGCAAACTAATGAGAATCATTTTGGGTTGCTACAATAACATTTTGGCAAAATGGACCAGTCTGCTGCATAATTTTTTCACTTCGGGGGTGTTCTTGATTTCCCCCGTCTATAGGGTGATCATTTTAATTTCTGTCAAATTATGTGGCATCATTTTGTTACTAATACATCACCTAATTATTATCAGGAAATATATTCAAGATCATTTCCCCCACGTTTACATCTGATGTGTTTTCAAAGTGTTCCTCCAATTTTTTTGAGCAGCGTAATATCGATTTTCAAATAATCAAAACATGATATGGTGCCATCAGATCCAACTTGTTTTTTCCGACTGTCTTTAAATGCAGCCTACGTACTGTATGGCCAGCAGGAGGCGTGGCGAACAGCAGCTTCCTGAGTGGAAGCAGGAGACGCGGGCGCGTGTGGCGTTAGTGTAGGCGTTGGCAGCGGTGGTTGTTCCAACGACAGCGGACTGCGAGCACATGTGTCACGCACGCAGCGTGGCTCAGGACTCCCGCAGTTTCCCCACCGAGCCGTCCCCAGGCAAAGGTAAGCGTCATCACTCTACACGGAAGCTGCTCATAACTGCGTCAGTCGTTCGGGATACATTTCAACATGCTCATTTGAAAGAGAATGCTTTACATCCCATGTCGTACAACATATTACTATAAATGGCACAAAATGGAGACGGAATACTTGCGATATTGTCGTTTTCCCCAAGCATGGGGAGCAGAAAGGGAGCAAGTGGGAGTTGCCGTTTAAATGGTATGCACATTCAGACACTAACTTGTCAAGTCCCTTCATAGGCTGGTCTGGTTCTTACCTGCTTGGCCGACGTGATCCGCAGTGGTTGGGGTGCCACTGCTAGACGAAGCCGTTGGCTAATTTGCATATTTTTGCCATGACTCCGGCCAGAGTTACACGCCTTGTACTGTACACAGACAGTCCCATTAGAATATTTCTGTGAGCCAAGGCGAACCACTTCTATCTGATGGTTCCAACGCTATTTGTTAGGATTGGTAACAACCCAGGTTGTGACCATCTCTTATTTTCCATACAATAAATATGGTTGTGTTACTCTGCCTGACATGGATGATGTCAAGACTGTGCATGAATACCATCATGCTTTTCTCCACCGGCTACAGTATCAATGATCTGCATCTATGCCACCATTGATCAATAGTAGATAATAAAAGATTACTCACTTCAAATGTAGGCCACTACTGACCGGGTTGCACTACAGATCACTGCCAATTTAAACCGCCTGGTCAAACAGAGCACATTGTGTATGTGTATACACAATTTGTGTATTGTGTATTTAAAGCCACAGTTTCCTTGGTTACAGCATACTGTGTCCACACAGCAGAAAAACCCACATAAAAACATGACTGTACCAATGCGTGTACTTTTCAATGGGATTTTTATCATCAAATGAGACTTATTCACACTTTGTGTGGTAATACTTAAAACAGCCTTGTTTTGGCCCATAGTTGATGAGCTGATGTAGTAGAGCCAATGGTACAATTGAAAAACAACACTAATAACATAATGCTTTTGTTTTTAAATATAGAGGGGTGGGCCAAAAGCAGGGTTACAGTTAACACATTTTATATTATTAGACTTTTAGACATTTATTTACATACAGTCTGACGCACAGTACGACACAAACTCCAATCTCCATCAGTTTCAGAGAATGCACCTGAATTGTAATCTTTCAATTTATTCACTGTGTGGGGATTTCTCTCATAAACCTTGCTTTTGACTACACCCCCGATAAAACCCTACTTTTGGCCCACTCTGTATATACAGTCTTGATCAAAATTGTAAGACCAGTTGAAAAATTGTGAGAAATTAAACTTTACATTCCACTATTGGAGCTTAAGGAGAGTAGAGCTTGAAAATGCAAAAAGAATACGTGCCAGTGAGATAAAAAAAACAAAAACTTTTGGAATAAGCAATATACTGCAAACAACTACTAAACTGAAATAGGCTGTTCATCAGGTGCCCACACGTAAGACCGTAATTTAAAAACCCTGAAACCCCTCTAAAATAGAAATCAAATGTTCAAAAAATGACTCCAAAATGAATAGCTGTGCCATTCTTGTTAATAATTTCAAACTTGGGTTAGGCATGATTGATGCCAGTGTTTTCAGGAGGCTATTGGGAATGTTGCCACAAGTAGTGAAGATGGCTTCACAGAGGGCATCCACTGTCTGGAACTGATGCTCATTTTTGTAAACCTCCCTTGCCATCCATCCCCAAACATCAAAACATCACAGATGGGATCTCCTTGTCATGCCAGTAATGTTGGAAGCTGTCAGGACCGTCAATGTTAATTTTTTTCTTACCAGAGAATAAAACTTTCTTCCACCTTTCAATGCCCCGTGTTTAGTGCTCTTGTGCAAATTGCAAATGGGCAATTTTGGGACAAGGATGTTTTTTGTTCTTAAAACCCTTATGTGGCAGATGCCTTTCGATCGTTATTTGGCTGCACTCAGGAACAGTAACAACCTTAATTCGAGCCGAGGATCGTCCCCTGTCTTGACGGTCAGCCAATCAGGTCCTCTGGCTCAGGGCTGGGCTTTTTTGGGGGTCTACCACTTGACTTTTTTGTTCCATAACCCTCAGGATCTTTTAAGAAGTTTAAAATGACAATAGTGCATCCGACCTCAGCTGCTAAAGGCTTATGCAGCTCAATAATCCGCCTGCATTCGTTTCTTGCGTTTACCATCAAAAGAACATGACAGTATGAATACCTAACAGAAAATGACATTTAATCCACAATTTTGATTTTGAATGTTTTAAATGCTGTGGTCTCAAACTTTTGATCAGTTAGTGAACAGCCTATTTAACTTGAATGCTTGGAGTTTGCATGTTCTCCCCGTGCGTGCGTGGGTTTTCTCCGGGTACTCCGGTTTCCTCCCACATTCCAAAAACACGCATGTTCGGTTAATTGGCGACTGTTAGGTTAATTGTCCATAGGTATGAATGTGAGTGTGAATGTTTGTCTTTGTTTGTCTATGTGCCCTGCGATTGACTGGCGACCAGTCCAGGGTGTACCCCGCCTCTCGCCCAAAGCCAGCTGGGATAGGCTCTAGCGTACCTGCGACCCTAATGAGGATAAGCAGCAAAGAAAATGAATGAATGCTTCTTTGCAATCAATTGCTTACTCGTTTTTGTCTTATTACAATTTCTTCATTTTGCATTTTGAAGCTCTACTTTGAACTACTTTAAAATTTCACCCCTCGTTCACAATCCTAATGTGAGACAGGAACACATGCTGTGTGTTATCCTTTTTTCTGTGCGTTCTAAATATATAAAAACAGCTAAAAGATGCAGCTAAGAATGCACATAATGACAAATAAAAATTAAAAAAAAACTGCAAAAAGCACCAACAAGGCATTGACTTATAATGTGATGTGGAAGGAAGGAAGGAAGTTCATAATGCTTTGGAGGACCAAACTACATGTTACCATGAACGTACCTATTACTACATGTAAATAAAACAATAAAACCCTGTTGGAGGATTTTGGAGGTGTTTTAATGGCAGTCTTTGTAGGCGGTTCAGGTGTTATCCCATTACATGAATTAATGAGCTGTTTTACCTGTTTTTATATCTTTACAACACACAGAAAGAGAAAGGCGTGTATTCATTTCCCACATTATTATGGATGATGGGCAATATTCCAGAAAAAGTGCCATTTTAAGTTTTAACAGTGCAATTTTTTTTAACTGGTCCTAAATTTAAATCAGGAGTGTACAGAGCAGGCCAAACATTTTTTTTAATAAGGCAAACATTCCAGTAAGTAACTCTGCAAGGCACACCTATGAAGTGAAAACCAAGGATTGTAGCGCTATCAAAAAAATTATAAGATATAAAATATATGTCTAAAATATGAGACCTACTTAGAGTAATATCTCACTTTTTTTTTTGTTAAGCACATAATGCCACATGTGTTCAATTGTTGTGAGAATGTGCAATAGTCATGAAAATAAAGAACACATTGAATGAGAATTGAGTGTGTGCAAACTTTTGGCCTGTATTGTATGTGTAACATTTTTAAACATTTTTTTTAGCATTTTTACAAAGTAGAAAATATTTATAAAATATGACACATTCTTTGATTTTTCAGTATGCTTCCCACAGTGGAAAAGTCCACAGTGAAAAAAACACCCCTGCTCTAGATGACCTCATAACTATTTCACTTCTCTACCAAGGCTGAATTGGATCCAAAATGTATAAAAACAGGAGCGTATTTGTGTTGGTTTGTTCCAGTGTATCACAAAAGTGATGACACATTTCAGCAAGCATTTTAATATATCTTCTCATGGGACGATGAGAAAATAGAACTTGGATATAATTTAGAGTTCATGTTATAATTTGTTGTTTTTTATGCTGTAAATAGCAGAAGCTTTTTTATTTGGATGCAGAGGATGGTGACTGTCACTATTTCTACTTTTTCAAATTATTTTTTCAATTTTGCACTCCCTGTGTACACTACCCTCTCCTCCTCCTGCTACATCACTGATCCACACCACAAGGAAGGTCATGTTTTTGGTGCAGGAACGAAGGTTACAGTATCAGAAGTTGCTGTTGTAAACACAAATGTGTTTGTGTAAACCTTTCAGCCAACATGCAAGGTACAACTCCCCTCTTTTCCAACAAGAGGAGCTAGAAGCGGCCTGATTCTATCATCTTTCCCTGCTGACGTCATTCCAGCATGACCAGCACGACTTCTAATGATTCAGATCCGGGGGCCTGTGCCAGGCTGGACCCCCAGCCTGGTCCTGATGTCTTCTGCAAGCTGTGCCTCTGCAAGCATGCACCAGCTCTCACCAGGACACTGCACAGCTGCAAGTGCATCTTCTGTACAGCTGTAAGTGGCACCAAATTTCCATTTTCACCTAAAATACATATACAGTATTTATAGCATAATATAATAACATAAATACAGTGGAACCTTGATTAGCATGAATAATTCCCTCCAGAATTTCCGACCCTAACCAAATACATTTTTCCCATAAGAAATCATGTAAGTCCAATGTATCTGTTGCAGAAAGACAAAAAGGTTCACACAAAACACATTTTTATAGTTTTGCAATTGAATTTGCAGAAGACAATTTGAAATGCACATAAATACATATAAATGATGAATGAAAGGAAAATGAAAATTTAAGGTTACTTTAACCTCAATTGAAGACATGATTCTTGATGTGACAGTTCCCA
This sequence comes from Oostethus manadensis, assembly GCA_024372805.1. Classification (NCBI taxonomy): domain Eukaryota; kingdom Metazoa; phylum Chordata; class Actinopteri; order Syngnathiformes; family Syngnathidae; genus Oostethus; species Oostethus manadensis. Next base: position 349,585 of record QODF01000048.1, read on the forward strand.
AAGACAAGCTGTGGGAGCAAGATCAACACGGACGCCACCTTCCTGTTTTGCTATGAATTTTTTCTTTGATTCTAAAGAAGATGAGAAACACTATGCAGAATTCAAGAAATAACTGACAAAATAAGCTTAAATGTAATTATATCCCTTTCATTCATCATTTCCATGCATTAATAATTGGTTATTGGAGAAAAACATTTTTAACTGCTGACAGATGACGTGGCTAACTTTGGCTTACTATTTTGTTAGCAGGGATGCTAAGAAAGATGTTTGTGATAAAAATATTTTAAGAATACAGTTGGACTCACACATTGTATTAATAACATAAGACGTGCGCCATATTGTACGCTAAATGGAAAATGCATGGAAACTGAGGCAAAATTTTGGTGTTAAATATTAAATACACTATATATAATAAATTTGCCCTGCGATTGGCTGGTGACCAGTCCAGGGTGTGCCCCGCCTCCCGCCCACAGTCAGCTGGGATAGGCTCCAGCATACACGCGACCCTAATGACGATAAGCAGTATAGAAAATAGATGGATGGATGGATAAATATGCCCTGCGATTGGCTGGCGACCCGTCCAGGGAGTACGAAGTCAGCTGGGATAGGCTCCAGCATACCCCCGCAAACCTGATGAGGTTAAGCGGCATAGAAAATGGATGAATATATAATAAATTAAAAAAAAATATGAAATCAAATAATTTATTTTTAAAATTAAAAACATAAAATTTAATTTTTTTTTATTACAAAATACGCAAAAAGTATGTGTACCTGTATTTAGAGCGATGAGCGTGCCCTGTTCATACTGTCGTGATAAGGCACTGGACTGTGCTAGTGTCACTCTCTCACAGTCACTCACCCTGTTTATGATACATCATAAACAGGGTCTGCAATCACTGAAAAGAGGCACTAACGTGTATGACTCAACTTTCTCTGTTTAATACAAATAGAAAAGCAAGATGTTGGAATTCTGTCCTGTTAATAATGAGCTTTTAAGATGGTTTACTGTATGTTCTAACGAGTTCAGTATAAACTGTATATGCAGTGTTTCATAAAAAAGCACACGATCTAATGTTAAATGTTACCCAATATTTGACGTTTACCTTTTTTATTTTATGTTCTTCAAATCTGTTTGCAGTTGTGCAATTCAGTGTTGATCAACCTTTGCTTCTGGTCCAAAATTTCATACTCAAGCAACCTACTACTCAATAATCCAGCACTAAAAGTCCATACGTATGGGTTATGATTTTACATTTTCAACACAGTTTGTCCTTTTTCAAACGAATGCTACTGTGACCTTTCTATCTATCTAGTGTCTGCAACAGTACGTTGAGCTGGCTGTCAAGGAGGGTGGAGGGGCACCTGTCACCTGTCCAGATATGGATTGCAAAAACATTGGTGTGTTATTGGACACAGAGGTAAGCCTCACCAAGGAAAACAGTGATGTTTGTATCGTCACATAAAGCACATACGAGCCTATGAATAACCAAACTAAAGCCACTGAGCAAACTGTAAGATCCTGTTGCAGCCAAAACTTGTTTTACACACAGTTATAGTTAGAAGCTAAATAAACAAAGGAAAAAGACAGAAAATAAATTACTAAACTGTAATGAGTGGAAAGTGACAAAATATGATGATTTTAATATGGTAGGCTCTAGATTTCATAGTCAGGCATTTTACAGCAAATGTTACTCATAGGGTTGTAAGAATAGACTCAACTCACGACAAGATGATACACAATTTTGGGTTCAGGAAAAAGAGACAAGATCTTACACTCCTGATCAAAAACTTAGACCATTTGAATGATTGCAGCTCTTCTTAATATGGTTTTAAATTGCAAAAAGAAGATATTTAGAGTGAGGCAAACAAAACTGAATAAGCAATTTGTTACAAACAAGCACTAAAGTGGAATAGGTTGTTCAAAAGTTTAAAACAATAGCTTAAAAAAACAACCCACCCCCCCAAAATAAAAATAAAATGGACTGAGTAATGAGTAGCTATGCCATTCTTGTTAATCACCTGAAAAATTGGGTCGGCCATGGTGGTTGATAGTGTTTCCAGGAGGCTGATGGGAATGTTGCTTCTGGTGGTGAAGATGGCTTCATGGAATGCATCCACTGTCTTTTTGTAGGAAAGTGATCAAACACGCTGAAATTGATTGGTGTAACCTGTGTCAAGGTCAATACGAGACTTACGAGTCATTTTGTTGACAACACAGCAGTCATGTAGGATTTGCCGCATGCCGATCGTTTTTGTAAGGCTCTCTGTAAGGCGTAAAAACATACATAGATGTTTTGTTTTTTACAAAATTTTATCGTGGCGGACTCAAAGGGCAAAACATTTTAAGCTTCCCTCAACAAATCTTGTCTTGACTTGAGGCTTGACTTGGACTTGAGATTTGAGATTAAAGCCTTGAGACTTACTGTCTTACAGGACGTTACAGTGAGTTTGAGAACATTATATGATGGTTCAGTGCCATCGGTGGTGACAATTGATGCTTTTTACACTTTCTGATTACCTCACTGCCACCCCCCAACATGTGTCTTTGCCAACTGACCTTACTTTATTTTGGACCTAGAGCATCTTTGAAAGTGTCCTAACCACGTGGCTCAAGCATAACCACATTTTTCCTGTGTTTCCAGATAGACGACTTGGCCTCTGCAGATCATGCAAAGCTGTATCAGCGTTTGAAGTTTGAGAGAGGTGGGTTGTGTTTAGGGCTTGGTAGCATTTATATATTATTCAATACCAGTGCCAAATTTATACTTTGGAAACACTCCCTGAACATACAAATGTCTAATGCCACAAACATTACCTTTTCATTTTTTGGAATTTTGTGACATGCGGGTTGCAGAGAATAGTGGTTTAAGTACTTCATTATTGCAGTATAAATGAAATGATAATACGTACTACAACACTTAATACAATTGGCAGTTTCACATGTCCAAAAAGGAGTAGGAAGAAGCAAATCTTATGTAACCCTGCCTGTGTGGGATTTCCCCCTATTTCAATACATTTGTTCACTTCCTGAATTTAGTAAGTTTAAAATGCATAAGTAAAGTAATGTGACAGCGTGTTAAAATAGTAGTCAATGTCCTTGTCATAGTAAATAAATTATATAGCAATCATAATAAATGATAATCATTATAGTAAATAATAAAAAAAATATACATGCTTCAACTGCCAGCCATGAAGAGCTGCGTTAAAAGACATCAAGTAATTTAAGTTGAATTCACATGTTATGAGTGTAGATGATTTTCAGGGATTTCCGAGCATACTTAAATGCAATTTTACTTCCGCAGTAAGACTTACATTAGTAAGTGATAAGAATATCCTATTATTGTTTTCTTTTGTCTTTCTGTTTATTTAAACCACACATGCACGCACAATACAGATTGTGATTTTTGAAGTGTCCATGAATGCCTCTCGCGGTTGTCTAGTGACAATGAGGAAGTGCTTTTCGGAGGAGGACTAAAGACTTGTTTGTGTGTACGAGACACATATATGGTGTTGGAATTACACTGCTGTTGATGTGTTTGTGTAAGAATAAAGTTATAAAATAGCGTCACACTCTCTGTCACTGTGTGGGGACACGACACTACGCTTCCATCTGCCATAACAACATATGTGTGGCTTGACATGATGCGCGTGCATATATTATGTAAACATTTTATACAACACGTTATATTTGACATTATATACTACATTATATACTGTATGTGTCTTATATGAATTTATGTCAGTTACATATAATTAATAGTGGGTCATACTGTCCACAACATAAGGTTAAGATTTAGCTTTTGTACAGATGTTAATAATTTTTTTTGATTATTTGAACATTATATTTTGTATTTTATAATAAATATATATTTTTTAAATCATATTTGGTTGTTTTTCTTGTGGCTTGGCTTGCGTGACCTCTAACCAAAATACCTTGCAGTGCAAAAATCACATTGTTGCATTAAATGACTTGTGATACGACATTGCAGTTGAACCTAATGCAGCCAATTACTGCGAGGAGAGCACCATTGGTTTGAATTTTGAAATGAATACTTACTGAATATAAAGTAGAATTAGGCACCCTGATAAGTGTGTGCTCATAAGCACTGTGCTCCCCACAGGGGTGAACCTGGACCCGAGTAAAACCTGGTGTCCGGTGCTTGGATGTCAGGCTGCGTGCAATGTGCAGCTGAGCTCGGAAGGCCAGCCAACCGCAGTGCCCTGTCCCGCTTGTCACACCATCTTCTGTTCCGAGTGCGGGGGAACCTGGCAGGGAGACCACGCTTGTTCCGAGCTCCAGCCCATGATGTCACACTCTGATAAAAGCAGGTCAGTCCAGCAGTCACAGAGAATCTGAATTGGTCTGTACAACTTTGCAGGAAGAATGTGGAGTACACAAAAGTAAGATTTGTTCGTCTTGCAAAGAAATTGCGAAAATGAAGTTTGTTAGTACATCATTTTATTCATTTAGAAACACTCTTCTTTGGCTCACTAAGTAAATGTAAATGGAGGGAAGTCTTGTAGGGCCACAGAGCTGAAAACTTTGTCCTCCATGTTCTCCTTGTGGCACAGCTACATTAGTGTGCCACCCCGGGCTGGGCTGCGATTCTGCCAGACTGATTGATGTCACCGGAGAGGCGTTGAGTGATAGTGGGATTCCATTGTGTGCATGCCAAGGGAAGGAAAGGAGGAGGGTGGGCCCCCAGCCAGATATCTCGTTGTACAGAGGGAGCCTCTATACTGCAGTATGCTGCAACGTGATGAAGCAGGAAGGAGTATTTGGGCAAATGTATTTTTTCCTAAATACACAACTAAAATGGATTTGAAGGGAAGCTCAATGTAGACTTTCAGCTTCAAGAGTTTTTGCATAGTGGCATTTACCATTTAGTGACTGCTGATTTATGCTGTTGACTTATCTCAATGACGTCATTTTCACCTCTTTTCTCAGATGTTGCGCACCAAACCACTAAGTTGTTGTGTTTGGTTTGTATTGATTTGGTCTGTCTAGAGCAGGGGTGGGAAAACTACCAGCGGGAGGGGCGGCACATCCGGCCCATCAAGCGTTTCAGTCCGGCCCTTTAAAGTATTTCATTAAAGATTTTAACATACAAGCTGGCAACAAGACTTGCAAGTAGCTTTTCACATGCAGTGATCCAGACACCTGCCGCACCCGTGGTGCCAAACAAACATTCAAGTTAACAAACATTCCACGAGTTTGAAAGTGTGTGTAAATGCTAGCTTCAGTCCTGTGATTGACAGGTGATGAGTACAACGTATGCTAGGCAACATTTATACACCCCAACTTTCCTGTGACCTTAAACAGGAGTAGAGATATAGTACATAGATGATGGTAGTTGTTCAAATCAACAAGGGCTCTGCCATGAATTGTGCTCTTAAAATATCCCTGTCATACATCTGACTCCTAAAATAAATAACCCAGTTCCACACGAGCCCTGACCCAGGACTCTATCTGCTGCTGTGATTTGGTCCTCTTACTCGCACCCGTTATTCAACATCTCTCTTTCATTTAATCACATGTACAGGCGACACAGTGACAGCGACAGTGAGCTGCCCATCAAACAGTGTCCAAAGTGTGGCATCTACATAGAGAGGAACCAGGGCTGTGCTCAGATGGTGTGCAAATGTTGCAAACACACATTCTGTTGGTACTGTCTGCAAAACCTGGATGTGAGTCTTGTAAAAACACCTTTATGACCTTGTGAAAGAGCATTTTCTTGTCTTGAAGTATGTGCTTTGTAATTATAGGGTGACATTTTCCTCAGGCATTACGATAAGGGGCCATGCAGAAATAAACTTGGCCACTCCAGGGCAGTGCTAATGTGGGACCGAACAAAGGTGAAGCAGCTCAGACAAATATTCTTTTGGTAGACAAACAAACCAAGGCAAATATGGGAAACAATAAATGAAACAGGTTTCATGTGGCACAGCTCTGATGTCTAATCCTGTTAACACAATGACAACACTCTTTTTATTGTTGTTTATTAGTACATTTGTATCTAGTGTGACACATGAATGAATCACTCTAATTTAGCCTGACAATAAAGTCACTAAAAAGCATGTGGTTCAATTGTTTGTGGTTATATACCCGTGTGCCTTCATCAGACATTAAGCTGAGATAATCACCTCAAATCTGAAATCCTTGCCCCCAGTTGACGTCGGAGTGAACCCTCTGACTGCGTGACCGATTCAGGAATCATATTTTCTATTGGATTCACGTTAGGTTATGCAACATTACAGATGGTTTATGATGGGCCATTAAAGGAGAATATCCATTTTGCCGTCAGTCACCCTATTTGTCATAAAGTTTAAAAGTGGTTCCCGTTATTAAACAGAAGCCAAGTGTACAGTCCATTGGCTTCCAATGAAGCTGAGCAAATAATCGTATTGTCCAATGAATGTGCACTTTCTCTCCAAACCAAACGCTATTGAAACCCTGCAGGCAGACCGCTTCAGTGGGGTTGTATGAGCTGTAAAGCAACAGAATTGGAATGTATACAAGGTAAAAAAAAAACAGACATATTATACATTCATATACCTCTGGTTTGAATGATTTGTTTTTTGTCTACATTTTTACAAAAAAAAATATTGCGCCTAACACACTAGACCATTGGTGTGCCCAAATTATGGCCAAAGAAAGTTGCGAGTGCCAGCAATTTCATAAGAAAAGCTGTGAAATGCCATTGAATTTGATCTTGCCAGGATATGTAGGATGTCTGCATCAACAATTGGTTCCATCCATTTGTCATTGATTAATTATTCTCTATAAAATTAAATTTTTCTGGGAATGTTTTTGGGTGTCGGAAATGAATTATATAAATAGGCCTCACTTGTTTATTAGTTGCTGGTGTCCATTTTGTAACATGGGATATTTACACCGAAAAACACACTATAAACCTTGCAATCCTACCTATGCTTGGTGTTCACAACGTCATTCGTTAGCACCGCTGACTGAGACACTTTTTTTTTAAAATTGCGTTTCAACAGCTGCCACTGTCCAAGTGGTAAAAACACATGATCAAACATATTTAAGATTTGTCAGATCATAACTCGATTGCTGCATAAGAGTTCAACACATGATATCGGGTTTTACTTCACGCCTTCAATTCACTGCTTGCAATATCTGTTCTCTAAGCATAATAGGAACTGTAGTTTTTTTTAGCCATAAAGTACCCACATAATAGTTTAAGCCGCAGAGTTCAAAGCGTGTGAAAAATGTAAATGTAAAGTAAATGTAAAAAGAAACACCCTATTTTTAAAAACATATAATTTATTTCTATAAGAAATGGACACGCAAGTAAAGCATAAGGTTTTATTTAAAATTCAATTGCGGCACCAGAATACGCGTCAAGTGATTTCACTAGGAACTCTTGAGGGATTGAAGACCTACTATAACTTCTCACTGTCACATTTTGAAATCTTCCAGTCTTTTTGAAAAAAAAAAAATACATACAATAAATAAATAATCAAAGTTTGTAATCAAAGTCTTGGTCGTGTGGTGGAATCAGAAAAATAAGTGTGTTTGAATTTTGCACTGAATCGTATTGATCAGACTGACCACTTTATTTTATAGAATCTGCTTTTATTGCTCTTCAGGTGGTGGGGATCCTGGTGGGTGTTACCATAGTGGTGCTGGTAACCTCTCCGCTTCTTCTGCTGGCCTCCCCGTGCTTCCTGTGCTGCATGTGCAAGCCCTGTGGAGGGAAGAAGAAGAAAAAGAAGAAGGATGTCAGCCAGCCAGACTACACCACATCATAGAATCAATCCTGTAATGAAATCCTGCTCACAATCGCTTCTACAGCGTCATGCAGATGGACTCCAACAGCTAGAAGAAGCTCTGTGCTGGAAAACAAATTGGGGTCCATCAACACATAATCACTAAGATTGTTTGGTGTGCTTGAATGGTGGCAGTAAATGAATGGGAGTGGTTCCCGCACACATGCACTTCAATACCCCCTCTTCTGTGCCAAATGAGAGACATTAGTCAAGTGCCTAAGTCTACTGTGCCTGCTGATGGGTTGCATTTTGTTTATGCAGTTAATTTAGCATTAAGACCATTGATAACAGGAGTTATACAGAATTATGAAAAATGTGTAAAGGTACTTTAATGTTGCAAGAGGGCATACTACAGTATCATTTGTGTATTGTATTCTGTGGATGAAACATAATAGGGTTCAGTAGTACACACACATATATTCTGCTTCAAATATATTCTTTTTGTTTCTATGCATCTTAAGGCCGTTCTCTAAAAGGTTTTTCTAAAATGTGTTAATTACGTATTTATTTGTTGTATGTCTTACTATCTCAAGTAGAATTTCTGTTGATGTCTCTTGAGTCAAATATTTTCTAAAAGTGCCATTGTTACTGAAATAAACATACTGTATTGAATGTGCATCTATATGGTAATGTCCTGTTGTCTCGTTGGCCTGGGCTCCAAAGCATTCCTCTCCTCTTCACCTCTTCTCCCGACCATCATTGAACAAGATGGCCTGCAGCCTGGAGGACTAAACTTTGATCCAAAAGAGCGCAGAGTTTTTGTCGCTTACATTAGAGCCGTGGACGCTTGGTTTCATGGTCCCATGGATTGAAGATGGATTTACTCCAAACATAGTGAAGGCACTTTATGTGTTTATGTGAAATTCCCAGTTGCACAATTTTTTGCCTCTTACAACTGGCAGTGCATAATTTGGCCAGGTGTGCTATTCAAGCTTCAGCTGAGCCATTGGACCACAAGTGCAGGACGGTTCTGCTACTTTGGAGGAGAAGGTTCCATCGTTCAGAGTCCACTTGAACTCTGAGAAGGCTATGACCTCATAATTATGGTTTATGCATGAAGACGCAACCACACACACGCTCAATTTCAAAACAGACTTCCCACTGTATATAAGTTTTCAAACAATTTAATTTGGTCAAGTAAAACCATAGTTATAAGCAACACTACTTATCACGTTATTTCTCATTTGTATGCACTTTGGGTGCAGGTAGGCATCGGCTTTAATGAAGCACCAGCTTTATATTGGTGGAAAAAATGCTTGTCTTCAATAGGTCAGCATTTGAGGCCAGTGACATGGAGGAGCACATGGCTGTGAAATTCCAACACTGGCCTTTCATGAGGTAGACACATTTCTTTTGGAATGGGACACATTATTTGTTGTGCACACGGTTCATTCATTGTAACTCCCGCCGTCTCCTGGCATTAGATATCATGTTCCAGAGCTTAGTTTAGCATGTTTATTTTTTCCTTAGGCAGCCGCACCTCCCCTGAATTCCTCTAGCGCACCCTAGCCGTCGTCCTCTGAAAACGCTGGTTCAAGGCCAAACCCAAAAGACCACAACGATTTGGAGCATAAATTAACCCGTTTAAAATGTGTGTTAAAGCATTTGTTTAAAATCTCTACATAAAATAATGACTCATTCGCTTACAATTACTCATGTACAATTACGCCTGTGAAATGAAATCAGTTCAGTTGCCAAAACCCAAATGCATTAATTATACTGTGTAATTGTCCTGTTTTGAGTAGTGCTAGGACAGTCTTGGGTGTGATGCAGAAAACACAACACAGATTATATTGTTCCTTGGTGTTCTTTATGCATTTGTACGGTGTAATTATGCCTGTTTGCAATTTTGCTCTGCACATTATGGGGACTCTCATTTTTTAAATTCAATAAGACACCCGGAATGTGCATGAATAATGGATGTGTGATTCGCAATATGAACTATGGACTATAAAACATTTGACTACTAAAGAATTTGTGAAAGTCCCTCCTTTTTTACTTACCAGACATTGCAGTAGTAGACCAAGTTGTTGACTTGTGTTTGTTGACTTGTGCTGCATTTGAAAAGCTACTTGCAAGTCATGTTGCCAACTTATAGGTTAAATTTGTATTTAAATATTTTGGAGTGCCAGATTGAAATGCTTTGTGGCATAGTTTTTCCACCCCTGTACTACAAACTAGTCTAACCTGCATTACTAGAAATGCTAAGCAGTTTCTGTATTTTATATATTTCATATATAAAATACATATGTGTACAGTACAGTAGAGTCAACATAAAGGCTTCTGAAAGGAACTGATACGTGTATTATACTGCACACGCGAGTGGTGGAAAGAGATTCACTCTGTACATTTCTCAATACAACGTGTGTAGCTAAGATCTAAGCAGTTTATTTACAAGATCGTCTTTTTATGGGTGTTGAAATAAATACTTAAACACTCATGCACAAAGAAACTTAATAAAAACGACAACGCGACATCGCTTTTTAAATTGACAGAGTAACACGTCGCTTCAACCAATAAACAATCTGTGCTCCAGTAATTCCACACAGGAGTGAAAAATGTACTTTTTCAATGACATCACATCATACTACGATACCGCTTGTCGGCTGTCCAATCAGCGACAGCGGGGAGGGTACTGGTTCATAGCATTGTCCATTCAGCGCACAAGCATGAGCTCTGCTCACCATCATCTCTCCACTGATTGGCGTATTTACTAAAAGGCCGTAAAAGCATCCAATCAGAAGCGTCTGCGTCTTTCCCATCGTCATCCAATATTCAGCATCCCCGACAAGCGAGTTTCAAAAGTAAAAAGTTTTTTTTCTTCCGGCACCTTCAAATGAACATTTGGTGAAGATGAACCAGTCCCTTATTTAATTCATCATAATTTATTCATATTCTTTTCACCAAGTTGACACTCTTATTATTTTTTATGTAACAACATGTGGACTTTTTTGGGACTAGCTAGCTTCACATATTTATACAAAAAGTCAGGATTTGTTTGGGATTTCTCTCAGAAAGAGCTGGTGACAGCCATAGTCTTACTTCTGTCAGCGGGACTGCTGCTGACTTATTTCCCAAACCTTCTTGGCCAGAAGTTGTTACCTTCACCCCTTAGCCTCTTGTCTGCCTTACCTGTCGTCAACCGTCTCGTCCCCCAAAGGCCCCCACCTGGGAGCGGGAATGCTGAGAACGTGTGTGGAAAGGTAAGACAAAACATCTAGACATTTCTTAAAAATAGGTTATACACACAAGGGGTGTCCAAAGTGTGGCCCGGCGGCCATTTTATGCCCTCAGCTCGTTTTTCATTCACCCCTGCCATATTGTAAAAAGGAAAGAAATCCTTTTAAATGAGATATATCATTAGGTACGGCACTATTTTACGTTGGCACCTGTAACGCAATGCTAAGAGGTGGATGTTTAGTTTAGCTAGCTAGCTTAGCATATTGAACAACGCGGGATTGGTTTTAGTATCATTAATGTACAAAATATATCAAAATGGCTGCCCTCAATGGAAACAGTCCGTGACGTTTGTGTTAGATAAATATATAGTTTCTAGTTCTATGTAGACACGTCGTACAGCTACAGACTGTATTTGCGTATACAGTCATCACTCGTTTATTGCGGCTAATTGCTTTCAGATTCGACCGTGATTACACGTCACCTTCTAAATATGGTTTTAAATATTATTAAAGCCCTCTAGACATGAGCTAATACTTCCATAGTCACCTTTGCACATGTATTTCCTAGAGTAGCAAACAAAATCAATGGTATTTACGACATTTAAGATATAAACAAGACTTGTGCGTGTTGCTATAAATTGGGTCCTATGGGGACTGGAAGTGACACAGACTTTTAGCTTGGCGTGAGTTCCTGCGGCAACAGTAACCCATGTTTTTATTTGGGATTTTTACCACAATTATTGTGGCGATTGCGAGGTCATTCAAACCTGCAATAAAAACCTGTTGTTCCGGCAATAAAGTCTCAGAACATTACAGTAACATTACTGACACCTAGTGACCAGTGTAGAAAACTACATACCATTCACAGCATCTTTGAATGTGTCTTCTAACTCCCTTAAATTTGTATTTTACTTCATTTAGTCAGTTTTATACTTCTAAATGCTTAATTTAGGCAAACGTTGCCTCAATACACATGTACAGTATGTTGTAACTAACAATAGGTTGAATTCAACCACAAAACAGAATGATTTGTTAATTAATCTCTATTTTTACAAATCGTGAATTTGAAAACGTTAAATCTGAACCTTAAAGTGGCAAGGGGACAACTGTAAAATGTAAAGTCAGTGAGAACACACCTTAACTATACTTGACCAGTTTTCTTTGATTTATTTGCGTTTATATGAATGCCATTTTTCTCTTGTGTGTAACATCTCATTCATGTCCTTTACTTCTAGAGGCTCAAAAGAAGGAAACAAGTGGATACAGATGGCTCCTCCTCGGGCATCGAGACAGATGTGGATCCAGATGTGGTGATAGTTGGGGCCGGAGTCCTGGGCTCAGCAATGGCTGCTGTGCTGGCGCGGGATGGAAGGAAAGTGACAGTGGTGGAGAGGGACATGAAGGAGCCTGACAGGATAGTCGGGGAGCTACTGCAACCTGGCGGTTATAAAGCACTTAAAGAGATGGGCCTGGATGGTGAGTGACATACATGTTTATGTAGTCTAGTGATGGCGCTTCAGGGACTAAAAGTCTTTTTGCTGTTGTTGTAGTAACAAGTATAGTGTGCCCTCATTCTTCCAGGCACGGTGGAGAATCTTGATGCCCATCTGATCAACGGCTATGTAATCCACAACATGGAGACCAACACAGAGGTGGAGATCCCCTACCCTCAACAGGAGGAGACAATCCAGTGTGGACGTGCTTTCCATCATGGAAGATTCATTATGGGCTTGCGAAGGGCAGCCCTGGCTGAGCCCAAGTAAGCTCAAGTGTCAGCTACCTCGTGACGTCACCAAACATACTGGTTTACATCTAGCACGTACCACCGTTGAAAAAGCCCAGTTTATAACTTTATGCTTCATTGATAATTTTTTTTCATGAAGCGATAAGATTTTGCGCTTTGTTCGGCCATCCTTAAATGCACCATTGTAGTACTGTGAGATGCAAAAGTTTGTTTGCATGGCTTCAAGTGAGCTGTGTGTCAAAGTTAGATATTTTTATGTGCGTATCGCTATTCGCGGGTGGTTTCACCTGATATTAACTATTACTTATCTATATGTAACTGTTTATAACGGTAAGTACATTTCCAACACATTTACATGAACATCATGACCAAATAAATGGTAAATATCATTGTTTAATAGGTTGTAGTGTAAATTATGTATATTTACACTACATGTTGTGGTGTGAAAGATGCATATTAAAAGCAGAATACACTAATATAGCATTATTTAGTCAAAAGATTGTACTTGAAAGGGGTGCACACTTAAAACAGGTTTTAAAACAGTACTGTCCGTTTACATTTGTCCGTTTGCGCCCTCCAGTGTCACATTTATAGAAGGCACGGTGACCAGTTTGGAGGAAGAGGATGGCTGTGTAACAGGAGTTCAGTACAGGGATAAAGACAGCGGCCACATCAAGGTAAGAAGAGAAAGGAATATGTAAGGTGAATATGTCTTGTAGTTAAATGAATATTAGTGTGAAGGTGATGATGTTTTTCAGCAAGTGCATGCAGCTCTGACAGTGGTGGCTGATGGCTGTTTCTCCAAATTCAGGAAGAGCTTGGTGTCTGGGAAAGCTTACATTTCCTCTCACTTTGTCGGATGCCTGATGAAGGTGCCTTTCTCCTATTTTAGAGCTTTTTTGTTTCTCTCTGACATTTAGGACAGAGCAGCATTAGTACTTATAAAGTATTTGTTCTTCCCAGGACTGCCCCCAGTTCAAAGCCAACAATGCAGAGCTGGTGCTGGCCAACCCCAGCCCCGTGCTGGTTTATCAGATCTCCTCCACACAGACCAGAGTGCTTGTGGACATCCGGGGGGAGCTGCCACGTAACCTTCCGCAGTACTTGGCAGAGAAAATATACCCTCAGCTTCCAGGTAAAGGCCGGCAGAGGACACTTTAGGTACATTTAGTGAGACCTCTGCAAGTCATAGAGTAATGCAAATACCACATAGTGTACTTTACTTACCTCAAGGCATACAGTGGAGGGAATAAGTATTTCATCCCCTGCTGGTTTCCTTAAGTTCATTTTACCAGAGAGAGAAAGAATGCAAGCATGTGTACATCTGCTTGGCTCTCAATGTGATGACTGATGATGCTTCAGAGCTCCAGCTGAAACGTCGTCGTCGGTCACACTGATAGTGGTGCTGACATTGTACTTTGACACATTCTGTCAGTACAGTATATATCTCCCTGGTAAGGTGGCAGAATGATGGAGCCCCTGTCCGGTCTTCTCTTTTCAGGGCATTTAAAGGAACCTTTCATGGAGGCCCTACAGAACGATCGTGTCAGGTCCATGCCTGCCAGCTTCCTTCCTCCTTCTCCTGTCAACAAGTCAGGTACAGCTCAAACTGGAAAACATTTGATGTTTTCCATGGGCTCCCACAAGGCTGAACATGTACAAATAGTATAAACATGATTCATTTAATGTGTTTTTAATTGGTATTTTTAAAATAAATTTTAATTGATATTATGAATAATTGTTTTTAAAAAAAAATAATTATAATCCTAAAAAATCTAAACATATTTATAATATAAAAAAAGGATGCAGTTACATACAAATCTTAAATTTTCTGATTTTGTTTCCAATTCCAATTACTCATTAATGGTAATTTAAATGGTAATGTATTTTTCCTTGTTGTTAGGCAAGTTTAAAAGGTTCAAACACAACTGTCCTATAAGCCAATGAAAAAAAACAGCCACAAATGACCCCCAAAAGTTTGGAAGCAACCATGACATACAGTATGTATTCATTCCCATGATATTCACCATGAAAGCATTGCTCTTAAATATAGAAGGGATGATGCATGTTGTGTTGTAGACAAAAACCAAGTGTGTGGTTTGCAGGGGTTCTGCTCCTGGGTGACGCTTACAACATGAGGCATCCTCTGACTGGAGGAGGGATGAGCGTCGCGCTCAATGACGTCATCATCTGGAGGAGCTTGCTGCGGAACATTCCCGACCTGTATGACGACAGAGCTCTGCTGCAGGTCAACTACTATGCTTATCAACATGTCGATGTCGATACGCCCTTTCAATTGTAATGGAAAAATTCACACTTACAGTAGTGTGCAAAATAATAGCAGGCCAATGTGACTAACCAGGTTTATCACGGTTATTAGTATATTTTTATTGCTACATGTCTAAGAAGTTACCAGTAGGTGCAGTAGATTTTCAGAAAACAAACAAGACCCAGTATTCATGATAAGCACACTCTTAAGGCTGTGCAATTGGTCAATTAGTTGAAAGGGGTGTGTTTAAAAAATATCAGTGATCAGTAATCAATTTTGTAAAAAAGTGTGAATGAGGTGGGACCTATTTGAGGATAAAACCAGAGCCTGTTGAAATTCTCTTTGTCTTTGACAGCCTGAAGAAAATGGGTCATTTAAGACATTGTTCAGAAGAACAGCATACTTTGATTAAAAAGTATATTGGAGAGGGGAAAACTTAAAAAGTGCAACACTGTTTGGCTGTTCAGCTAAAAATGATCTCCAATGCCGTAAAATGGAAAGCAAAACCAGAACCACCAAAGAATAACCAGAATGGCAAAGGTTCAGCCAATGATCAGCTCTAGGATGATCAAAGACAGTATGGAGTTACCTGTAAGTACTGTGGCAGTTAGAAGAGGCCTGTGTGAAGCTAATCTATTTCCAAGAATCCCCAGCGAAGCCCCTCTGTTAAAAAAAAAAAGGCATGTGCAGAAGATGTTACAATTTGCCAAAGAACATATCAACTTGCCTAAAGAAAACTAGAGAAACATTTTGCGGACTTTTTGGGTGCAAGGCTGGCAGACAGTTTGTGAGATGACCCCCAAACTCTGAATTCAAGCCACAGTACACAGTGAAGACATTGTGTCATAATGGTGCAAACATCCCCTACTGTATTATCGCATAACAGGGATCATGGATCAGTTTTCATATGTCAAAATGCTTGATAGAGGTCATGTTGCCTTATGCTGAAGAGAAAATGTCCTTGAAATGGGTGTTCCAACAAGACAATTACCCTAAACACACCAGTAAACCAGCAAAATCTTGGTTCCAAACCAACACAATAAATGTTATGAAGTGGCCGGTCCATTCCCCGGACCTTATTCCAGTTGATCAAAAATGCTGTTTCTGAAGCAAAACCAAGAAATGTTAATGAATTGTGGAATGTTGTTAAAGAATCTTGGAGTGGAATAACAGCTGAAAGGTGCCACGAGTTGGTTGACTCCATGCCACACAGATGTAAAGCAGTTATAAAAAAAACTGTGCTCATACAACTAAATATTAGTTTAGTGAGTCACAGGATTGCCAAATCCTAGAAACAAAAAAGTTGTTATAAAATAGTTTTGAGTTTGTAAAGTCAACAGCAAGACACCCATTTCAACTAATTGCCCAAATACATAGCCTTAAGAGGGCGTATACCAAGAAGGCTGGTGTCTTGTTTTCTGAAAATCTACTACACCTACTGATAACTTCTTTGCCTTGTAGCAAAAAAAATATACTAATAACAGTGATTAATCTGGTTAGTCGCATTGGACTGATATTATTTTGAACACTACAGTACATACAGTACGTGTGATGAAGATGTAGCGACTTGATAGTCTGTGGTGTTCTTTTCCACATAGGACTTTAATGTACACTTTCACCTAATAGACAGAAGACCCTCCAAATGTACAGTATCTTTTCATTTGTTGTAAAGCTAATTCCATTCAGCCTTTTCTGTCACCCAACAGGCAAAGAAGAAATTCCACTGGGAACGCAAGTCATCACATTCCTTCGTGGTGAATGTGTTGGCCCAGGCCCTGTATGAACTTTTTGCAGCCACAGACAGTGAGTTTGCATGCATTGCCATTAGCAAGCACAAGCATAATCTTGTTTTTCTGTGTGCACAAATAGACTCTCTGCATGACCTGAGGAAAGCCTGCTTCCAGTACTTCAAACTTGGAGGAGAGTGCATCGCTGGGCCTGTTGGACTGCTTTCAGT
This sequence comes from Oostethus manadensis, assembly GCA_024372805.1. Taxonomy (NCBI): domain Eukaryota; kingdom Metazoa; phylum Chordata; class Actinopteri; order Syngnathiformes; family Syngnathidae; genus Oostethus; species Oostethus manadensis. The sequence goes on from QODF01000048.1 coordinate 366,528, forward strand.
GTATGTACAATAGTGTAACACCACCATTATTCACGTTCCTCCTGGTAAATAATACAAAACAATTTCATCACTTCACTCAGATTATCTCCCAAACCAATGACCCTCATTGGACACTTCTTTGCCGTGGCCTTGTATGCAATCTACTTCAACTTCAAGTCCGAATCCTGGAGCACCAAACACAGAGCTGTTTTGAAAAGTGGAGCCATCCTTTACCGAGCTTGCACGGTCATGTTTCCCCTCATTTACTCTGAGCTTAAGTACTTGCTCTACTGAAGAGCCCTCACAAGGACCATCAGCGACGAGGCTTGGGCACAAAACTCTTCCAAGCTTCAGCAATAGCAAACCTTCCCTTAGCGACCATGATAATTTTCTACTTGCCAAGTGTGCCTTTGTGATCACTTGTTCATGTGGGCCTTATGTGCGCTCACCCACGCTTCACTGGACATTTAATGGTGAAGTAAACTACACAAAACATACAGCAAAGCCTCATTATGTTTTATAAACTGTCTGAAATGACAAAACAGCCACTTTCATGATTTTCTTATTGTGCTAGTAATTATGAATATTAAATAATTTTCTGCATTACAGCACTTCTGTTTGAATAGTGAGAGAGATGAAAGAATCATCTTTCATCACAAGACATGGTACAACCCCCAGGTCAAATTAAACTTTATTTTTCAAAAACAATGTGACCATGTACAATTCAATAAGAAAAATGCATTTAAAATATTTTAAACATTTAAATGCACAATAAACGCGGTGTATATTAATTGTGTACACCTTAAAACCAATACGTTTTACTATAGTCTTTTTAGGTTGGATTCATACCGGCATGCCACATCTCGCATCACATGACAAAGACGCGCACACACCAACAAATAGTGTGAGTTTTGCAAATCCAACTGAAAATTTTTCAGGTGACATCAAGAAGGATGTACATAAGACATCCTTGCAATAACACATTCACAAAGGAAGAGTGCTCAAATGTTGTCAAGCCAAGATTTGCCAGGCTGATAAGACTTCCACCTGAGTAAAAACTTCTTAGTTTGAGCTGTCTTCACTAGACTACTAGTGTACTGTGTATGCGGTCATTATTACCACCATTAGAGGGCGCTCATTCACAAGTGTACTGTATAGTAAACTGCTGTACAGCTGTGGAACTTTTTTCACAGAGGGATGCGTACAGGAAAATTCAAGATGTGGGGGCACTAGACTATATGTATATAATTAAAAATGAAAAAAAAAAGTAAAATATGCAACATTGTCTTTGTATCAACATGTACGCTTCTTTAAAATACATTGTGCCTTTTTGCTGTATTTTTTTCTTTTTATGCCATTTTATTAGTGTTAATTTCATTTCTACAAAGTGCCATGGGCCAATAGTAAATGACTCATGGGCTGCAAATATTGTTTTACAGCCATCCATTTTCTATACAGTCTTTTCTGTTTAGTGTCACAGCAAAGCTGAAGCCATGTGCTTATCCCAAAATATCCCATTATTTTCATCATCTATCAAGTTTTAACTTTCAAATGTTGTAGAAGTGGTATTCCAAAAATGGGGTTATACAGGCCAAGAAGGAATCAAGACAATCAGACATATTTGTAGTTACAACCATTAATTGATCTTTATTATTTAAACATCACTGATACATGGTATTTTGGTGAAATATTTGGAAGATTTATCCATATTCATCTTTGTGACTCCCCACAAGGATACAAATACTGGCGTGGAAGACCAGAAAGGGGGGAGACACAAGTTATTGGTTGAAAGTTACACACCATCCCAGGTCAGTTTGCCAGCATACCTACCTGTTTGAGGCTCACCTGGCACAGAAACCGAACCCCTGCAGTCGCTCTGAACCACAATCCACCCCCTTGCCACCTCAGAGTGATCCTCGTTTTTAGTCACACAAGCGCGTTATGGCATAATCTTACTGATATTGGTAGCAGCAAGCTTTCTAATAACAGTTAACATCTTGTCGATCTAAACCATAAAGTACTGTACAGCTACTGCTAAGAGAATCTAGGAACCTGGCCCTGACGCTTTTACACCAGATTAAAGTGCTAGAAGCAAATCCACCAATCCACACTTCATAATATGTATTTATATAGCATCATTTACAGGGTAAATATACATTATGTTGTAACCGCTGAAATATCAGCACAAGTAGATCACTGTCACACTTAACAGCAAAATATATATGATTATATACACCCATATATAATCATATATACTGATATATAATTGTCATATATGCATGTGAAACGATTCACCATGTCTGAGGCTTTTCAAACGATACCCAGAGAAGCAATTGTGTATCAAGACGTAAAAGCTTTACACGTTCCTCTCTTGAACGAGCCGCAAAATTGGCGGCCAAAACGCCGCCGGGGCCCTTCAGGGTATTTGAGGTCACAGGACAGTTATTTGCATATTCCACAAAATCTATTGCAACACATTACTGTCTACTAACAGTACAGCCAGCATCTGCGAGAGGAGCCGGTGTTAGCTGGACTCACACGTACACCCACTGAACAGAACATTACGACAATGGGTGATGTGGTTATAGCTAGTATGTGCTTTCAGATGGTGTGCTAGGACAGTGAACGACAACACACAATACTCTACTAGTTAAGCCTCTGGACTGGACGGAGAGGGACAAACAAATGTAACAAAATACACACCTAGGCAAGTATTTTTCTGATCTTGACCTTGAATCCAGCCTATGACCGCTGATCACTTGATTTGGATACGCCAACGCCACCACGCGTAAAGGAATGTGTTCGTTTTTCTCACTAAAGACCCTGACTCCACAGTGAGTAGCGTACTACTGAAGGGACAACAGTGAGGGGGCTGCTGGAGACTCCTTGAGCTTTAAGTTCACGCAAATGAGCCAGACCAGCGGGACAGCTTTCTGTCACTCTCTCTCTCACTCACTCAAACACACCCACCCACCCACCCACCCACCGTCCCCTTTTCAAGGCCTCACAATGACTTTAACCTCTCTTGAGGCGTTCTTCTCTGCATGACACACTCTTTCCCTATGCTGCAAGGTGCTGCACAAGGCTGTAACAAGATAGACACAAAGGTATCCACAAAGAATAAAAAAGCTCCGGAACAACTGCAGTAGTAACGCACAACAAGCATCCAATAGTTGGCTTCCGACCTGGGGAGGCCCAGTTGTGTGCAGTTAGGGTGGGAGGTTGCCATTGCTCTAAAGAGCTCCTTGCTTTGCCCTTATTCAGGACTTGTCTATTTCCCCTGTGGTGTGCTGTGGTGTTATTCAAAAGCCCAGATCTCTATGTCCTGCACATAGAAATCCTCCTTTTTCGACAGCATGGGATTCCCGAATGTTTTACACGAGTGACTTCTGCCGTGGTAAAGGTCTCCGTCCAGCCACAGGCCGAACTCGCCGCTAGAAGGGAAGAAATTAAGCTGTTCGGTGTTCTTTGGAGCAACAAAAAAAGGTGTGTTCGAAATACGGCATGGCCTCACCTTCCTCCACCAAAAGCTAAGGAGTCCATATCTCCCTTGATAAAGAACATGTTGTCTCCTGTCCATTTGTACACCTGTTGTAGACACAATAGTGCTGATATCAGATGATATTGCATGGTATATTCTTGTTGACATTATTTAATGAGCCCTTTGCAAGACTCAGGACAACCACAAATTTGCCAGCTGAGTTAGCATCAGACATTTCAAATGGGAATGTTCAACTAACTCGCGCTCTACCAAAGTGTTGCATTGGCATTTACTTGCAAACTCTTCTGTATCATAAAGTTGCTGTTAAAAGAAACAACTTTGCACTTCTAATGAACACGTGTCACACCCCTCCATATTTACATTATTTGACTAAACCTGCCGCCATAAAAACATGTGCTTGGGTTGGGTCGCTGTATAGGCAATGATAATACATCCAATTAAATATGAATTAAAGCTGCAAGCAGCCTAGGATGTGTCCCCGCACCCCAACGCTATATGGGGGTTCACACAAATCGGTGGGCCCAAAGGATGTAGGATTCGATTAGGATGTAGGATTTGAACTCAAGTATCTTGAGTTCAAAAAGCAACAGGATGTCTTGAGCAAACTTTTCACAATCGTGTAATCGTGTTTTGTCAGTGACCAAAGTCTCCACCCACATTTTATGGCACCGCCTTACTACTTTAAATTATCTTATGCATACATCATGTAACGATACGCTTCACCGTAAAGGCACACCCCACCGTAAAGGCACACCCCCTCCCCCAAAATAAGGTTGAATTATTTGACTCAAGAGGTTCCACAGTAGTTTGACGATAAAAAGATGTCAGGACAACTAGAAATCACCCAGAGAACATGCAAAATCCCCACAGATAGGTTCAATGGAGATTTGAAAACAGGTCTTCCAGATTTCCTGACTGTGTGGCCAACATACTAACCACTAGGCCACCGTGCAGCCCTTAAACAGAATTACTCCTTCATAAATCTAATTAGTTACGAGGGAAAGGAATTATTGCGTTACTCGAGTTTCATGAGATTAGGTTGAGGCCAAAGATTGTGACTTGCAATTCACAACCAAATCTTGCATCTTTAGCTTCCTTTGTAGTTAGAAATCTGCATTATTTTAATGTCGGCTTCACCCATGTATGATTGAAATAATAATTAAAAGTAATTAATGGTGTTAGTAATGCCATTTTTAACGCCGATACTGTAACACGGATCACAGGCCTTCGCAGTGGGTTTGTCATTGTGTACAAATCCTGTCAAATGACACACGTGAGTCATTGACCTGTGTCAAATCAGGAGAATTGAGGTAAAAGGTTGTAATATGTTTACCTCAAACTCTGGATTGAAGGTAAAGAGGAAAGTCTCTCCTGTGCCATAAAAGCCATCGCTAACTTTAAAGGGTTCTGACGCAAGGGCACCAAAAACCTGGAACAAAGACGACAGACTGATAAGTTCACAAAATCTTTGTGTATGTCGTATATGTAAGAGACTGAAGTAGGACATACATGTATGTAAAGTTGTGTTTATGGTAATACATATAGCGGAAAGGTTAGGAATCACTGTGTTCAACGGACAATGTACCTGCCCATCGCTGTCCTTAATGACCAAGAGCACTGGGGTGTCCTGTCCCTGCATAGCTCTGTACAGCGTCTTGATGCTCATGCCATGTTTGGATGTGCCAAAGGAAAGTGTCCATGGGTACCCGATGGTTCGTGGTGGCAGATTTCTGGCAAGCTACGCGACACAAAAACAGAGGCAAAAAAGGGAATGAAACACCAGAAGGGCTACTGTGACCAATGCTCAATTACATCTGCGCTGACCTTTTAACACCAGCATTGAAAGAAGACTAACATGGCTGCAAACACACACGTCCCTGGGGAAAGTAAAGCAGAGCGGCTCAGGAGAGCCCCCCTGGCCATGCCCTGCTGCTGACACACTGATGTAACGCAACTTTGCTACTTATGGAGCAAAACGCTGACAGCTTTCTTTAAAATATCTGTTAAAACCCCAACAGCCTAAAACGTTGACGTTTAAGTGGCAACTTTGAATAGAACACTGCAGCAGCTTTGCTGTACGGTTTTCAAACTTTGTGTTTGCTATAATAGTTCATCAGTCTCAGACCTCTTCTTGCTGTTTCAGCACATTCTGCTTGTAGTGTGGTGGCGGCTGCACCAAAGCCCTGTAATAAGCTGCATGGAAATGATGCCACGAGCAGATGAGGCTCCACTTGGTTCGCCTCTGCGCTGCCTGAACACCATCAGTCATTACCCTAAGTCACATGCTGGCAATCTACTGGTCAGCGTGACCAACTGGGACTTGTTTGCCGGTGCAAAATGCCTGTGGCTGATATAGTGCACATACACAGGAAACATTATTTTAGCCCTGCTGATGTAAGTTCACAGACATCAACAACAGGCTACAATTTTATGGTGGGGTTCTTGTTAGACTATTTTCTTTCAGTCTGTACTTGTGCTAGAAAATCATTAGGTTAGTTTAGATACTTACATCCATAATTTTAGATATACAGTTGAGATAGACAGTTGAACCTCTAAAGATGGGACGTTAACAACATTGGTGTGGAAACTATACCTGTGAGGTTGCACATAACCCATGAAAAAAAACCAGACATCAGCAAACTTCAGGAGAGAAAAGGACAAGGGGTGTTAAAAAGAATGTGCATACACTGTGTACACAATTATCAGGCGAGTATTTTGTATTCTGGATGATTAGATTATTCAACAGCTATATAGTCACCCCTTGCAATATTGCAGTTTGATTAACGCTCGGTATATTATGGTTTTTCAGAAATTAATACATGATCGCTGTTTTGTGGTTGACTATGGTCTCTTATTAGTCAAACATATTGAAACCCAAGTGCTATGTAGTACTCTGGTCACTAGGCGGCAGTAATGACACAACACATTGAGACACTACCTTTCATTACATTACCTTAACACTGCAAAAAGTCATGAAATCAGCCATGGCAGACAGAAAAAAGATCTTCTCCCATCCTGTGTGGAAGTGGTACTTTCTTGGCTTCTTAGGTTTCAAAGAAATACATTTCAGGTTACCTGGTTAGCTTGCTAGCTTGTACGATTGCTAGCTAGCAGCCATCTGAGTCCCTGCAACATAAGCGTTGCAATGTTGTGTAGTCAATGAATAAATTGGGGGCAAAGGTGTTATTTCATGTCTACAGGGCTCTAATAATGTTAAAAAAGATATTCAGAAAGTGCTGTAACTATGAAATAAATAAATAAAATAAATAAATAAAAGTGACTGAAATGCATCATGAGCTGTTCCTTAACCACTAACAGTATTCGACTATAGTCTATATAGACTATAGTATTCGAATAGTCACAGCAGGAAGCATGCTGTCAATTCCAACATGAGAGTGTATATTTTATATTTATATTTGCTATTATGTCTACTATATTGGGTAATAGGAGTGTAATAGTGACTATAGAGGTGTTATCTCATGTCTTAGTGCGCTAATAATGCTAAAAAGCATATTTCAAAAGGTCATAAACAGGTTTTGTATGCTTGTTCTGAATTTCCAAAAATAGTCCATTGTAAATAAGGACTCCTCTCCTTTGCAGAAATTCTCCAATTGTGGTCGGGTCTAGAACCAATTTGCTGCAACAAACAAGGGACTACTGTATTGACTTTTCAGGGTGAGTTAAAGCTCTTTTTTTTTGCCTCATTTTGGCTGAAGAAAAAAGCTGCCACGTAATTCTACATACCTTAATACATCATAGAGTGCTGTTCTATTCAGGCCACAAACCTCCCTCGTTGGTGTAGAGTAAATGTGTGTGTTTATTGTTCATATTATATATAATATTAAGAGTGGACAACTTTTTCATTCTCCAAACATTTAAGTCAAGGAACACTTAAGTCAATCACCTTTGCATTATTCTTTAGTTGTTCACTACTTAAGATGTGGAAGGATTTATTCTTGTAGAAAATAAAAATTCATAAAAGCAAGAGGAAAATAATCCAAACAAAACAGAAATGGATGATTCAAGCTCAGAGGTTCCACTGTACTATACACTGCATTGTAGTTTGCTAATATGGTTGTCTATAGTAGTGTTTTTCAACCACTGTGTCGTGGCGTAGTGTCTGGTGTGCTGTGGGAAATCATCCACTTTCACCTAATTGGTGTACAAATATTTTTTGAAAACGAGTCCGCCAATAACGTGCCATTGCTGAGTTTGTGTGCTGTCCAATGATCGGCACAGTACTCATGTTATAAGCTAATAGCAGTAGGTGGAAACACTTGATACCGTATTGACTTTATATTGTTTCTATAGGCTACAGAGATTAATGTTTACATTTTCTGCTGTTGGTGTGCGTTGGAATTTTTGGAAAGAAAAAAAGTGTGCCTTGGCTCAAAAAAAGTTGAAAAACACTGGTCCAGGGCCCTATGAAATTTGTTTTATGTTTTCCCAAATTCCATTTCAATTTTTCAGAATTCCGTTTTCTACATTTACACTTATTTTTACCACCATAAAATGTGTGCTTTTTGGGTTAGTAACCAAAATGTCTGCAAAAATCCTTACATTTATTGACACAATACATCAATGGACAATTTTTCCCAGTAATTGAGAAATGGATACCCGTGCTTGTGAAGGGCCGACGAAATTCCAGCTACATTTGTAACATATTCATTATAACACGCTTATTTTGTTTACACAGACCACATGTGGAGATGCAGCAGGCACTATACCTTCTCTATTTGATCAGCCTCCAACAGATCACTTGGCTCTCTGAGGTTTGGTTTGAATGTTTCTGGCTCCAGCTCAGTCTTAATGGACGTGTCATGCTTGGAGTTTACTTCTTCCTTGGTGGTGATCTACAACAACAAACACCAGTCAGACATCTATGCATTGCATAACAATACCTAGTGTGCATCCCAAATAGCATTTGAGAGATGTCATTGCAAACTGCTATTTTAAGATCATAAAAGAGCTACTCCATCTATGATCTATTAAATAATAATCACATTGGGAGTATTTCAGTGAGCTGGAAATAGGTTGCAAAGTTCTGCAAAAATTGGAATGAACGCTGCCATTTGACTCATGGAATCTAACACTGCCGTTGGCCTGATGGTGATACTTTCTTTTCTTCTCCCCATGCCCCAGTGGGTCCTGCCGGCCGAGGTGAGTTGGTTACACAGCCCTGATTCTTCGTGTTAACAGGTGCGGAAAGTGTGATTGCAATAATTGACTTTTCTTTTGATGTGCATGACTATACTGTAGAGTGACCGAGCTTGCTATGGTTGTGCAATGAAGGATTATATTCTGCATAATAATATATAATATAACCCCAGAGAATCACAATATCAATTCTACTCTTGCTTGATAACACCCCCAGTAGTGGTTAGGGATGTGATCATATTTCAGGCCTCATTCCCACTTAGTCTACCCGTGTTGCTATCAGAATACACTGACCATTCAGGAGGGAGGAACACTTCCACCCTTTTCACTCGCCATGTCTTTAGGTACAGCTCATTTGAATTTTCAGCAATTTTTTGTTGAAAAAATGTAAGAACAGTTGGATTTCCCTGGCCATATTCATTTCTGAGAGTCACACATATAGCACATACAGCTAGTAACATAACCAGTCTCTTGAGAAAGTCTGACACGTAAAGATAAGACTGTTGTCATGACAACCCGTCATCACATTTGACACAACATTTCTGTGGTCATGTGATATGTTTAGTCAACTGTTATTTCTAACATTTATATGAATGTGCCCCATAAAACAGTTTTTTTTTTAATCAAGAGAATTTGGTGTTGCATATGCATTCATGTGGAACAACAACTGCTGGAGTTTGCAGTCTGGAGTGGACAGTATTGGCAGGGAGAGCAGCAGGGCTGGGTGAAACACAGAGTGAGTGGGCAGACAGGGTTGATCGGGGCACCTGGAGTCGTTTGCAGAGTGAGCGCAGATCTTCGCTGTTTAGCGCTTCGATCCGACGGTGGTACTCCGTCATAGACACTACCTGGTAGTACAAAGACAGGCACAGGTGGAACATACAATTCTGCCAGTTCTACCACTAGAAATGATGAAAGGTTTCTGAAGTCACACACGTGCATGAAGCACTGTGACACAACAGAGGTCTTCACTAGAAGAGAGGGGCCGGGGCGATTTTAAGCATTCGGTCATTTTGCATGTTTGTGTAATATGTTTAACAGCATCCTTTTATGATATTGTGAAAATACTAAAATGTTAGCAAATCGCTGTTTGAATAAAACAACAGGCAGGTTGATTAATCCAACATGACCACAAAAGGACAGAAATAATCCTCAGCAGTTGGTAGTCTTGGTAGTCACACGTGCAACATACCCTTTTTGGTTTTTTACAGATTTACATTACAATGTTTAAATAAATAAAAAACTACCATGTTGAAACACATTTTCAAACAATAAGCTTTTCTGTCCCTAAAACAACCATACAATGCCATTTTACCACTAAAAATGTTTTGCTCCAGTTTTTTCTGGTTTGTTTTCTTAACAACACAGCTGTAATGTTCTATTCTGGTAAAACTTTTTATTACATACAATATTTTTTTTTTTTTTACCAGCATTGGACTAACCAGACAAGCAAGCATTTGTAGACAAAATCAGCCGAATCTGCTCTGCAGTCACAGACAAAACTTTAGCCCCTGAACAAAAGTATTTTATGTCTGACTGCTTTTGTCCTCCTAAGCCCCTGGCCAATAAAGTACACTCTGTTTGGAACAATTCATAAAACTTCAAACCACAGTTCAGACATATCGACTTGGTGACCTTCTAAGCATGACGGAGTCCAACAAAGTCACGTTCCACAAAGCCAACTCCATCAGGACACATTTCTTCTGTTCTATCACAGTACCATCACATCAAGTAGAAACAGTAGTAAATGCTTTGTGATAAAACTTTCTTGCCTGGAGTATTGGAAAATAACAAACCCGCACATGCACGCACACACACACCCTTATTGCAATGCAGGAACTGTATCATTGTGCTTATTGTCAAGAAGCTACCTAGCAGCAAATTTAGCAGTTTGATAACTGCTGATATATTGTTGCATTACGGGTTCACTATTCAGCCCAATATACAAAATTATACAATAACCATGTTAATGTCATCGATGTGGGCAAAAATACAATGTTTGGTTTTTAATGTGCTTTTTATACGCGGCAGGCTGAGCTTGTTGAAAGTCACAGGCATTGAAGTAAACAATCACTATTGTATTTGTTTGGGTGTGTTTCTGTGCAGCGTTTCAGAGGAATGAGGGCGTGGAACTAACACTGACCACTCGCACAATATCGAAGAATAAACCCAAGAAGTAGCATGACTACATTCTGGAGGGCCTGGCAGAAGTCACCGAGTTGAGGATCTGAGTTGAACTGAGGAGGAAATTTAAGAAAAAGACAAAACTGTTACATGTATCTTAGCCAGAAGATGAAAACTGTCCCACGACTCCCACCACTGGACTAATAACTTTTCTCTTTGCACACATTTATGAGGATAAGCGGCATAAAAAATGGATGGATAGATGTGTTGTAGTATAAACATGTCAACCAAAGAGTGTACATTGGCTATTTTTGCATTTACTGTGACTTTAGTTCTTCGATATATATGATAGGGTAATTAACACACGTCATTTAAATATTCATTTTAGGAGAGAATTTGGAACCGTTTCTTTGTTGTCTTAAGCATAATATTGCTTCCTCCCTCTAAGATCCTATTTATTTTACCACAAACTACATACAGTGGTGTGAAAAACGATTGTTTACTGCCACACCTGTTTCAATCAAGAAATCACTTAAACAGGAGCTACCTGACACAGAGAAGTAGACCAAAAGCACCTCAAAAGCTAGACATCATGCCAAGATCCAAAGAATTTCAAGAACAAATGAGAACAAAAGTAATTGAGATCTATCAGTCTGGTAAAGGTTATAAAGCCATTTCTAAAGCTTTGGGACTCCAGCGAACCACAGTGAGAACCATTATCCACCAATGCAAAAACATGGAACAGTGGTGAATCATCCCAGGAGTGGCCGGCCGCCCAAAATTACCCCAAGACGGAGAGAAAACTTATCCGAGAGGTCACAAAAGATCCCAGGCCAACATCTAAAGAACTGCAGTCCTCACATACCTCAATTAGGGGCAGTGTTCACAACTCCACCATAAAAAAGAGACTGGGCAAAAACGACCTGCATGGCAGAGTTCCAAGACGCAAACCACTATTAAGCAAAAAGAACTTTAAGGCTCGTCTTAATTTTGCTAAAAAACATCTCGATGACTGCCAAGACTTTTGGGGAAATATCTTGTGGACTGACGAGACAAAAGTTGAACTTTTTGGAAGGTGCGTGTCCCGTTACATCTGGCGTAAATGTAACACAGCATTTCATAAAAAGAACATCATACCAACAGTAAAATATGGTGGTGGTAGTGTGATGGTCTGTGGTTGTTTTGCTGCTTCAGGACCTGGAAGGCTTGCTGTGATAGATGGAAGCATGAATTCTACTGTCTACCAAAAAATCCTGAAGGAGAATGTCCGGCCATCATCCGTCAACTCAAGCAATCTTGGGTGCTGCAGCAGGACAATGACCCAAAACACACCAGCAAATCCACCTCTGAATGGCTGAAGAAAAACAAAATTAAGACTTTGGAGTGGCCTAGTCAAAGTCCTGACCTGAATCCCATTGAGATGCTGTGGCATGACCTTAAGAAGGCGGTTCATGCTAAAAAACCCTCAAATAAAGCTGAATTACTACAATTCTGCAAAGATGAGTGGACCAAAATTCCTCCGGAGCGTGTAAAAGACTTGTTGCAAGTTATCGCAAACGTTTGATTGCAGTTATTGCTGCTAAGGGTGGCCCAACCAGTTATTAGGTGCAGGGGCACTCACTTTTTCACACAGGCCTATGTGGGTTTGGATTTTTTTCTCCCTAAATAATAAAAACATTCATTTAAAAACTGCATTTTGTGTTTACTTGTGTTATCTTTGACTAATACTAAAATGTGTTTGATGATCAGAAACATTTTGTGTGACAAACATGCAAAAGAATAAAAAGTCATGACTGATATTACATTTCCTGTTAGAGTGGAACCCTGGTTAGGGTATGCTCTTTTTAGCATATCCAATTTTGCTCAACATTTAAAAGGCAGTTTTTGCATTCACAAAAAAAAAAAAAGGTAAAAATGTTATCAGCAGTTGTAGTTCTTTTGACTCTATAACTGAATTGTCGTACATGCCATTTTTACTTTTGAATATGCATGTGCAATTTGACTCTTGCTTTTAAGAGTCACTGCTCTCCATTTTGTTGAATATTAATAGATATTTAAGAGTATTTTAAATAGTACTTTGTCAAGTATTTCATTTGTCTCCCAGTAGAGGCATGACAGAAAATAATTGAGAACCACAGGGTTAGAGTACGTTTCGGTTTGAATCTGACCTTTTGGAACACAATAATGACAGTAACAGATTGTCGGGGTTCCTTTTACCAAGTGTGCATTCACACTTGTAGTCCGGTACTCTGGTCTAGGCCAAAAATAAATGTAAAAAAAAATACCATAATTTCCAGATTAGATGCCGCTACATCTTTCTACACAATTTGAACTCTGCGTTTTAAACAATGATGGGCTAATTTATGGCTAAAACAACTACAGTTCCCATGATGCTTCCCAAGTGTCAAAACAAAGTAAAAATTTGCTGGGTGGAGCTTAGAGTTAGGTGCACTTAGTAGTCTAGAATTTAGTGTACTTAGTGTACACTTGAGTTCAGTTTGCATTCACACTTTTTGTGACCAGCATACCAAATAAGGCTATAATAAGAATATGCATAAGCGTATGTGATATGTACACTGACCAATAACAACACAACCAAGACAACAAAAAAGGTTCCGATTTCAATGTTCCATGTCCATTGTTTTAGTGCCGTCTGCTTTCACTGTCGATTCACTCAGAACTGGATTCCTCTTGCAGACTTGTTTTGTCGGGTCCTGGCTTCAGTGGACTGCATTCACACTTGACCAAACGAAGGTACTGGCAGAGCAAAAAAACTATGTTTTAACCCGCCTAAAAAGTGTGAACTGAGAGGGCACTTAAAGCAGAAAGGCTTTATGCCTGGAAAGGTGTTACTGTAGCTGGAGGTCACAGAAGCTAATGGATGATCTGATGCTGCACAAGCCTCTATAAAACATATATGCTGACAATCCACCACCAACAGCCATGGTTAAGGAACACCGTGAAACAACAGACCTGTCCGTTTACTTAAACAGGTTTGTGTACAAGCAGGTGCGTGTTTAAGATACCAGTCACCCTGCAGACTACTACAGAATCACGGTGATAATTTCTACTTTAACAGCAAGTCGGAACTCAAATACAATTTGGATGAGCTCAACGGTTCTACTTTTAGCCTGCACCCCAACGCCACTACATAATAACAAAGCAAGTAAGTATGTAGAAATATAAAAAACATTGCTAACTAATATAAGTAAAACATATTCCAGCCCACTTCAAGGAGTAAAATACACTGCTGAACCAATAGAGGCAAAAACCAATTCCAGCCCACTTCAACTCGACATCGTAGTTAATAAGAACACTGTGTCATTGCTGCCACCTTGCACAGCAAACTTTCCAGACCGCTGTGCGTCTGGATTCACCAGGATAATAGTACGAAGTGGTCGTACCGGTGAACATTATTCTTCACTTTTTCTCTAAAACTGACAGAATACGAACGAACTAGCCAATTAGCTTGTTAGCTTTGCTAGCAAGCTAGCGCGGCTCGCCGACCACAACACCGCATGTGAACGTACAAGAAGAAAGTACATCGCTGTATCTCTAACACGTCAACTAAACATAATGAACATACATGGGTATACTTAGGTGTCAGTCGTTTCTCCTGGTCCTTGACCCTCCTAGAACACATGTCTTGCTTTCTGGGCGAGGTTGAAAGTAGAAAGTGGCATTACATAGACCTCAAGTCCCCCACCCGAGAGATACATGCAAGGTTTGCACCCTATCAACCATTATTGCCAACTTTTCAGTAAGAAGAGTAGTTATTGGCTGTTGTAGGAGTCGCCAGGATACGTCATCATCGAATTTGCATATGACGTTGTAAAACGCTGTAAGAAACAAGCATAACCCTGCAACGATAGGAAATACAGTAATACTGAATAAAAACACCTTAGTTATGTTTAGAACTACAAATAAACCTGATTTTGATTTGTTAATGTAAGCTTGGCTATCATTTCATCAAAATACAAAAACCAATATTTTACCTCCGCCCCTCAAAGTTTGCCCATCACATTTTGGCTAATTGAGCAAAACTGAACAGCGAGTAATAGATTATGTTGTGTGTAACTTATGGCTCACATTAACATGACTCAGTGTGGCTCGCTGTGTAGCACACTCTTCTGGTGAATATATGTAATAGCAACTGAGATTCACAATAATACAGTAGGCTTATCATTTACTTTCATTTACCTGAAGAACTGTAAGATAATCCACTTCATTTGAAAAATAAATATAACACATAGACACAACCTTCTCTTTTATTCAGACTTACTGAAGATTAGGAAACATTTGCGTTTTATATCTCAGTGTGTAAAACAAGGCAAGCGGCTCATGCATGAGTGAATAATTTGCACTCTCACTTCATGCTCTCGTGCGGAAGCTGACTGTACGCTGCTGGCTTGTGACTGCCCTTGTGGGGAGCGGACTTGTTAACAGCACCAGTCCCCGAATGCCAGCAAAAACACCCCAACAACGCCAGAAATAGTTGCTAGATTTGCCGTTATTCGTGTTTGAGAAAATATGTCGTTAAGGGAGGATGGAATGTCGCCAGACCTATCGACACAATCACTAAATTGGCAACACGGCTATCAACCTGACTGTCTGGCCTAAACAAAAACAGTTTTTGCTAAAGGGCTCCTCATGCGATATGATTTGAGTGACATCATCACAAGCCAATGTCAACATGGGACAGGAATGGAACCAGATCCACACTGGTTAAAATATTGTAACCTCAGCCCATTACTGGAAGAACAGTAACACTAGTCTGCCACATACCGTACGTTTTTGAGATTTTTCTAAAAAAGGATAGCTCTAAAGTAGTCTTTAAAAAATATGCAGACAAAGCACAACTGGTCCCCCATCTATCTCTAATTCTTGTGTTTTCAAATAGAACAAACATATGTCATGTCTGAATTGGCCCTAACCCCCTTTAAGCATTGCCACCTGGGCTAATTACTAAAGGGGAGGGACCAACTCGAATGGCTGCAATTCACAATTAAAAAGGAAAAAAGAAGAGGCAGTGGATAAATATTGTGATAGCGACGGTAATCCATTTGGGACAGCACTACTCCGTCAAAACTCATGCCCTCAGATAGATAGAAGTATGCAGTGTACATATTACACATATACTTTATGTACCGACAAAAGACACAATCTTAACGCTATGTTTACAAAAGCATTTCAGAAAGTCAGCCCCACTTGGGTGTGAAGAGTGAGGCTGTAGGACTGGCAGATACACGAGCCTGCAAGATTTGCAAATATCAGCCGAGCTTTTCAAACTGTGGATTTTTCTCTGCAGTTCTGCCACACAAGAGCTTGAAAGTAGTACAGCTTACAGTAAGTTAGAAAAGAGAGAAAATACAACACTGATGAGCCAACGAAGTGCCCAAAAGTAGTGGTGAGTGAATATGCTATAGTTCTTTCTAAAGCCCCAGCAGCTTCATATCAAAATAAAAATGTAACCACTGGAACCACTGCACCACTTTTACAATTAACTTTAAGGACTCACAGAACACAACCCCGGTTTTGCTTCCTTGTATCACTTCCACATACCGTAACTGTACAGGTATATTGAGAAGAAACTTAGAAGACGCCGAACAAGGTGAAAATGTGAAAACAAATAATAATCAGTGTATATGGAATTTATAGCCCAAATTATGGTAGATTTAATTGATAAAATAATGCACTGTATGATGTTGTTGGCGGTTTCCCATTCAGCAAAATATGTTGCTGAATTCCGGCCAACATTAGCGGCTGCCACACAACATGTAATGACTCTACAATACACTGACCCAAAAAAGTAAACAATTCCACAAACATGCAAAACACTTTGGTTGGAAGTTTAGAAATTGTGATTCCAATCAAAGCAGGTGTTCACATGGCATACATAAAATACATGTGAGTTCAAGTTCACATTAACATTACAATAAAAATCAACAAATGACGTGGTACACAGAACTCCAAAGACAAAAGCAGTTTACAGAACTGAAGTTTCATCACCACAATGCAGCACGTTTACACTGAGCATTACATAATGACAGTAGACAGAAGTATTTGACGTTCAAACTGACGTACAGAACACCACATTTGATTCTGGTTTCACAGATGATGGATTAAGGGATAGTAAAAACTATGATTAATCCATGGCTGTGAGTGTGGACAAAAAACACAAGTACAACTGAGACAAGTTTAGGAGGGTTGACCCTACCTCCCACTCTTTGACATTGAGGTCAGTGATGGGTTCATCGACAGCACTCTCCGATACCTCGTGCTTCTTGACAACCATAAAGCCAGGCTCTTGTCCCATTCCTCTGACCCCTTCGCCATACATATCCGGGCTCCATTGCATGAAGAAGACATAAAGGTGGTCTGACCTGAAGGTGGTGGCACACACAAAATCAATTACAAACGTTTTCCCAAAACACCTCCAAATTACAACAAACATACTCTAAATGTGTAATTTATCAAATTGTTTAGATTCTTTAGTTAGTTAACAAACCTTTGTCTGTTCCTTAAATGTTTGTCAAACAATGACTTACTGAGGGTGTTGTTTGATGACATAATCAAACTGTCCTTTTTAATAGTTCGTCACAAACCCAGAAAAAATACACCAGTTATTTACTACCAACAACTGTTTGCCCGCCACGCTGGTCTTTTAGGAAACACATTTACAGCAACACACACAAGCATAACTCTGTTTTAAATGGATTATTGTCTTACTTATAAATAAGGAATCCTACTTTGCGGAAATTCACTCCTCACAGTGGGGTCTAGGATTACTGTAATTTACAATGATTCCAAACCAAAGTGTGACCTCAGTTCGACTTAAATTGAGTTTTAGCTTTAAGAAGCATGAAGGCCAGAAAGATGAGCTGTACTCAGAGTCCTGGTTTTGTACGGCTCCTTCAATCTTACCCCTTGCTTTTTCCCTACACCATTACCAAGATACTTAAAGACACCATCCTAGAAGCATTCATCAGGTGGTAAATGCTGTAACTAGGCAACCTGTGGCTTACACAACAAAGCAAGACTTCTGAAGTTCACAGTTCATCATGAAGTGATGGGTGATATCATGGCTCTTACTAGAGTCCTGCATTCATATCAGATAAGGAGTTTTCCAGGTATGACGTTATGGGCCTCCCTCCATGAAGCCAAACAGCTTAAGCGCTCAGGTGCCACCCAGGAGAGGCAGACTTCATAATTTGAAAACTCCTGATTTAATGGAACCATGAGAGACAAAAATAAAAGTGGTGCCTGTCTGATTGAAATGTGATAAGTCGTGAGAAACAGCAAAATGTTTACTCAACGAAAAAGCATGGCAGCTCTTACTGGTTCCCTTAAATTGCTTTTTTAAAGTATACTTTCGGTCAAGTTATTAGTTCTATCCATTCTTGAGAAAAAAAAAGTACAACACTGTGAACGGGAACTTTTTTTAAGTTTCAGGTTGAAGTTTAGGTCAGTCTATTTTGCAATGTGCCAGCGTGTCCCAGTTTCCCGGCTGAGTAAATAAATAATAAATTATTTGCTGTCTTGCAGAATATGACAGAACAATTGTGGGTCAAACCAGACATTGCATATCTGATTGGATTAAAATACGAGAATAAAATACAAATAATTTGAAGTGTTCAATAAACTAATAATTCATTTAAAATACGCATGTTTTGGATATTCTTTTATTTCAAACAGCTGCAAACTCCCTAACACAAAACATTGATTCTGTTATGAGTGCACTGAATCATAATGCATGTTGAGGATATGTTGCAAAGCGACTGACCTCTCCTGCGGCACAGCAAACCAGTACTCGTGTTTCTTGCCCTGTTGGGCATACTGCTGCATAGAGGCGCTGGCATTGGAAACAAACGTCTTCTTCATGGGCTTCCCCACCCGCAGACAAAGAAACTTGTGTGAGCGGCTCTTTCGCCTCTCTGAAGATGAGGAGAAAAAAAGTCAATCTAAAAGCTAAAATATGACTATATTAAATCAAAACAAGCTATTTCATTGGCATGATAGGCATATCATTTATTAAGTACAATAAACAAGCCTTGATTGTTTATTCTAACATCCATTTCTATTACTGTCTAATGTATTTGGTCTGTCAGATAAATTGGATGAAACAGAAGAGAAAAACAAAAGAGTAGCAAACAAACAGCCCATAGTAGCACATTATTCTGACTATCATGATTTATCAATATCACAGCCTAAGGACAGTGAATGAGATCACCATTCCAGGAAAGGCACAAAATGTGCCTTACGTAACAAAATAATAGACCAAAAACATTCATCTGCAAAAGGCACCATGGTTTCTAAACATACATCAGGTTTGGAAGTTGCTGCTGTTACTGTGTGGGCTGTGCACATAATGGTGGTAAACCCTGCTGAGATGCCTTTAATTTGTAAACTGTTTTTGCGGAATAATTGCTGGAAGGAAAATAAGAAAACTCCCTCCTGCGGAAATACTGTATGTATTTAAATCGCTTTACAGCAGAGTCCAGTTAAAGTGGGCAATACAACACCAAGTGAGTGACTGGGAGGCTCTGTTCAGACCTGGCGTACATCCTCTGTGATATGATCACAGACAGCTTGAGGTACTCCAGGTCACAGATAGGCATGAAAATGCCAATGACAATCCTCACATGCAAATAGTGACCGCACTTGTGCACTCACAAATGCACCGGTTCATACAAGATGGATGCAAACAACGATTCTACACACTTGGGATGTTAGTCATAGTCCTGCCTGAACAAAGAAGGTCATGATTGTGTCATCAATAGTTGGTTAAAAGAACAGAACAGAACAAAAACTGTGTATTTTTCACAATTACAAATTCAAAAGCCTAAAAACTGTTGGGCATGTCAACTTGAGCCGAATAAGAGGACCAGTACTATTGGCAACCAGTATTATTGGCACCTTATAATACCTGCCCTAAGAAACACCCTCATGCCTTTACTTATGAGTGATTTCAACTTTTTACTCAGGGTTTTATGTTTAGTTAGTGTTAGTTAGTTCTATGTTTATTTAATGCTCTATGTTTACTTAGAATTCTATGTCGCACTGAGTCGCCAAAGAATGTTTCTAGTTAGTGAATTGTTCACTTATAATGGGAATAACGTTTTTCTGATTCTAATATTCAAGGATGTGTCATGTAATTCTCCGTAGTTTATGCACACACACAAAAGAGTCAGAGGAGCGACTATCGATTTGCTTTCGTGCTGTTGTTATCATAGCCTATACATTCAATGACAACTAAGAATTGCCACTAAAAGTTGCCAAATTTTTTTTTTTGTGTGTGTGTTACGTGGGGCACGGCTTACATTGTTGGAGCAGAAAGTGGGTGGGACATAACACTTAACTGGTCGTTGCAAATAGCCCCTTTAAGAATTCAGAGATGTTCAAAGCCCAGCTTTGCCCAGTCACTATCTGCCCTCTACTTGGGCCAGACCAAAGCAGAATGGAATTAATACAGTACAAATGACAGGTGAATTGAAAATTTGGCAGCATGGTGTACCCCGCCTTTCGCCCGAAGTCAGCTGAGATAGGCTCCAGAAACCCCTGCGACCCTAATGAGGATAAGCGGCGTAGAAAATGGATAGATGGAGTCAAAACTTACTATCACACATTATGATCAACAGCTCAACTGGCCTAAAAAATTGATATTTAATTGTGTTATAAAAATATTTTCCTTCTTGCTAATTAAATGTGTTTACCCTGTGAGTTCTTTTGTTCCCCTTCTACATCATCCTTCTCCACCTTCTCCTGTTGCATAGAGTCTGTTTTGGAAACTTCTGTCTCCTCGTTGGCATCCCCCAGTGGACTGGCTGTGACAGAAACAGTATCTGTGGAAACTGGGCCGGCTGAGCTTTGGGACCCTGGGCGAGAAGTGCTGCTGCTGGGGCGCCGGGCCTGGCTAGTGGGGGTGCTGGTTGTGGGTGTGCTTGGTGGCTTCACTTCACTGTGCTGCTTGGATCCCAGTGGCGACTGTTTGTTCTTTTCAGTGGCAGTGTCAGAAGGGTTATCCTCTGCTGTGGAGGAGGCCGAGGCCTTTACTACTAGTGGATCCTCAGGATGGCTGACTGAGCTGCGGGCACTGCCTGGCACCTGAGAGACAGTGGGCTCCTCCTGAGTCACGTTTTGCACAGATTCGGTAGATGCGCCAGAAGACTTGTCAAGACCGACATCCTCACTGGAGACTTGCTCCTCCTCCCGTATGGGGGACAGCTCTGTCTCTGTGAAGACATCTTCTGAGATCGAGCCTTCTGTGCTGCGTGGGGCATTGCTGCCACTGTCATTGGCCCCTGGCTCCCTTAGGCGCTGCTCTGGATCCTTATGCTGGGAGGGATGCCTCTCAGAAGGAAGAGGTTCAAGGTCACTGGAAACATATAAGATGTAAAATGAGACACAAGCAAGTCTACCCATAAAGAAATAGCTGGGAGGTTTTTACCCTACATGCTTCCTACCTTTTTGCCTCTTTATGGCTGTTTCTGAGTTGTTTCGGGATAAATTACCAAAGTTACGCCAGAGCGTTTGTTTGCAATGATTAAGGTGCCAGCAAGAGATGTTTAATCTGCTGGGCTGAAAAGCACACTCTTTGGTGGGGATGACATTACCTCCCCACCTTGCTGCATGTTACTTCCATTTCAACATTACCTGTTTTTGTTGAAAACATGAAGAGCCCAAGCAGTGCTTAGGTTAATCAGCAAATGCCAAATTTTGACTGTCCAATTACACAAATGTCCTAAAAATATTTTTGCACTAAAGCCACAAAGGAAAGTTGATAAAAAAAAATTTGGTGTGTAACAATCCGTTTTAACGATTCAATTCGTATCTGGATTCGTGGCTGCCGATTTGATTCAAGGATATTGGTTCATTTTGAACGATCCAAATCCAAAACTATTCAGTAACTTTAAAATCGATTCATAAACATTTTAGCCAAAATTCAACCAGTCTGATTGTAAAATAAATGGTGAGGAACTGGTGAATTTACCTAGATTCCAATTGCTTATTGTAAGGGAATCAGGTATACATTGATTATTGATAAACACAGATGCAAGAACACAACAGACATGTACAGAAGTATTTGCTGCAGGACAACGATCGGCTTTGATAGGCATTTATGTCCATACCCCGATTTTAAAAATTAAAAAACGCCGTTATTGATTGGTGGACGATCAATCGAAACATCCCTAGTTTATAGTGTGATTTTAACTCCTACATAGTTTTCCTTTTTTTCCATTCTTTTCACATTTTACAAAATGTAAGTAAGTTAAATTTTTCAAGCGTCAACATGTTAAAGTTATGGGAATTAATTATCGGTAATAGACATGGAGAAGGGGCTCTGCTTCTTTCAGACATGTTAAACCATGACAACGAAAAACCTAATTTTCCTTAATACAACTTGTTAAGTATGTCACAAACAAATAAACAAAATCATATCATACCAATGTTAGGACAAAGAAAAAGCCTTCAATGGTAAACCCATTCCTTTCAAGCTTTAAGTTTACTCAAACATCACAACTCAAACAGTGTATGGTTGACCACTAAACCATGTTTTAGTGGCGTATTCATAGATATGCTAGAATAGCTTAACATGCCTGAAACATTTTATAAGCAATGTATGCATGATTGAGTATTGGATTACACATAGGGTATCCCGATTACATACCATATGAAAGAGAGAGGGGAAAAAGAGTAATGTTTAATGGAGCTCGAGCAAAAGACAGATTGCCAGGACAATAAATACCTGTTCCATGGGCAGCAACACCGAACCAGATAAATACAGCACTGGGCCATGCTGCCAGTAGAGGAAACCAAAAAAAGAAAGGACTCTACAGGGCTCCAACACTATATTCATACTTGCATCATTTAGGCTTGGGAAGTAAAAACAATACAAGCAAAAGAAAGCAAAAGAAAAGGGAAGGAAACAACTGATTCCAGAGAGGTTACTAATTTCTTCTGCACTGAGAGCAGCAAACTGAGCGTAGGAAGGTGAAGGCATACTTAATTAACCCTGGTATAATTGCCATTTCCGTTTTTATTTGGGTAAACAGGGGAAAACAATTAAACTGTCAGTTGGTTCCTAATGTAATCACTCTGTGGGTGCAGCAGAGAAACATTGATTAGAAGAATTTCGCTACATTTCTGCGAGAGTTAGAGTGGGCGGTGGAGTAAAAATATATAAAGTATAAACCATAATGAGTGTATCAGTCTTTTGCAGGGCACCAAGGCTGTAATAAATCGATCTTTTCATTCAGTACTAACAAAAATGGCTACAAGTTCTGCACTAAAAACCTGCACTAATTTGACCTGTAACCACATCATGAGCAATGGTAATGGTTTAGTTTATTTAAAACACGCTTATCTGGGTTACAATGAAGTACATCGCATGTTTACATTTTGTCTCACAACTATATAGCTTGTCCATCTCCTGTGTTCAACATGAACCAGGCTACCAATTTTCTAATCAGGAATAAAATAATGAATCACTGCAATAATTTCTAATAATTTAATAGCGTATGCAGTAATAAAGAATACATAAATAATAAATAAATAATGGTGTTAAAACTTGCCAGAAACTTGCAAATGCACAGTAAAAACTGATTCCGATTCAATACACGCATTTTGATAATGTGTAAATCACATATATGCAACCTGACTGTTTATACTGCAGTTGCATCGCATACATATCAGATTTACTGTATATCTACATACGCATGAGGTCTGAGTCGCATTTGGCTCTGCATCTCTCAAAAAGTATTAGGCTGTTTCTCAGAAATAGGGAATTAATCCCTGGAAGAAGAAGAACTGAATAAACTGTAAAGTGAAATTACTGTAGTGCACTTAGAGGAAATTTTTACATATGTGTCAACATTCTAAGGTGTACAACATGGAATGTATATTCTCTTCACATTTTGTTATGTTGCGTGTGTGTGTTTGTGTGTTTTCTCTTACTTAGGCACAGTCACTCTGATCTTGGGGTCAGTAATCTCTTTAAAGATGGCGGCAGACTGTACTTCTTCCAGGGGACACATGATGCCATACTCCTCGCACCCATGGGCCTGAACTAGTGGGTCCATCCGGTGTGGATCAAACATGATGTTGTTGGGTGTCACCAGCAACACCCCGCTTACTGCACCCTGAAATCAATGCAGAAAAGAAGAACCAGGATAGCTGAGTAACAATCTGCCCTTTGGCTGTGTTGCGTTGCTGTTCATGATGCACTACATATAAACACTGATGTGAGGCAGCCCTGTATAAAAGTTTCATGACAAAGAAATTACCTATTTAAGATTTTACATAACACTAACAATGATTAAAACCTTATTGTCACAAGTGAGAGCTACTTTGAAACCACCAATCTCCTAAATCTAGTGGAAGGTATTGAGTTCAAGAGCTGACCACTTTATGCTTTCATTTCAGCAGTGGTTCAATACAATGGATCTTTGTGTCTGACGGACAGGATAGCTGCCTTGACGCATGCATGCTTACTGGCAGCCAATGGGTGACAGACAGGGTGGAGTCTGTGTAATTCAAGGAAAGACATTCTATTCTTGGTGCCCTTGTTAACTGTATCTCAGAAAATTGAGCACATACCCCACATTTCAGCAACCATTTTTAGTACATTATTATCCACTGAAAAATATCCATCACAGTAGTTGCTGTCTAAAATAGCAACACAACTGAGTACCGAGACAATTGTGTCTTGCCTTCAGTCAATCATGGTGGTGGTATGAGTGTGCAAGAGTGTTGTAAGCATGGAGGAGCTACAGTGCATTTCATGCTACTGTACTGTACGTACTGTGACATACTAAAGTAGAGCATCATCTCCTCCATTCTGAAAATGGGCCGCATGGCACCATAATATAACGAGACCAAACAAACCTCAGAGATGACAACTGCCTTGCTGAGGAGAGGAAGCTCAAGCTTAAGGGATGGAGTGGCCAAGTAGGTCTATAGGCCTAAAACCCAATTTTGCAGCTGTGGGCCATCCTCAAGCGTAAGGTATACCCGTGTTTCATTTCTACAGTATGGTTCCTTAATTAAATATATTAAAACCTTGCTAAAATATGTGGGGCGTACTCACTTGAACCAGAACACTTTATCTCACAAAAATAACCATTGATCTAAACTAACTCACATATGTTGGGTTGGATAGTTTCTCTGGTCCGAATCAAGTGACTAGCCAAAGTTTCCGGTTGCCGCCTTGACATGTTTAGTTCAGGAGAGGGCAGATTAGTGTTTGTGCAGACATGCCGCTGTGAATGATCTGTCTGATAATCGATTTATTGATTATCCCAGTGGTTCCCAAATTTTCCTACAGCGCCCCCACTTTTGGAGATAAAATGATTTTTGACTAAACAAAAAGGATGCTTGTGTGAAAGCACAGCTAAAAAGTGTGACGACATTGTACTAGGGTTGTGCTGTCTTAAAAGTTGTCTTTATATTTGTGATATTTCTTTGCAAACCTGTATAAAAGCTAACCTTGCCATCAGTTATGTATTTGCAGTTGATCTTAAGAAACTTCTCGGTCAGGGCCTCTTCCTCCTCGGAGGTGGATGACACCACTCTCGACTGGCGTAGGGCAGAAAACACTGGAGGGAGAGCAGCCTCTGGTCTGGAGGGGCCATCTGAGTCCTGAGGCAAATGTGAGCGGGGTGCGGACATTGTAATCACAAGAGGGAAGGGGGAAAAAGACACTTGTTAGTTCTCTTACAAACCCACCTTATCTGATAAAAACTGAATCTAGTGAAAGCGTTCCATAAATATTTTTTATTTTTTGAGCTGAGTGAAATTAATTTAAATTTGTCTCCAAGGCTGAGTCCTCGGTGAGGGTAAAAATACGAGTATGTACGCTGTTTCACTGGATCCTTGTTCACAAAATGTAATGACACAATAATATGCACTGAAAAACACAAAGTTTGTTCCACTTGGAATCACATAGTGTAACTAATCTCTGTCCTATTTGATCATACTAATGCAGTTGAGTCACTACATAAATTATCCATGTATACAGGATAAGGTGAAAATTTTAGCTACTTTTCCACAATTTAAGACCTCTTTAATGTTATTTAGGATGAACATGCCCTCATGCAAAGTAAAGGATTTCTTGCCTCACATGCTTAAGTGGAGTTTGTTCATGGACCAACACATCTTTCAAGCGATCAGAGCAACACCGTCACATACAGTTAGTGTTATCTAGCTGTAATTGTAAACTGCATGAAACAACAGGCAAATAACCCTGAACAAAATCATTACAAAAAAATCTAAAAGGAATGGTTGCAAATTCCAAGTATTTTTCTTTTGAATCAGACACAGTGGCTACAAATAAGCAATATCCACATCGCATGCACAAACATTGCTCTCAGCCAATCCAAAATTATATGTAACTTGAACTTGTATCCACAGTTGTTAGTAGGCAAAATTATTAGGCAGCTGAATTACAAAACAGATTTTCCCAACAAATGTTTATATCCAAATTTTAAAAAGGTTAATAAAAAATGTATGCATTGCATAACAGTTTAGTGAGCAAAACACTTGCGATCAACATCTTAACACCAATTTGAAAATTGCAAGAGAGCATATTTTACATTGTTGGATCTTTAGATGGTTTAAAGTAGAGCCCTAAAATGCAAAAAGAAGAAATTGGAGCAACAGACAAATAATAAAAACAGTTTAATAAACTAATAAAGATTAGGTAAAATAGGCTGTTCATCAGGTGATCAAAAGTTTAAGACCATAGTGACTACAGTAATCCACAGTTCACAGTTCACATGCTTGATGTAAGTTGCTCCAAGAGGTAAAAATGGCTTCACAAAAGGGTATCTACTCTCTGGTAATGATTTTTGTCAATTCCCCTTGCCATCCATCTACAAAGGGATTTAGTGAAAACTGGATTTAGTTCAGGGGTGGTCCATACGATTGATGTTATTCTTCTGGAAGACATCCTTTGTCAGGCGGGCATTGTGAATTGTAGCAACGCACTATTGAAAACTCAGTCATTACTACACAGACGAGGGCCCACAGTCCCAATTCATGCCACCTGCGAAATCTCCACATAGACCTCCTCGCCATTTGATGCCCCTGCACAACCTGAAGCATCAATGTTCCATTGAAAGAAAACACACCCCAGATAATGATGGCGCCTCCTCACTTTGCCATGGATCTCCTTGTGGTGCCTGTGATGTTGCAAAGTCCAAACAGGAAATTATGCATTGTTGAATACATAGAAGTAGGAACAGCAAGTCAGCTCCATCACTCGCCTATGATGTCATCAGTGGTTGACGCTGTAGTCCTTTGCCAACTAACACAATTATACCAAAAGTCTCCGAAAACATGACGTGTTTTACATGAATTAAACAATTCTAAATGTATATAACTGATGAATGAAAGGGATAAAGAACATTTAAAGTTACTTTTGTTGACAAAGACGGCGATGTGGCAACTGTGTTCAAAGGGGACTTGAAGTGAGAAATACTGTATACTCAAAACACAATGGCGTTGGTGTTTGTCTTGCATTTTCTTTTCTCACGTCGGTCTTGCTATCGCATCGAGTCTTTGTCTCACATCTTCAGTGACGGTAACAGTGACATTAAATGCTTATTAATCCCTCTCATTCAACATTTATATGTACTTATATGCATTTCCATTTTTTAAATCCATGTAAAACTATAACCAATGTAAACTATAATACAATAATATATAAACTTGTAAACCCATACAAAATTGTTTTGTGCTATTATTTTTGCCTTTCAGGAATTGATTAATTGTATTTACATGATTTCTTATCGGAAAAATTCGGTTAGAGTAACTTTTGGTTAGAGCCTCAACTCAATAACCAAGGTTCCACTGTAAAACATTGTTATAAGTGTAATTTCTCATAGTTAAACCAGTTTGTCATTAATGCACCAGATGTTTCTTCACACTGCACAATGCAACATTATCATGTCTCAGTAATACAGCCATGTTGACACAGACACTATGAGTAAATTTTTTGCTGGCACAGTGCTATAACTCTGCAATCTGGCACAGATGGTACAACTGATGGACTGGAAATGGAAGGTGTGGTAGTCTTATTGTTTTGATACAAGGCTTGTGTTATCAAACTGCACCACAGAAAGAGTGACTGAGGTCTGTCTGATTTAACTGCCGAATGAAACCTACTTGAGCAACGTTTTGTAACTATTGCTGAAGATCACCCATAGGTCGTTGAATTGACACATAAACTAAAATAGCATAGACCCCGGGACCAACTTTCTTATTTTGTGAATAAAGTACCCAAAATTAAAAACTTTATACACCGCCTGACCAAAAAAAAGTCGCTAACTGGATTTAACTAAGCAAATAGGTACAAGTTTGCTGCAGTTGGTCAGGTCTAGGTTCAGCGACACTACTGTAGGTGCTTAAAAAATGAGGTCAGCTGACTCCCGGAATATAGTGAATGAGAAGGTTATTCCATCAATGTTTTTTTTTTCTTGCAAGATCTTCAATGCAAGATCTTCAATGCAAGATCGTGGTGAAAATGAGTGCAACACTGGATGGAAACAAATCTTGCGACATTGCAGAAGCTTATCAAAACAATGTCACAGCGAAAGTGTGCCGTAATCAAAGCTAAAGGCAGTCCGATAAAATATTTAAATGTATGACCTTTTTTTTGGTGGCAACTTTTTTTTTGGCCAGGCAGTGTAGCTATCCACTAGGGGTGTTATGATTCGTTTTAACAACAATTCAATTTGTATCACGATTCATGGTTGCTGAATTTTAAACAATACAGTCCGAAACAATTTAGTAACATTAAATTGATTGTGTCACTTTTTTGCCAAAAATTCTAGCAGTCTGATTGTGTAATAATAAATAAACAATAATAAATAAATAAATAAATAAATACCTGGATACTGGACAGTGCAGGTGAAGTTTCCTAAATTCCTGTTGCTTTTTGTAAGGGAATCAGGTATACATTAATTATGGATATAAACAAACAGGTAAACAACAATTCATGGCAAATTCACATTTTAACTGAATAAAGTGCAACCGACACTTGAGGTTGAATAACAAAAAATTTATTAACAGGTTGAATTAAATAAAGTCTGTTTTTCATTCTATCTGATAAAACATGACAAACTTTAATTTGACACATTTACTTCTTTATTGTTTTTATTTTTTACTTCTCTTTAGTTATGACACACCGTATATAGATTTGAATGAAATGTCCTCTGCAGATAGAAAGTAAAGTGAATGAATATCCTACATACTGTAACGTCTACGCAGAAAGTCACAATGATGTGTTTGACCAACATGCTTTTCATTGCAAGAAATAATGACACATAAGCACTCACCCCAGCATAACAACAGTGGCTCCTTCAACTGACACCTCACTAAACACCACCACCCCATTCCTGGTCCATTAACAGCAACCCGAAACAGGCAGACAACCAAAACAAAAACATGCACATCAGCATAACTTGAGGGTCACTACGTACATGTTATCTTGTCCTGAAGCTCTGTTCCACGAGTTTGAAAGGCTTAAATTTGGACTTAACCTTGGATGTGGTCCAACGCTCAGTTTAAATCCCATACCAAATTGAAGAGGAAGAAGTAATCTAGCTAACAAACATGTAGACCAATAAAAATACACCCTATATCCCAGTAGCGGCTGTACATTGGATTACTCCCCGGGCGAGGCATATCCTTTCAAAAAATGCATTTTTAAGGACGTCCACACGGACTCTCCTACCAGAGCGTGCATGCTCAGCTTCACATGACGTCAGCCGTGTGCCCCAGTCAACAGGCATGACTAATCAACTTACGCCACATCACACGGTTAGAAGGGTATCGTTTAACGTCTTCATCATTAAAAAAAGCTTAAAAAAATACTAAAACACATTCATGTAAAGTTTGCTGTGCTTAAATCCAAGGCTTCCTAGTATCAATTCAATTGATTGATTACCTTTCAAATGATGTTAGATCAATTATGTCATCTGGAATGGCAATAAGGTGAACAGAGATAGATGTAGTTGGATCATAGGAATATACTGCAAGTCGATACATCAATGTAGTGAATGACACAACTACTATCCAATCTTGCATATGCCTGAACTCTGAATATTTAAGTAATAAGGCCCACCTTTGCAATCTTAACAAAAGTGAAAACTTATCATACTGGGGGTAACAATTATTTGATTTCCTGCTGATTTCATAAGTTTACACTCTTACAAAGACATGATTAGTTCAGAATTATTTTTAAGTTTGGCTTAACAAAGAGAAAAACACATTAAATAAATTATATAAATTAATTTATACTTGTAAGTATTTCCTACCAACTTGCAAAAATTCTGATTCCCACTTATCAATTATGTGCCCAAGCAGCACACAGCTTTCTCCTGCCCCTTCAAGCAAGAAGCTTTGTGAGAAAAATGTTTTTGTAATCATTCAAAAATGGAGTGAATACAAAATAGGCCCTTAGTCTGGACCTCCATGTGGGGTTATGAATAAAAGAAACGTGAGGGATCAGCCCAAAGCTCATTTACCATAATGCATTGAGATGTCAGTGTCCACCTGATAAAGTAGGTACATGCCTGTCTGAAGTTTGCCAGTGAACACCTGAATGACTCAGACAGGCTTGCGAGAATTTGTGGTCAGACAAGACCAACATTTTGCTGTTTTCTGTATCATCTCAACTCACCCTGTTTGGAGGGGAAGAAATGCTGAATATGACCCCAAGAATCTCTACTGTCAAACATGAAGGTGGAAACATTCTGCAGTGGGGCTATTTCTCTGCTAAAAGGGTACAGGAAGATTTCACCGCATAGAGAGGACAATAAATAGGGCCATGTTCCATAAAATTTTAGATAGTACCTCCTGGACCCAGCAAGAAATACTTGAAGATGGGCATGGGCATGGTCTTCCACGCATGACAATGACCAAAAGCATCAAGGCATCAAAAGGAGGGCCTCAAGAAGAAACACTTTATCCTGGAGTGGCCCAATCAGTCTCTGGACCTTAAATCTAATGGAGAATCATTGATGGGATCTGCAACAAGTGATTTGGGAAGTATTTGTATCAGGAGT
Source organism: Oostethus manadensis (assembly GCA_024372805.1). NCBI lineage: Eukaryota > Metazoa > Chordata > Actinopteri > Syngnathiformes > Syngnathidae > Oostethus > Oostethus manadensis. Next base: position 397,356 of record QODF01000048.1, read on the forward strand.
GACCCCTCTTACTACAAGCAACTTCAGCCAAGTACTAAGTCACGTTATGAATGGGGATCAAATACTCATTTATCTTCATTAGATACAAATTTGTTTAAAACCCATGTTGTGTAGTTTTTGTATAATTATGCTTATAATTCAATAATAAAAATGCATTGGCTAAAAAATACAACAATGCATTTTGCACTACACTGTCAGTTGATACCATTGTTTCTTGACTTTTCTTGTCGTAAGGAAAACCGTTTTGTGTTTTTGAGTGGGTGAGTGTAGACATACTCGCTGATTTCATCTCACACTTCATGACACACACTTCGTACTCAACTCTGTGTCTGCACTTGAGATGGGAGAACACAATGGTCGTTTCCCTAACTTTTGCTGTCTCTGTTGCTTTGCAAACTATGCATATTATGGTGTTTTGCTCCACATCTGCGCTATCAAAACCAGACCACTTCCATATTACAGAGGTACCACCCTGCAACAATTAGCAACTATTTATTTGTCTTCTTTTGATTGATTGTTTATTTCGAGCCATGACATAACAAACATTGTACACAAATATACTTATATATGCATGTGTGTGGAAGAAGACCTTACTTACTTATTTACACCCACCCAAATACGTAAAACAAACACAATTTTAATTAATTAATTATAACACATAACCTATATCATACACATACACACACAAATGCAATTTGTATTATTATTATTGTATTATATACTATACATCTTTGACAGTTCTATCACCGTGGCTGAGGTAATTGGGGTAGTTAAATTACTCCCCAGTGGCAAGGCTCCGGGGGTAGACGAGTTCCGCTCTGAATTCCTCAAGGCTCTGGATGTTGAGGGACTGTGTTGGTTGACACGCCTCTACAACATTGCATGGAAGTCGGGAACAGTACCTCTGGACTGGCAGACCGGGGTGGTGGTCCCCATTTTTAAAAAGGGTGACCGGAGGGTGTGTTCCAACTATAGGGGGATCACACTCCTCAGCCTTCCTGGGAAAGTCTACTCCAGGGTGCTGGAGAGAAGGGTACGACCGTTAGTCGAACCTCGGTTAGAGGAGCTGCAATGTGGTTTTCGTCCCGGTCGCGGAACACTGGACCAGCTCTACACCCTTGCAAGGGTACTCGAGGGTATGTGGGAGTTTGCCCAACCAGTCTACATGTGCTTTGTAGACCTGGAAAAGGCATTCGACCGTGTCCCTCGTGGTGTCCTGTGGGGGGTGCTCCGGGAGTACGGGATTGATGGTCCGCTTCTACGTGCCATTCGGTCCTTGTACAATCGAAGCAGGAGCCTGGTTCGCATTGCCAGCAGTAAGTCGAGCTTGTTTCCGGTGAACGTTGGCCTCCGCCAAGGCTGCCCTTTGTCACCGATTCTGTTCATAATCTTCATGGACAGAATTTCTAGGCGCAGTCAAGGTGTTGAGGGAGTCCAGCTTGGTGACCTTAGGATCTCGTCTCTGCTATTTGCAGACGATGTGGTCCTTATGGCCTCATCAGGCTGTGACCTTCAGCGTTTACTGGAGCGGTTTGCAGCTGAGTGTGAAGCTTCTGGGATGAGACTCAGCACCTCCAAATCCGAGGCCATGGTTCTCAGTCGGAAACGGGTGGACTGTACCCTCCGGGTTGGGAGTGAGGTCTTGCCTCAGGTGGAGGAGTTCAAGTATCTCGGGTTCTTGTTCACGAGTGAGGGAAGGTTGGAGCGTGAGATCGACAGACGGATCGGTGCAGCATCTGCAGTAATGCGGTCGCTGTACCGGACCGTCGTGGTGAAGAGAGAGCTGAGCCGGAAGGCAAAGCTCTCTGTTTACCGATCGATCTACGTTCCCACCCTCACCTATGGTCATGAGTTATGGGTCATGACCGAAAGAATGAGATCGCGGATACAAGCGGCGGAAATGAGTTTCCTTCGTAGGGTGGCTGGACTCACCCTAAGAGATAGGGTGAGGAGCTCGGCCATCCGGGAGGAGCTCAGAGTAGAGCCGCTGCTCCTTCACATCGAGAGGAGCCAGTTGAGGTGGCTCGGGCATCTAGTCCGGATGCCTCCCGGGCGCCTCCCTGGTGAGGTGTTTCGGGCATGCCCAGTCGGGAGAAGGCCCCCGGGAAGACCTAGGACACGCTGGAGGGACTATGTCTCACAGCTGGCCTGGGAACGCCTTGGTGTCCTCCCGATGGAGCTGGAAGAGGTCGCTGGGGACCGGGAAGTCTGGACTTCCCTACTGAAGCTGCTGCCCCCGCGACCCGGACCCGGATAAGCGGAGGAAAATGGATGGATGGATGGACATCTTAGCAATACTAATATGTCATCACTCATTATTATACCATCATCATATATCAACATATCAATCATTAATACGACTTATTCTTGGAGTTACATACAATATAATGTTGTATGCATACATGTGAATTGTATTTAGTAATAATTTTGGTTTATCAGTGTTGATGGCAATAATTATTATAATTATTTATTATAATAATTATTTTGGATAGAGCCTATCATGGATTAAAAGAGGCAAAGTGCTTCTGGACTTGCTGCCAGCGAGGGGTTGCTCTCCAGCAACACAATCACTCTTGACCAATTGTCCTATACTACAGGAAAAACACATCAACTCTGCTTTTTTTCCAGATTTAAATGATCATTTATACTTGTATAAATCATTCACACTTATACATTCAATCTTATACATACTCATTTGGCCCAAAAAATTCACATTGGGATAAAAAAAAGAAAAAAGATTGTCCAACCCTAGTAAGAACCATCCAACAAAAGCGTGCAGTAAGAACTATACACAGGGTTGTTTTTTGTGATCATACCAATATTTTATTTTTTAAGTCTAAATTGTTAAAATTCTTTAATCTAGATCTTTTTATACTGCACATCTATTATATTAAGCCAATAAAAACATCCTTCCTCATTTAAAAACTCTTCACACAGGGAGAACTGTGGGAATGTGGTAACTTTAAAATTCAATCAGTGACAACCACCGAGATAAGTTTGTGTGTGTCTGTATGTGAAATCCAACTTTTGAGCAGACTGGGGTTATAGCTCAAGCAATGTCCAAATATTCCATTCATCCATCCATTTTCTATGCTGCTTAATATTCATCTGTTAAAACGGTTCTGTCTCAGTACATGAATGATTAATAATGAATATTGAATATTACCTTGAATATTACCTGGTGTTTCAGGTACTCACTCCTACATGTTATTACAATAGAAAGTCATTACTATGCAAGACCGAGGTAACAGGTTATCTGTTAATCTCCCTGTAGTATGTACTCATTATATGACCATTTAACATTGACTCGTGATGATTTATACAAATTATGTAAAATGATCATATGTATTACATTAAGAAAAGAATAAAAATATCATACCATTGGAATTAATGAAATACACCTCAGAGCACACATGTATAGTACATACAGTATATACGTTATATTCTCCAATTGGAATAATCATTTACTTGCTTGATCTCGGCCATTGCCATTATTATTGTCAATATTATATTCCTATACAACAATGTCACATACTGTATAACAACCTAAATCCTGATTTCAGGACTAGATTGATCTTAAACAGGTAAAAGAGATGATGGTAATAATTTAATACATGGACATATGCATACTGACATAAATATGTTTTTGTCTACTTTTGGATTGTTTCTCATATAATAAAATCCGCAGATTGGGGCAGACGAGTGGAGGTTCTACTACAGGAGATCATCCACCTCTTTGCAGCAGACCTCCAAAATCTTGTCTCTTTTAATGCAAAGCATATAACACTTGGCCAACAGTGGTGGTGTTGCCGAAGCACAGAACCTCTATGGCAACAGGCCCGCAAAGCTCTTGGCATCAATCACCAGATTAGGGCAGACAAGTGGAGGTGCGGTTGCAGGAGATCATCCATCTTCTTGCAGCAGGCCTCCAACCTCTTGTCTCTTTTAATGCACAGTATAGGACACATACAAAAAACAACCAGATCAGGGCTGGCAAGTGGAGGCTCGGCCGCAGGAGGTCCTCCACCTTCTCGCAGCAGGCCACCAAAATCTTGTCTTTTTTAATGCACAGCATATAACACTTGGCCAACAGTGGTGGTGTTGCCGAAGCACAGACCCTCTCTGGCAACAGGCCCGCAAAGCTCTTGGCCTCTATTAGACTTCTAAGTCTATTGAAACTAATTATTAATACCATCAAACACTAATAACCATTACATTTATTAATCACAATTCTCTTGTATGCATTAATATCTGAATATACATGTATAGTGTACAGTAAATCCAAGAAGGAGTTATAATACATGATTGAGCTGTTGACATACTGTATGATGATGGTATAATAATGACCAATGTCACATTAGTATTGACAAGATGTATAACAGATTAATAATTATATTATATATTGTACGTGTGTGTAGGTGTAATGTATTTTATTACGCCTACACATTATGTACCATAATGTATAATATGCTGCGAATTGTGTTAATATAACAGGCTCTGGTGTTACGAATAAATACTGGGTGCTGGGTGTAAATAGGCTTGTCTTCTTCCCACTCCATTTTCGAGCAAAAATATTTTCCGTCTACATATGTTTATTTTGACTATGTTCTGTTTTGTGTATTTGTGCATTTACTTGAAATCAATAATCAATCAACAACACATCTTGCCTTAGGGACTTGGGAGTGTTACAGGGCCATGAAAACATGACCTCCTTGGCAGAGGTAACAAATCAGAAACAAAACAAAAGACTGACTTCTGAAAAGAAATACTAATCTAGCTAAAGGCAACGAGAGTGCTTGGATTGAGGACAAAGAACAAAAACGGGGAAAATTAGTTCATATGAGTGTGTTGGGGTTCTTATCAATGGGGATTTGGACAACTCGGGTTGGGGGTGTCAAGAGCCAATGGAAGAAGAGCTGGAGAGTCAGAGCTCATAGTCTGGTGTTCCACTGACACTCACCCACACAACTCCTCCTCGTTGTCTCCTGGCGCTGTCAACAAACATCCTGCAGCTACACCGACCCACTCAGACACATGCACCTCTGACCACAGCAGACAGAGGAAAACTGAGAGGGTCTGGCAACCTCTTAAAACCACCACGTGCTGCTTGTAAAGTTACTGTATGTTTAAGACTTTTTTTGGGGACAGACGGTGTTTAATCTGTGGTCAATGAGACCTGCTCGGATCAGTAACTTTGCTAGCCAAGAACCGAGTTTTCCAGATGAGATCGGCAGCCTTGGGAATTTGTTAGCATTTTACCATCTTGTCATCCACTTCATTTACAGCGGACCCACCTCACCTATACTGTACAACTGCAATTTATGGCTCCACTTCACTAGCAAGTCACTTCCTAATGACTCATTCAAACTGACATTCCTCCTCCGTGGTTACATATAAAAGTGGAGCTGGATTTTTCAAAGCGTTAAAACAGACCGGCACATGGAAAAGCAGAAAAAAAATGCAGTCTAAATACACACCACACACCTGGGATGAAAAAGGAGGCTACATATGCCAAAACATGTCTATGCTTTAGCGTATGAATAACCAACGCTGGTTTACACCCTGTGTAATTAAACACCAGAGAAAACAATGTATCGACAAAAAAACTCAGACTCCTACTATCACAAATGGGTAGTAAATTGAGGCCAATATGTAACCACGCTGAGCGAAGATGCTGAGAACAGAAGATGGGGGGTGGAACAGTATACAACTCCAGGACGGCAACATATATGAATACAAGGTTCGCCTACAGCAGTCATTTGTAAATGGATGGAGAAAAGTTTGGGAAAAGTGCATTAAAACATAACTGCAAATGAATCCAGGGTGCTTGGCAGGTGTCACCCGACTTTGACCTTGAGAGTTGACACATGGCAAAAATATTTAAGTATATATACAGTATATAAGTGTATATATATATACACAGTATACATATATATATATACAGTATATATATACAGTATATATATACACACACACACACACACACACACACAGCTCCACCTTGTGGACATCACAGTATTCTGCATAGGAAGAATACTGGTACATTGGATGTCCTCCGTGCCAATTCCAAGCACCCAAATAAGCCAGTGCAGTCCTTGACAAACCCAGTTTATATGATCATCATGATAATCATATCATTGTTACTTCAACACTGAGTAGAAAAGTTAAGAGTTTCATCATTATCACAAGCGTGGTATCAAACAATCTTATTTTGGCTCCCTACATTAGCCTAATCGATTACCCCCACAAATATCATAAAATAAATCAGGGCAGATTGATGAGGCAAATGTAAGGAAGGAAAATATTGTGAAGGTTATAGCAATGATCATGAGTGAATGAGTGATTGTACCGTATGAGTAGGTGCATGTACAAATATACATATCCTCATGGGCGCACTCAATAGGACAAGGGCATGCCAGCCTGCACAGATGACCAGAGAGCAACTATGCCAACAGGCGGGTATAGCTGCCAAATAATCCAATGACAGCAATGCCGGCAGCTACAAATTTAGCCAGTTCTGTGGTTTTTTTTTGTTTTTGTTTTTTGCAGCCAAAACCAACAGGCCTACAGGCACCATGAGAGCATGAAGACACGTCAGAGATGCTTCATTTGATCTTTAGCTCTCTGAGAAGACAGAAACACATTGGGTAAGAAATCTTTACATTGCACAATTACAAGAACTTATGATAAGTAATTAATATTTTTATTAATCTGGCATCTTTTTAGTCTATTCCTGAGGAGTATAACTTTCTAATATTGGGAATCAAAATGTCTAGAACGCACGGACAACACAGGGATGAAGATATTTTGAATGGCCTATTGTTTTGTAGGTGCAAATGTGTTCACGCAAATAATAATAATACGGATAATTTGATTCTTTGACTCAGACCAATGCTTTATATTTTACATTCAATCCTGCTTCACTTACTCACTTTGGTCTGTGTAGGTCTGTCATATGAGTATAGTTGGAGTGACTTTCTTTCTTGAACTGGCACTTCAAGAGTGCTATGTTGAAGTAAAACACTGACATCATAGCAGTCTTGCCTAATATGTATGTGTGATGGTATGATGGTTTTATTGATTATGTGTATGGCGGAATTGGCCAATAAAAACAAAATTTATTGATAAACACGAAATGTCGCGGAAAACAAAATAATATGAATGAAAAGCGGTCATCGTGAGGAGATTGTAGTATTACCCTGTAGTATGTATGTAGTATTTCCCTGGTGACTCAATCGTGGCGGAAACTTATTACAAACACTAAACCGCCCGCTCTCAAAGTAAACATGCTAAAGTGACCATAAACACTGAAAGGTTGGCGGAACATCCTCTGACGGAGCAAGAATTGAAGCTAGCGGTGTTTTAGTTTAGCATGTTATTGCGGCTGTGTGCGTGTGTGAGACTCAGGCTGGATAAGCATATTTTTACTGTGTTCAGTTTTATCGCTTTAATGTAAGTAGCGTTTTCCAATGCCCGATGACAATGTGCAGGTTCTTAGTGAAAAAAGGCAAGAAGCACAATTTGTCTTGCACCCTGCTCGTCATAGATATTCAACAGACTTTTGTCAAGAAGAACACACTTCTGCCTTTCAAAATACGAGTGGATTTTGCCCCATTTTGTCTGCGTAAACAAAACAAGTAAAATATGTTTGAACAGCATCGGTGGCTACATCTTCCTTAGCATGGGAATTAGTGTCCATCAACCTATCCATCTATCCATTCATTTACGCTGGTAAAAATAAGTGTACAAAATATTCTCACTTGTGCAGTAACTCCTGCAAATGAATCAATGAAGATTTACCAGGACATACTATGCTGCATCAAAAATTGTGTTTGGTCACTAAAACTGGAAGGTGTTTTTTGCTGACCGAAGGGATCTTCAGCTTCTGCAAGACAATTCCCTAGGTCACAACTTGCATGGACTATCTCCCCCCTCTCACCCCGTCTTGCTCTGGCTTCCATCTGTTTAAATCTCTTTCCAACCATTTAAAAATTCTTCTCCAATGATGAAACGCTTTGTTAGCAGGTCATGGTCAACCCGCAGTCTTCTACAGATGAAGTCATTAAAACTGCATATAGCGATTGGAGAAGTGTGTGATCAATGGTGGTATCGATGTAGCAAAAGACTAATAACTGTGCCAATTTTTGTTCCTCTCAATCCATGGACAGTGGGTCAAGGGAAATCTCATAAATGTCTATTATCCAATCATTACTGAAAAAATGTGCTGTGCGATTGGTTAGATTAAGGCAATTTATTTACTTCAACTCTAAACACAATTTGTTAAACCACTAGTGTCGGATGTATCAACTTTAAAAAAAAGCATCTGCCGTAATTTCTTTTCAGAGCATCTGTGTTCCATTAGAATCTGCTGGTTGCAGTAGTACCAAGCATTTTCAAGAATCCTCATAATTGACACAAAGCCTAAAAAGAAATGTAATTACAATGCGGCGAGAAAAATAGAACTTTTTAGAGCTTTTTAAGCTCCTTCCTGAAATCACTTGGATGTTTTTCCCAAATAAAACACACAAACACCTCCCTGTTGACACATTCGATAGGGTAACACTCCTTTCCAAACACACTTCCTCTGCCTAGAATACTATAATTGCTGCTTTCCTATAAGAGTTCTACCATTCATTAGTTCCTCTAAATATCAGAAATAGCATCACTTTGGAAGGTTTAATTTCTTTGCAGTCACAGCCTTTAACTCTGTCTCCTCCATGGAGAGCTGCAGAATATGCTCCTGTTCTTACAGGCATGACCCAAATAGATAAGTAGTAAATGAACAGGAGCCTCTCATTTAGCAGCTGAGGAGAAAGAAACGCAGAGCTGAGAGCAGAGGAAGTGCTTATGGTGAGCAGCTGTTGAAATTTAAGTGAAGCGGAGGTGACAGTGATGTAGACAACATCAATTTTACCCATTTTTAAAAGAGACCAGCAGCCAACAAACATTTTGGGGGTAAAACTGAGCTGTGCGTGGCAATATAAGTTGTCATTTAGATGTTGAAGACAGTAACTAAAGGAAATTGCTCACACTGCAGGTCTCAGAAATATAAGAGGTTAATAAAGGTTATTCAAAATAAAAAACACAAGGTTCTCACAAAAACAATGGCGCATTAAAATAGTCTATGAACTCTTACACACAACCAATTAACATTCAATCAAGATAATCCGTACACAAACCAGATGGGTTGGTCAATTCAAATATACTTTTGGCTGCTTAGGCGCAAACTAAGAACAAAAACTGAGCTCTAAGTCTAAGGACGACAATTACAAGAACCCCTATATATATTCAAAGCTATAATTTGCATACTGTATTGTGAATCCCACACATGCGCACAAATCACTTATACTCTCCGTTTTACCCAAATTATATTCATAAAACTACAGTGGTACTTTGTTTTTAGTGTATACAAAAACAGGCATTTTTTCCCAGGGGAAAAAAATATTAACAAAAAAATAGAATTCTGTAAAAAAAAACACAAACTAAGTGAAACAATTAAAAATGGTGATTGGGAGAAACGTATTGTTGATACTGTACTTCCTGGTCAGATAAAATTAAATAGTGCTTCTCATCGCCTTTATTAAAGCACACACAACGTTCTTTATCTCCATGGCGTCTTATTCAGCATTTTTTTTGAAAAAGCAAAATAAACAAATGAAATGCACAGTTGAGTCACCAATGTATAGGGTGGTTTGTTCGGGCACTCCATTTTTGATTTATTTTTTTCAATCATTTGCCACATGCAATACTTTACAAAGACTAAGGGAAAGTTTGGGTCAAAAGTTGACAAAAACCAAATCCCACAAAAATTGTGCCATACAAAAACCAAAACCAAAACTGTATTTGGTATATGTTTGGGTTGAGAATGGAAATTAGGGGATTTATGTGACAGTAAAAGACTTTATGAAGGTCATTTTCTTGAGTGGATGTCACACAACAACCGTGTGTTTAGCCACTCATAAACAACTGTGATGTATTCCGGCATGCACACATGCTCCACTTTAGAATGTTTAGGGATGTCACAAGCCGCTCGAGACGATACCCGAGATTGGGTCAATGTCAAAGAAACGAGACAACATTTGAACTTTAAAGTACAATTGAAAAATACATGACAATATATTAATTGATTTCTAACACGTTACATTTTTCTGCACTCTGTGTATGCTATCGGCTCCACACCCATAGGAGACAAAAAGGCCATATGACTGACAAAAAGGCTCACTTCATTCACCGAATCCTCTTCCTGCCTTTTTAGAGATGAGAGATGAAGACAACACACGCTTGCACATGTAATATAGTAAATCTGACAAAATTGATTTGTTTTTCATTAATTGTGTGATTAATTGTTGTCCCGGGCCTACTTTCCAGGAGACATTTTTATTCTCAATCCATTTTCATTCTGAACAAGAAATCTTGTCACGTTTTAATCTCACCAGAGATTGTGTGACACCTCTATTATATATAAATGATAAAATATGTACACAGCTCTTCAAATACATTGTATAAAAATAACTTCAATGTCACAAGATATGTGTAAATTTTACAGCAAATAGCAAATACAAAGAACAAAGAAAAATTACTTGAAAGTCTTGCTTTGAGTGTAAGAACAACCAAAGAATATATATTTTTAGTAAATAATGAGTGCAGACTATTACACACACTTCACATTTATCCCTAGCTATTTTATTGCTTCTTGTCCTCCTTTTCTGTCCTTGAGAGCATGACATCATTCTGAATGTTTGACTATGTTCTCCGTTTGTGTGAAACTTTGTGTGTTTTACAGCTGTGGATTAGTTGCTGTGGAACCACGCCCTTGGGTCAACATTATTTGGTGCACATTGTCATGTGTGCTTGTAGAGCATTAACTTCATTTGAGTTGGGAGGACTTTCAAAGATAAATCAACATGTCAGCTGACAGCAGACATCAGTTATATGGTAACACGTACAGTAGTGTTCATAATAATGGCAATGCAATGTGACTAACCAGATTAATCACTGTTATTAGTATTTTTTTATTGCTACATGGCAAACAAGTTACCAGTAGGTGCAGTAGATTCTCCAAAATTAAAGAAGACCCAGCAATTAGTAAAAAGAGGTGTGTTCAAACAATAGCAGTAGCTGTGAATCAGGTGATTCCTATTTAAGAATGAAACCAGAAATTGTTGCATGCCTTTCTCTTTGAAAGCCCGAGGATCGTTGGGTCGTTCAAGACATTGTTCAGAAGAACAGCGTACTTTGATTAAAAAGTTGATTGGCAAGGGGAAAAAATGTGAAGAAGTGCACCAAATATTTGGCTGTTTAGCTAAAATGTAGAGCAGAACCAGAAACACATGGCAGAAAACAGAAGACAGCTATAAAAATGGACCAAAGTATAACCAGAATTAATTAATTAATTCATTCATTTTCTATAGCACTTATTCTCATAAGGGTCGCGGGTATGCTGGAGCCTATCCCAGCTGACTTTTGGCGAGAGGCGAGGTACACCCTGGACTGGTCGTCAGTCAATCGCAGGGATAACCAGAATGGCAAAGGCAAAGGCAATGACCAGCTCCAGGATGATCAAAGACAATCTGGAGTTACCTGTGAGTAGTGTGACAGAAGACGTCTGTGTAAAGCAAATCTATTTGCAAGAATCCCCTGCAAAGTCCCTCTATTAAAAAAAAGGCATGTACGGAAGAGGTTACAATTTGCCAAAGAACACATCAACTGGTCTACAGAGAAATGGAGGAACATTTTGTGGACTGATGAGAGTAAAACTGTTCTTTTTGGGTCCGCAAACAGTTTGTGAGACAACCCCTAAATTCAAGCCACAGTACACAGTGAAGATCGTGACGCATGATGGTGCAAACATCATGATATGTGCATGTTTCTCCTACACCATATATGGTGTTAGGCCGATTTATTGCATAGCAAGAATGATGGATCAGTCATGTCAAAATACTTGAAGAGGTCATGTTGCCCTATAGTAAAGAGGACATGCACTTTAAATGTGTGTTTCAACAAGACAATGATCCCAAACACACTAGTAAATCAGCAAAATCTTGTTACGTTATGAATACCCGGACCTTAATTCAATGAACTTTTGGGGTGACATAAAAATGCTAATTCTGAAGCAAAACCAAGAAATGTTAATGAATTGTCCATCCATCCATCCATCCATCCATTTTCCACCGCTTATCCGGGTCCGGGTCGCGGGGGCAGCAGCTTCAGTAGGGAAGTCCAGACTTCTCGGTCCCCAGCGACCTCTTCCAGCTCCATCGGGAGGACACCAAGGCGTTCCCAGGCCAGCTGTGAGACATAGTCCCTCCAGCGTGTCCTAGGTCTTCCCGGGGGCCTTCTGCCGACCGGGCATGCCCGAAACACCTCACCAGGGAGGCGCCCGGGAGGCATCCGGACTAGATGCCCGAGCCACCTCAACTGGCTCCTCTCGATGTGAAGGAGCAGCGGCTCTACTCTGAGCTCCTCCCGGATGGCCGAGCTCCTCACCCTATCTCTTAGGGTGAGTCCAGCCACCCTACGAAGGAAACTCATTTCCGCCGCTTGTATCCGCGATCTCATTCTTTCGGTCATGACCCATAACTCATGACCATAGGTGAGGGTGGGAACGTAGATCGATCGGTAAACAGAGAGCTTTGCCTTCCGGCTCAGCTCTCTCTTCACCACGACGGTCCGGTACAGCGACCGCATTACTGCAGATGCTGCACCGATCCGTCTGTCGATCTCACGCTCCAACCTTCCCTCACTCGTGAACAAGAACCCGAGATACTTGAACTCCTCCACCTGAGGCAAGACCTCACTCCCAACCCGGAGGGTACAGTCCACCCGTTTCCGACTGAGAACCATGGCCTCGGATTTGGAGGTGCTGAGTCTCATCCCAGAAGCTTCACACTCAGCTGCAAACCGCTCCAGTAAACGCTGAAGGTCACAGCCTGATGAGGCCATAAGGACCACATCGTCTGCAAATAGCAGAGACGAGATCCTAAGGTCACCAAGCTGGACTCCCTCAACACCTTGACTGCGCCTAGAAATTCTGTCCATGAAGATTATGAACAGAATCGGTGACAAAGGGCAGCCTTGGCGGAGGCCAACGTTCACCGGAAACAAGCTCGACTTACTGCTGGCAATGCGAACCAGGCTCCTGCTTCGATTGTACAAGGACCGAATGGCACGTAGAAGCGGACCATCAATCCCGTACTCCCGGAGCACCCCCCACAGGACACCACGAGGGACACGGTCGAATGCCTTTTCCAGGTCTACAAAGCACATGTAGACTGGTTGGGCAAACTCCCACATACCCTCGAGTACCCTTGCAAGGGTGTAGAGCTGGTCCAGTGTTCCGCGACCGGGACGAAAACCACATTGCAGCTCCTCTAACCGAGGTTCGACTAACGGTCGTACCCTTCTCTCCAGCACCCTGGAGTAGACTTTCCCAGGAAGGCTGAGGAGTGTGATCCCCCTATAGTTGGAACACACCCTCCGGTCACCCTTTTTAAAAATGGGGACCACCACCCCGGTCTGCCAGTCCAGAGGTACTGTTCCTGACTTCCATGCAATGTTGTAGAGGCGTGTCAACCAACACAGTCCTCCAACATCCAGAGCCTTTATTGAATTGTGGAATGTTCTTAACTAATCTTGGAGTGGAATAACAGCTGAATGGTGCCACATGTTGATTGACTCCATGCCACACAGATGTGAAGCAGTTATAAAAAACTGTGCTCATACAACTAAATATTACTTTAACAATTGACAGGTTTGCCAAATCTTAGAACAAAAAAGTTGGTACAAACTTGTTTTGTGTTTGTAAAGACATCGGCAGACAATGCTATTTTTTTAACACACCCCTTTCCACTAATTTCCCAGCCTATCTTAAGAGCATGCATATCATGAATGCTGGGCCTTGATCTTGTTTTCTGAGAACCAACTGCACCTACTGGTAACTTGTTTGCCATGTAGAAATAAAAATATACTAATAACAGTGATTAATCTGGTTAGTTTCATTGCACTGCTATTATTTTGAACACTACTGTATAAAAATCTATGGGCGGCATTTTCAGTTTGTTGAAACCGATTTCAGAGTTTTACTGTGTATGAAATTTTGCATCAGAGGTGTGGTCAACATACCGTCACCTTCTCTAAATCAGCTTCTGACGAGGTGGGAGAGAGAGGGCTGATGGGACTGAGGGAAGGAGAGCTTCCAACACTGGAGACGTACTCAGGATCAGGAACGTACAAAACCTGAAAACACAATACATGTCTGTTTACACAGACTTTGCCTGTGTGCAAACACACATGCACATCACACGTGCATGCACACGGGAAGACTGGGGAGAACATATGCTTAAATAAACATAGCTTAAGTACTCTACATGTTTTATGAGTAAATGACAGAAAAAAGACGTTTGCTAGTAGAGCAATTGTCAGTTTGGACTGGCGTGTGTCAACACAGCAAGTACACTACTACTAAGAGGAAGTAAGTAAGACTAAGTGTTAACATAGGATAAAGAAATGGAAACAAAGCACCCCTGCATGGAGGGTACAAAAAACACATAAATGTAATTTTTATTTACATTGCCTTGCAAATGTATTCACCCCCTTGTACCTTACAGCTTTAATTGCATTTTATCAATATAATTTGGCCAGTTTGACAAAAATTTGAGCATGAGCATGATAGTTGATACTTTCTGACTCTCCCCATACATATTGACTTGATGGATTATTTTGTCTTTCTTTTCATTTGTATTAAACAAGCCCCCCATCAATTGTCTTTCCAGGAACTTTCACAAGGAATGGCAGAATGATCAGTGGACGTGTCTTTTAAAAAACTAGACAACGAGGAGCCAAATGATAAAAACAATTGTGATTTATTTAAGATAAAAGCAAATGGTATTGAAAACACTGTGTGAGAATCACGATCTAAATCTCATAACGTTTTTGGGAGAACCATGCAGCCCAGTTATCTGATATTAACTGTTTTGGGACCTTCTGGGCTTTACTTTTCTAGTTTAGTCTACTTTTTGAGTTTAGCAAATGAGCAGGTACAGCAGTCATGAGCCATTCATCTCTTTTAACATTGCAGATTGGTTGGCAGAGAAAGATAATGAAGACAATGAATATAATTTGGGCTGAAAGTAAAAAGAAAGCTCTTGGTGAGGTATAAGAACAATAACCATTTGTGAGGGGCTCTGATTTACAGCTAAGTACTGCTGATGATGTGGCTTCTTTCTTTTTTTAACTTTTCATAATTTCTGTAATATTAGTGTAGGCAAAGGTGCTCAACATCAACCATGCTTTTGCATTTAATCAATAATTGATAATATGGGATTTAGTGTGAATCATGCAAGTTCTGACTTGTCCTGCACAAGTACAACATAATGAGAGACGATAAAAGTAAAATACATGGTGGTATAATAACAGCAGTTAAACTGTTATGGGATATTTACAGTATTTTGCATGGCTACCTGTGGTATTAGTGGCAAAGGTTTCCAGCAGACAATAGTGAGTACAAGGATATGTTGTTGTTTTTTAAATTTTGCAGTTGCTGATTCCTGCAAATGAATGACATCCTCTCAAGGATGGAAGTGACAAACAGCCCACTGAACAGATTATTATTACTTACTACCAAACAAACAAATGGTGAGATAAAGGTGAGTGAAAAGTATAAATCACTAAATTGTGCAGTTAGTGAATGGCCGCAGTCACAATCCTGATGTAGGGATTGTGCTCAATATATGTGTGAAGGCGTGCACGGCAGTTCACACCTGGCCAGGCACAACTGCCCTGGAGAACAGCTTGTTCAGTTGAACCAGCTCGTTGGGTGTTGTGTCAAACTTGAGTGCAATGCTGTTCAATGTGTCTCGCGATTCCACCTGGACCAAGAGAGAGGACAGAAAATGACAAGATAGCTTTTTTTTGGGGCATTTCCATAAATGCTTTGGTATGTGACACAGATCTATACATTGAGAGGGAAAAAACAACAACTTGACAATTATAACTTTGAATATGTTAATGTGGCTTGTTTTATTTTCATGCTTGAGCTTGCAAAGTTATGCAAACAGGAGCAGGAAAAGATTCTCATGGGATGCACAGTCACTGTCAAAAATATGAACTGACATGAACGCCAGCAGCAATCTTGTGTTATCATTTTAACCATCATAATGGATCATCATTGCGTGTTTCCTTTTAAAGTTTAAACAGTATTAAATCTACAGGAGCAGAACATCCTTAAAGCATTTACCTAAAAAACATACAGTACATTGTGTGTGTTTTATGTGCTGGATGTACTGTTCTCCTGCGTTTATGCAGATTCTCTTTGGGTGCCTCAGCTTCTTCACACAATCAAAAAACATGTACAGTGGTGTGAAAAAGTGTTCACCCCTTCCCTGATGTATTTTTTTTTGCATGTTTGAAACTTTTTCTTGTCGAGGGAAAAAAACCTCAAAACCTACAGTACATGGCCCTGGTGTGAAAAAGTGATTATCCTCTAAACCTAAAGACTGGTTGGGCTACCCTTAGTACCAACTGCAATTAAGCATTTGCCATGAATTGCAATGTGTCTCTTAACAGCGTCCTGACTATGTGCGAGTGTGGGTGCGGGGGGAGGACGGCTGTGTGAAGAGAGGACAGCTGAGTTTGCTGATAGTGTTTTGGCATGGCTCAGCTGACAATTAAGACAGTTAAGACAAGTGCCGCCAATATTGAGCAGATAGTGTATTCTTCCTTAGTCACCATGCCCTGAAATAAGGTCTCAATGAGTTTCTCATTTACAGACCAAAATTATGCTTTTAATTAATTTGTAGGAGAGCTTTCAAGTAACACTCTAAACAGTTGTGCACCTCTACATTACTTGGCAGAGATGGGGAAAGTCAGTGTGTTGCACGTCTAAAAATAAGTCTTAAGTCTTCAGTCACAAGTCTCAAGACTAAGTCAAGTCTCAAGTCCAGACAGGTCGATTCAAATCCAAAGTCATAGACTTTTTGCATCCTTACAAGTCATAAGTACTGTATAATATGCTGAAAATTACATAACGGTCGCGTTAGCTGAACACTTTGAATTGGGACACATTTTACGCATCACATTCACTGGAAGTATTTTCAAATCCTAGATCTGATTCAAATCCTAAATCACTGAGGTCAAAGTCCAGTTATTCTTGAACAAACACACACAAACACAAACATTGCAGTCATAGGGAGGACCAAAGAGGAACCATGAGAGACAATCTAGAACATTAGTGACGCAGGATCATTGTGCTGCCACACATAAAGTGGTTGGGATTGTGTCTACGGGTGCCCATAAAGACACACTAAATTCAATATTGACACAGAAGAGAAGCACACATGCTGTTGGAAACTACAATGCAGTTGAAAAGTGCGAGAGTCCAGTTTGCTTGTGTACAGAATAGGCTTTACATAATCAGTGAGTTCAAAAAAACAACAAATGTTCCAGTCCTGTGATAGAGCAATAAGACTATTTAACAAATTTGTTTTCTTAATATACTTATGTACTGTTAATTAAGTACCAATTTAGGTTTTGACTATTTTTCCATGCACCAAATTGAAATGCAAAAGCAAAATGATTTGGAAAATTTAATCTATTCGTGATTTCTTCCCCCACCTCAATATAGCAACAATATTTTCCTATAAGATTTTTGGTTTTATTAGTTTATTTTTTTCAACAACATACTGAATAATTTTGATGACCAACAATTTTAATTATACGGTATTTAGTAGACAACGTGTTTTCCCATAGACTTATCCTATTTGTTTGAATTAAGTTGAATGCCTTGAGATAAATACTTCATTTAATTACAGCATTTCACAAACAAGAAATATCTATGGTTTTGCCCCAGTGCATTTCGGTAATTTAAAACGACGTCGTTACAAGAAACAACTGCTGTTTTGTAACTGGATTAGGTGACAAGTATGGGTAGGCAAGCCTATCCCAAATTGCATGTCTGGGACAGCTTCTTGGGCATTGCATTTTGCTTCTCACAACAATATGCGCTCAAAATAGTAATACATTTGCATCACAAAAAAGGGTTTCAACAAGACAGTCAGACTTATCAATTGATTGGTGAGTAAAAAAAAAAAAGTTCTACAAAAATAATGCCAAATGGTAATTATCTGGACAACCAAATGTGTTGTGGAGTCATTTTCCTGTCAGGTACATTGCTACCAGACCACTGACTTCTTGTCATAATTCTTGTCATATAAAGTGACAACCAATGTAACTTAATGTGTAGTGCACACTTCAGCAAGAAGAATTACGTTTCTACTCGCCCAAGACAGAGGAAGAAACATGTTGTGAAGAGTTCCGCTCCCGCACCCCAGGTAAAAACTAGCTAATTATTTGGAGCCTATTGGCACCTTGTTAAAAATGGTAATGGAAACAGTATTATATTCTGAAAAGGCTATCAAGAATCTGTTCTGTGCAGAAAACAATCAAATGCCATATTACCAGTCAAGCATCATATAACATGAAATTATATGATGATGATGTGATTATTATAATTACAGTCAGCAACGTGGAAGTGTTGATCATCTCCACGTTTCGAATGCTTCCAGTCAGAACATGTATGTTAGCTGTATGTGAGTTTCCAAAAAAACAATGTCCAGTGTGTGTGTGTGTGTGTATGTATATATATATATACTGTGTATATGTGTGTGTATGTGTATGTATATATATATATATATATATATATATGAAACAAATATACCGTAATATAATATAAGAATGAACCCCTGCTTAAACTGCACCCACAAATTTAGGAAGAAAACAGATTTGTACATACAGTATAAGCCTCACCTTCCCCCATCAAAAAATGGCATACTGTGACACACAAGTCCGTAATGACAAGGTAGCTCTTTATTTGGCAGGAGCCACTCATGAGCTATGAAGAAACTCAACCATCGGAAATCGCAGGAGGTCATCACTCAATATAACAGTCTGACTTACGGTGCCAACTTAGGAAACACTAAAATCATTACACAACAAATTCAAAACTCACACGGTAAGTAAGAAAAACACAAGGCAGGTACCAATAAGAGTTTAGAATTACAAATACAACTATTTAACAGAAGGAGCTCCACAGAGAGCCAATCATATCTCCCACTGGTGGACACAGGCCTGCAATTGCTCCTCTTACGTTTCACAAACTTTCAGGGAACAGTGGAAAAACTCCAAATCCACAAAGACATGTCATCTCAATGTGATAGCTGCAAATGCTAACATGTAGAAATTCCGTTATGTTGTGTAAATAAGATAAGGCTATTCAGTTAATCTAATTAAAGGTCAGGTGTATTAAAATTTTTGTATTTATTGTACATCTATCTAAACTACTCAACCTGTAAAATGATATTAACAATATAGCCCCACAGTAACACATTAACACCAATTAAACATTAAATGTGTGTGCTTGGTGAGAAGCTGAAATTTAGAAATAGAAAATGGGGACTCATTTTAGTGTCTATCAGTGAGGTTGATAAAGGGTTAACGACCAGCAGGGTGCCCCACAGTATTCAAGCCTTTCATCTAGGCAGCTTCAACACAGCATCGATTCAATTGTCCCTTGGTTGCTACTGGCTCATCCATGAACTGTTTATTTTTAGCTTTACAGCTTCTTTGCGTCACAGCACAAAACTAACCTACACCTAAGCAAAGATTCACAGGACGGTCTGTCTTTTTGTAACTTCTAGCACATTTGGTTTATAATACTCAATATGATGGAATATTTGAAATATCAGCTCCCAAACACCATTTAGAAGATCCATTAGCTTGTGACATTGGAAACAATTTTTTTGTAGTTGGATAAAACCTACTGCTGCTGGTTCTTGCATTAAGCCACAAGCAGCAGTAGATGAGCCAATCAATACAAATACAAATATCTGGTGTCCAGTAAAGTGTGTGTGTGTGTGTGGGGGGGGGGGGGATTAGTTAGGTGGGGCAATTAGTATGATTTCAAACTGGCTGCATATTGCAAATGACTGCAAATATGACACGGATGGGACTCCAACAAAACCTAAAAGCCTCAGCCACTGATGGCACTGTAACCAAAGTCATATGTAACTCAAAGTGATAGAAAAAGGGTAGGCAAATCTGGCTGTAATATGACTGACAATTAGCTAATGGTCACCCTACTTGAACGTTAAGGAGATGGATTCAAAAAGGGCAGTTGGCTAGTAAGTCAAAGACTAATGGTTCCATTTAAGATGCTGTTGGCATCTTAGCAGAACATTAACTTGGAATATCAGAGCAAAGAGCAAGGGCAAAACCATAATCAACAATCAGTGAATCAAGATAGAAATAAAATGGAATATAAAGTTTAATCATGCATAATCCTATATCTAAGGAGCTACTGCTCTTAATTTCATGATAGATGAATCCCAGCATTGGTATGACAGTTGCCATGGTGACATTGTCATTACTACCCAAATGGCATGTGACTCCTGTGCAACTACATCCTTGCTGTTTATGTGCTGGTCTAATTTTAGAACCTCTGTATAGCACAACATTGTGTTCTTTTCAAGGGGATTCCTTCATGGATTTCTCCTTCAATCAGATTAAAAGACCCGTCTGAGCTTTGATAGTCCTCCAACTGACTTACCAGCACAAATACAGATACAGAAAAGAGCAATCAAATGCCCGCACAAGGGGCTGATTTCCTTTCAAGTAATACCTTGTTTGTTTTTAGAATTTTTACAATTGTGTCTGCATCATGTTTAACTCAATTCTTTCTATCTGCAATCAAGTCATTAATTCAACAGGAAAAAAAGCTGTGACGGCAGCAGCCAGCAAACTGTCAAATGAAATTGTACTCCAACATTGGTCAGTGCAAACACACACTGCGTAAAATACATGACACAATATTCACTTTGCTGAACTCATATACGGCTTATTAAAATGTGATAACCTTTATCATGTTTACTGTACTGTCATACAATGTCTCAAAGTCCTGTACGCAATCCAGATGTTAGCCAACTGCACAAACAGCAGTTAGATGAGCACTTGTGTTACACATAGGACATGGTAGAAGGCAAATCAACTGACCACAATCAAGATATTATATCATTAGCATTTTCACCTCAGAGGACTACAAATAAAGTATGGGCATAATTTCCACACATTTTAATAATATTAGTTACAAACAATAACTAACAATAATCATTACATTAAATGTAAGACAATGCCATTTTATTTCCTTTTCAGTCAACCAGACATGCCAACAATTCATCTATTGTCACTAAACAAAATGTATAGATGCTTTGTTTTATTTTTTAAGTGTATAGGTTTTATATGACATTTTTGCAGATATGGTGTTGGAAATGTGACTCTCTCTTGAAGATAAATAAAGTATCAAACAAATAAATACATACATTTCATGCCCTCTAAACATGAAATAATATACATACAGTACTACCTGAAAAATTTGAATATCAAGTAAAAGATGTTTTTGTTAAATTTTGGCAATTTAACACACAAGCTGAAACCAACAAATTTTAGTGAGCCATTACAAGCAAATTGACATATCTCAAGCAGTTCCTTGTTGTGACTTTGCTGATTAAGATTTTAAGCTTATAAAAACCACAAACCCACAAACTGAGAAAATTAGAATTTTTTTAAGCTGCAAGACCTGATCAGCAAAATACAAAGAAAAAAAATACTTGAAAAATGATGACTTGCATATTATATAGTATGTCAAATTCACCTTTTAAGTTAATCTTTTCAGGATATACAGTACTAATATTCTGGGTAGTAATGTATATTCCTCAACAAAGCAGATCATCAGAGAAAAAAAGCCATTTAAGACATAAATAATAGTCATGTCATGTGCAATAAATGTGTTATGGACATGTGGACAGGAAGTGACGACAGAGCTTCAGAGTTGAGTTTTACCTTATGATCAGTAACCCGTGTTATTCCAATGATTATTATCATTATGTTATTATTGTGCATGCTTTAAGACAGGGATTTTCAAACTGGGGTGGGGGTATTATGACGGGCGGGTCTACCATGCACACTTTTCATTATTGCCGTAACCGTACCGTACTCATTAAGTTTCCCTGTGTAAAGGTTCCGTGTGTGTGTGCGCGCGCGCTCAGAGTACGTTGTTCAACGCACACTTAACATCATCCCTTTTTTCCTCTAGGATGTTGCTCAGCAATTTGGACACGTAACGGTGGTCTCTACACAACAAGTCACAAAAAGAAGTATTTCTGTACTTCAGCTGCAACGATCCCCAACAATTGAGGGGGTTGTGTGGGTTGGGGGGCTGAAAAAAAATTTTGCTCCAAAAGGGGGGCGTGACAAAAAAAAGTTTGGGAACCACTGCTTCAAGACAATCCAAACCTACAATAAAAGCCTATTATTGCCTCAACAATTACTGAATCACTTGGCGACAAATGTCAAATACTACATTCACAATTTTAATGCTTCTTCTGAATTTCTTCTATTTGTATTTTAATTTATTTACTTATGTTTATGATTGACAAAGCTTAATTTAGCCACAAAATATGTAACTGCTTCAATATACAGTGGAACCCTGGGATACAAAATGAATTCGTTCTGAAAGGATTTTCGTAACCCGAACAACACTTAACATGTAAATTGGCTAATTCGTTCCATTGACCTGGAAGACCTCTCATACAATGGAAAAAACACTGTTATGCACATTTAATACTGTATAAATAAAGAGTACTGTAATACAAGTGTAATGTAATAATAAAACCTGAAAAAGAATGTATATGGAGTTAAAATTAAAAGTTTCTTACCTTTAATACACAGCAAAGTGCAGTACAGTACAGTATGTACGCTGGCAGCGATAAACCAATCAGAGAACATCACGTAATACGTAGAGTACGTACACTTAGCTCCGCCATGCTTCCAGTAGGTATCCTACCGGTATGCTGGAAAACAAAATTTTTGCGAATCGCCAGGAGAGTTACACCACCATATGTGAATGGATTGTGGATGCCTGGGCTAAGGTATCTGCTTTAACTCTTGTCCGAGTTTTCGCAAAAGGCGGCATTATTGCTGAACAGCCTACTGACAGCGAGACAATGATGTGAGGGAACCCTGACGGCAAAATTGGCCAGCTGTTCAAGTCAAATGCAGAAGATGAGGACTTTGATGGATTTGTGGGAGAAGAGTGATTTAAAAATACAGTGAGTGTATTGTTAAACAGTGGAATAAAGTTCAACTAAACTCACTGTTTTGCTTCCGTTGTCCCATATGCTTTGGCATGCGCCTTAAAATACGGTAAATCAGAAACAAAACAAAACAAAACAAAAACAGGTTTTGGCAAGATAGACCACCTTTCCTAAAGCGAACACATTTTCATAAGCTGAAGCAAAAAAAAAAAGGTCTTTTCGTATCCTGGGGTTCCACTATATATATTTTGACTAAATGAGGCCTTATTCATCCACAAAACAGCATCATTTATTAATTATTGTACATTTGGAAAAACCTTGATAGAGTGAAGCTGCAAAATTCAAACCGCGATGGATGACTGCACTTTCAAGGTGTACTTGAAAAAAATCAAAAATTATAACATTCATTTTCTTCCCCACATATTTGCATTTATCGCATAATCAATGCACATTCAAATTCCAGTCACATCCAACATGATAGTCTGAAGCACCGACAGTAGGACCATATTGATGTAAGATACACTTGCTTTCAGAGCTGCATTTAGTTTGACTTTGAGAGGCCGTCCTCTCTGGCAGACGATGGCTAGAGTGAGAACCTCCCATGAGTGGCTCACCTATGTGCTGGTCTATGACTTCTGTTTGTATCTTTTTGTCTCCTCATCTGTTTTGGTTGTTGCCACAGACTTCAAACATTTTTTAATTGGATACAGGTTAGCCAATTGGTAGATGTAACTGAATGGACTGGTGTTATCAGTGTCCAAGCAGATGGGGTAGTTATTCAGGTTATTTCTCAGTAAGAAAAAAGGCTAGAGAAAGAAACCCATGTGTGAGGTAGAGGGTGAGGGAGGGGAGAAAGATGGCATCGATAAGAAGGCATGAGAGAAAACCCACCATTTTCCTGTGGAGGTTGAGAAATAGATTATAAAGTTATCTGCTAGAGAGCAAAATAGAGAAACACTGCAGTCAGGGCCTTTGGCACAGGAGATGAGTTTAAGATAAAAGTGTACTACAATCACTGTCACTGTCGACCAAGTGTCCCTCACAAAGTAGGCGAGGCGGTAAAGCACAAAGAGCCTTGGTTATGTCTTTTAACACTTTACTAGCTTACTGGCTAGGGGCCGGTGCAAGACACAATCATTGGCAGTGCTTGGTCTATCCATCAGACTATCAGCAACCTGGTAGGGTGGTAATAAGAAATAACAAGTGGAAAGACAAGGGTGACGGCTGACAGCAAAAGGCTGAAATATAGGGAGTGCAGGATTATTAGGCAGATGAGTATTTTGACCACATCATCCTCTTTATGCATGTTGTCTTACTCCAAGCTGTATAGGCTCAAAAGCCTACTACCAATTAAGCATATTAGGTGATGTGCATCTCTGTAATGAGAGGGGTGTGGTCTAATGACATCAACACCCTATATCAGGTGTGCATAATGATTAGGCAACTTAATATCCTTTGGCAAAATGGGTCAAAAGAAGCACTTGACAGGCTCCGAAAAGTAAAAAATAGTAAGATATCTTGCAGAGGTATGCAGCACTCTAAAAATTGCCAAGCTTCTGAAGCGTGATCATCGAACAATCAAGCGTTTCATTCAAATTAGTCAACAGGGTCGCAAGAAGCATGTGGAAAAACCAAGGCGCAAAATAACTGCCCATGAACTGAGAAAAGTCAAGCGTGCAGTTGCATAGATGCCACTTGCCATGAGACATGGCCATGGTAAGAAAGGCTGAAAAACGACCACCACTGAACAAGACACACAAGCTGAAACGTCAAGACTGGGTTTTATGGACTGATGAAATGAGAGTGAGTCTTGATGGGCCTGATGGATGGGCTCGTGACTGGATCGGTAAAGGGCAGAGAGCTCCAGTCCAAATCAGACGCCAGCAAGGTGGAAGTGGAGTACTGGTTTGAGCTGGTATCATCAAAGATGAGCTTGTGGGGCCTTTTCGGGTTGAGGATGGAGTCAAGCTCAACTCCCAGTCATACTGCCAGTTTCTGGAAGACACCTTCTTCAAGCAGTGGTACAGGAAGAAGTCAGCATCCTTCAAGAAAAACATGATTTTCATGCAGGACAATGCTCCATCACACGCGTCCAAGTACTCCACAGCGTGGCTGGCAAGAAAGGGTCTAAAAGAAGAAAAACTAATGACGTGGCCTCCTTGTTCCCCTGATCTGAACCCCATAGAGAACCTGTGGTCCATCATAAAATCTGAGATTTACAAGAAGGGAAAACAGTACACCTCTCTGAACAGTGTCTGGGAGGCTGTGGTTGCTGCTGCACACAATGTTGATGGTGAACAGATCAAAACACTGACAGAATCCATGAATGGCAGGCTTTTGAGTGTCCTTGCAAAGAAAGGTGGCTATATTGGTCACTGATTAGTTTTTGTTTTATTTTTGAATGTCAGAAATGTATATTTGTGAATGCTGAGATGTTATATTGGTTTCACTGGTGAAAATAAATAATTGAAATGGGTATACATTTGTTTTGTGTTAAGTTGCCTAATAATTATGCACAGTAATAGTCACCTGCACACATGGATATCCTCCTAAATTAGCAAAAAATAAAAACAAACCAAAAACTACTTCCAAAAATATTCAGCTTTGATATGAATTAGTTTTTTTGGGTTCATTGAGAACATGGTTGTTGTTCAATAATAAAATTAATCCTCAAAAATACAACTTGCCTAATAATTCTGCACTCCCTTATGGTTCAGATAAGAATCCTTATCCACAATGTGCTGTTAAACACCCCTTGTGTTTTTGTGCAAGTGCTTATGAGGCCATGACATAGTGCTTTAGCGGTAACAAACTCCTGTACAATCCTTAGCAAGGTAAACACGGGCCTCGTCAGTCAGCAGGTCCAGAATGACTGACAGGTTAGGGAGGAGGTACTGACTTAGGTGTTGGAGATGGGGGAAGGGAGCACATGCCCATTATTTCCAGAAGCAGTATTCAAGCAGTAAGAGGAAGATGTATTGAATGTACAGAGACAGAAAGGAAGAAACAAACTGGAGAAGACCACACTTTTCCTCTCTTCAGCATATAGAGTGAACAGAGCCACAGCTATCCGACTCCTCACTGTTGCCACGGAAAGGGGTGAGGAAAATCTGTCTGACCGCAGCTGCATTTGAGGGTCATTTCAAGAACATCAGGCAAAGCAGAGACGGGCTACATTTTTAGTACAGGTTGGTGGCACAAGAGACCCCCAACAAACCGGCCCCCCTGCCTCACCCATTTCCCAAACAACAGCTAAATCAATAGAAATGACAAAACAGTTGGAAGGTCATTAATGAGCTCTGTTAGCTATGTGGTGGAATTCTGTTGGTATGCATAGGGAGAATGGAAAAAAATATTTCATCTTGCCATTACTCCAGCATGTCTGTCTCTAAACAAACAGAACTATTTAAAATGATCTCCCCCTTGTATAGATCAGCCAGCAAATAGGAGCTGAAATGCATCTACCATAAAAACACATATATAGTTTCAGCATCGGGTACACGTGTTGCACTGGCTAAAGTCTGAAATTGCGTCTCCTCTGCACTAATGGGCTAGCAAGCATGGTTAGACACGGTGTAACACACAAACATTCGCTACATAGCTAGTCAGGGCAACAGAAGCACAGGAAGCAGACATACGCACAGAGCAGCACCAAGAAAGCTGAAGACGGTCAAATGCACCAAACGACATTACAGAAATAAAGAGCAGAGTTGTCTTAGTGTGGTACTCACAGAATATTCGATGGTCCCTTTGGGTCTCTGGAACGACATGCGCCTTCCATCCTTCTTCTCTGGGGTCTTCTTTTGGCCGGTATCTGTAAGCAGGCGAGGCAAGGTACGCATTACATTCATGTTCCTCTCTCTCCAGCTTGTCACAAGCTGCCGATTCCCAGCCCCGTGGGTAGACAGCTCATTCGTCAACAGTGAGCGCGCCAGCCAGAGATGTGAGCTCTGAGTGCTGGAAAGCTTTCTCTCTCACGCTCTCTCTCTTTGCTTCTAGCTCTGCTTCTACGTTCCTGCTCTCGCATGCTCTTTCACACTGTCCTCCTCTGCCTCTCTCTGTTCTCCGCCTAAATCACCATGTGGAGCTGTGACATCTGTTGAAAACAGTTCACCTTGCTTTCCTCCTCTTGCTGCCTCTCAGCAGCCCAGGCTGACCTCCATCAGGGCGTCGCTCTGAATGCGTGACGGAGAGGACTGACAGGAAAAGAAGACGTCAGGAACTTAGATTGGGGGGTAGATGATTACGAGGGAAAGATTCAGTTGAGCATCTTTCTTGGGTAAGGGGAGGGGTTGTGTGGAATAGCGGCACATGAGGGAGGGCTATTACAGTATATTTGCTTGCAGTGTTGTTTTTAGAGATTTGTGAGAGGGATCAGTAAATGTGTAACTTTATGATTTGAAAAAGCAAGGCAGTTGATCGAAAATAAAAGGCAGCTGCAGGCAACTGGGAAATGTTCTTAAAATGAAAAAATAGGGCGACAGAAAATTATCTCTGGTTATGAACATGTGACTTGTGGTTTACGAAATGTAGCGTGACTATTGAATGGACAAGCGTGAAAAATACACAGGAAGAAGGTTGGGGCTGCGTGAGAACTAGATGGAGGAACGCAAGAATAGGCCCCTATTAAATCAGTTACATTTTTTTCCCAAATTTTTATTTTTATTTTCCAAACTGTTCTAAATGTTCTCTAGGGTGATGTTTAATTTTTTACCATTTACTCCCTCACCGTGTGCAAACATTTTTTTTTCTTTTTTCTCATGCACTTTTTACACACAGCCAAATGCTTTTGGGTTTTTAGAGTTATTGATACAGCCATAAAAATGTCTATTTGGACACACTAAAAAAACACAGCAGTCACTAAACCAAACACTTCCCTTCTCACAATGTGTGGTTTGTGTTAGAGTGTCCAAATAGACATTTTTATGGCTGTATCAATAACTCTAAAAAATCTAAAAAAAGAAAAAAAAAACAAAAAACAAAAGCATTTGGCTGTGTGTAAAAAGCATCAACATGTTAAGGGAATGAATGGTATAAAAAAAATTCAACATCACCCTAAAGAACATTTGGGGATGGATGGCAAGGGAAGTTTATAAAAATGGCCATCAGTTACAGACAGTTGATTCCCTTTGTGAAGCCATCTTCACCACTTGGAGCAATGTTCCCGCTACCGTCCTGGTAACACTCGCATCAAGCATGCCCAAACCAATTTTTGAAATGATTAACAAGAACGGTGGAGCTACTCATTACTGAGTCCTACTGAGAAATTTTGTTATGGTTTGGAGAGTTTTCTGTCATTTTTTGAGCGATGGTCATAAACTTTTGATCAGCTGATAAACAGTCTATTTCAGTTTAATTGTTGTTTTCAATAAATTACTTTTTCAAAGTGCTTTTTGTCACACTCCCCGTTCTTACGTTTGCATATTGTAGCTCTATTTAAAACCTCATTAAGATCCAAATGTGCAAAAGGTAATTTTTTTTCCCACTTTATATAATTATTTTAATAATTATTATTATATTAATACCTAACCCAGTAGAGGCAATAAACGTCTTATGTGTGTGTTATGGTTGCACATATTAGGGAAGCAGAGTATGAAATAAAACATCCTTTGAGCCATGTGCTCTGCTCTTCACTATAGCAGGAACACTGCTGTTTTTAAAGACCCACTACCAACATTTTTGTCGAAGATGCTCTAAATGACAGGAGCGCTTCACTGTTTTTTACTCCTCACTATAACAGGAACACTTTTTAAAGATCATTTATTTGACAGAAGCACTCTGCTTTTATTTAGGGGTCTACTGCAATAAGCTAGTAAAATATATTCTATATGACAGAAATTCTCTGCCGTTTTTAAGGACCTACTACCAAAATTCTTGTCAAGAATCATTTATATGACATGACCACACTGTACTATTTTATGACAGGAATGCATTGCTATTTTTTTTTTGTGTCTTGTCCAGCATCATCACAGCTGAATGGGAGTCAAGCTGCCTTTAAATGCTGAGCAAAATTTCTTTGCCAAGGGAGACTTCATAATTCAAATGAGTCTCCCTTGACATTTTACTGCGTTTATTATGAATTTTGTTGCGCCACATTTCGATGCCGGACCTGACCTGAAAAGGGACGGGTGGGGGGTAGGGTGAGGGATATAAGAAAGGGTGCAGAAGAACCTCACAAACATATTTCAACCATATTATAAAAAAACGTGATAATCACAATTTCAGCAACAACCAGAACAGTCACAGAACAAAATGAGCACAAATACAGGGGAAAGAAGAAATAAATAAATAAATAAATAATGATAATACTAATATTCATGTACACACATTCATATACATATATATATATATATATATATATAACAATATACACACACACACACACACACACACATACATATACATATATATATGCACATATTCGTACACGTATACATACACATACTGTGCACATACACATATTCATGCAGTACATGCATACATACACACACATACAGTGTGCATATATATGTATACACACATACATACATACATATTTACTAATAATGATAAACATACAAGAAAAAGAACGAGAAAAGAAAGAGAACCTCTTGAACAATCACCATCCAAATGACACGTGCAACAAATCTACATTAAATCTACATTAGTCTGCAGTGACAGGATAACCGCATCAGAGCGAAACAGAGAACGAGGAGATGCCCGTGGTGAACACCGACATGCATCCCAAATCACACTCCCTCCAAAAGCGAGGGCCCGACCAGGAAGACGCCGGAGCACGGCCCCCCAGCAGGCTCCCCACAGAGGGGAAGGCCCAACCCCGCCACCCCAAGAGGCAACCACGAGTCCACTCCGAAGAGGTGCAAGGGAGACCCGGCCCGACGCCGCCCGGTAGCGAGCAGGGGCCACAAGGGGGGGCCCGGCCGCCAACCGCCGGAACACCCGCCGGAGGCCGGCCAGCTTCGGGCAAGCAGGACAACCACTCCCGAGCCCCCGGGCCCAGAAGCCACCCAACCCCCCAAAGCAGGGGCCATACCCAACACCCCGGGAGCTCCAGGGCACCCCAGACACAACTGCCGCGGGCCATCACCTTCCCCAACGCCAGAGGCAGGCGCCCATTGAGGGCCCATGGGTCTACTCCCCCCTCTCAGCCCCCGTGACCCGTCCACCCCAGCCCCAGTACCCACACCAAACCCTGTTCCCATACTCACACATGCCACCACACATACACTTACACACCTACATTTTCACATATGCACCTGGATGTGCCACCCCCCCAATGCAGCGAGCAGCATAACCGCGAGCTCCCCCGAGACACAGGGCCATACCACCATACCCGGCCACCGGAAAATCCACAGAGCGCCGGACGCACGCAGGCACTCCTCCCAGCCCTGCCGCCGACCGAGACCCGAAGCCGAAACAATCCCCACCCCCACCGCCCCCAGCCCCAGGGAGCGTCCAAGAAAACAGGGGTGTAATAGGACCCTCTAATCCCCGCCTCCCCACCCAACTAAAAGTTTTATAGTGTGAGATGTGTGTGTGTAGGCAATTAAAATTGAGGAGCCGAAACTGCGTGACACCATGGGCAGAACCACTCCGCCGGCTGAGCACGGCTAAGTAGCTCTGCCCACCCTGTGACACAAGTCCCGCCCCCCAAAAATGAATGTGAAGTGTTTGTGAGTCTATGTATAGTGAATAAGTGTAATTAAAACTGGGGAGTTTGCGGCCCCCATGGCATGACAGAAGGAGGTCATGTTTGTGACCCCCCCCTCCCCCCGCCAATCCCCCATGGGTCACGCGCACTCTCCAAGATCCTATGTGCTTGTTTGCAGGGAGTGGGTGGGCGGGGGCGCGATAGTAACACTAGGAGGGAAATTATATATTTTTTCCCTCCCAGAGGACGAGCCATTGGGCGGTAGGCACCCCTGTTTCCCGGGACCCACCGTGGGGCAGGGGCCGGCACGAGGCGAGGCGAGGCCCCGGACGCTCAGCGACTGCAGCCCGGGAGCAGCCTCACCTAGATGTTACACACTAGCCACCATGCGCGCCACTGTAGGAGACCCCGGCGGCCCACACCCCCGAACACCACCACCGCCATCCCCACCCCGTATCAGAGAGGAACCCGGGCAACACACCCCACCACTCGGAGAGGCAGCAACCCTCCAGGCACAATCACACACCTCAACCCTCACCACTGCGCCCTGTGCCCACACCCCTGTTCAATCCCCTGCACCCAACATACGACATACAACATACACACAAACACACTGACACACACCTGCACTCACACACACACACCCACACCCGCCCAACCCCCTGCACACTCCCCCAACCCTGGTCCTCCCAGGCACCAATCCGGCACCGGGACGCGCACCCATCCACCCCCGCAGCAGCGAGTCCAGGCCAACCCCAGATGCCCCCGGGGGCCAGATACGCCCCTACTCCCACATCTGGGTAGAGGCAGCCCCCGGAACCCAGGGCCCAGGAGTGCCGCCCCACCCACACCCAGCCAGCCCAGCCACCCGGCCCGGGGCCCAACGGCCACGACCCAGGCCCCAACCCACGGTCCCCCGCCCCAGACCTACCCCAGCCTCCACAGAGATAAACACCGGTCCCCCGCAGAGCAGCGTAGCCCAGCCCCCCTCCCCAAGGGACCCCCAGCGGCCCGTATGCCCCTGGCACCTCCGCCAGCCGCCCAAATCTCAGAGTGAAGTGAAAGAGCTAATCACCGGGGACCAGAGTGAATGAGATTGGTCCAATTGATTGTTTAAAGAGCTAGACATTGTCTCACAAGAGATATGATCTAATAAAAGGTTCCTAAATTGGTTCATACTTAGATTGGCTTAGATATGGATCACAAAATAAGTCTCTACGCTGATGATGTATTACTTTTTCTCCAAAATACTCAAGCGTCCCTTTCCCGCACGATTCCACTTATAAACAAGTACTAACCAATGTCTGATTACTCTATCAACTGGTCTAAGACCACAGCTCTACCCATTAACTGTCACTTTAAGGGTATACCTGATGCCATAATACGGACAGGAAATATCCGATATTTGGGTATAAACATTTCACCCAAGTTGTCAGAGCTGACACAGTTGAATTACGTTCAGCTTTTGAAAACAACTGAGGGTGATCTTTTGCGGTGGCGACGTCTACCCATATCACTCATGGGGAGAGTGGCTGCCGTCAAGATGATGGTTCTACCGAAAATTAATTATTTGTTTTCAATGA
>QODF01000048.1:432277-589259 GCA_024372805.1 Oostethus manadensis
GGTTCTATGTTTAGTTAGTTCTATGTTTATTTAATACTCTATGTTTACTTAGAATTCTACGTTGCACTGAGTCGCCAAAGAAAGTTCCTAGTTTGTGAATTGTTCACTTACAATGGCAATAAAGTTTTTCTGATTCTGATTCTGATTCTAATATTCCAGCACACCCCACATTGTGTTTACTTGGCCATTTAGGTGGCATCAATATCGATAATAACACCTCACGTATGGTCCTTATTGCGTTATGCATCGCAAAGAAAACTATTCTCATGAATTGGAAAACAAAAGCAAAAGGTAAATTCTAGCAATTTTATAACTGGTCTTATGATTTTGATCAGGTCTGTATTCAGACGGTATGACATAACATGCTCACAGTACTGAGAGATGGAGGAACAAAAAATGCATACAGAAACAAGCCTGGGGTCATGACCAATCGATGTTAAGTAAAAAGATTTTTCCCTGAATAGTATGATGGAAAATAATCATTTGCTGTTCATCCACGTAAAACAACAGTTAACCACATCATAGGCTTTTTCGCCCATGAAGAACATTTTACTTAGCTTTGTAATGGCCTCAATTACATTAACACTGGGTCAAGTGTAAGAGGCGCAAGCAACAGTATGTGACTTGCACGGACAATAAAAGGAGTTAGTGTGTGCCATGCAGAAAAACAAATGAAGCTGCCAATATGTGATATCACATCTTAGTGAACAATTCAACAAAGATAAATAAAATATACTACAAATTACCTGAAGAATCATTTATTTACTAAGGGGTTAATCAATTTTCCAATTTCTGCATTCTTGATTAGCAATCTGCTATAAATGAATCACGGTTGCTAAATATACTGTACAGTTCCCGCATTTCATACATAGCAATGAAACTAAGTCTGGCATGGAATATGAGAGTCAACAACTACGTGACTAACATTCTCTTATGGTCTGATAGAATACACAAGCAGATTTCCCGCTGCTCCCTTGTTTTTCATGCCTGTTGGTTATGTAGCCCATCCCAGCTGTTATTATTAGAAAAACCTTAACAGTTGGTGAGGAAAGAGCCACATTGCACAGGTGGTGTTCTAAGACTGTTTGAGACTGCCTGAGACATGTTTCACGGCTTCACCTTTTGGGGAATTCAGGTCTAAAACAATTATTTTTCCTGTGTACTTTCAGGTGCAAGTGGCCTGCAAACACAGATCTTGTAGTTTGTTAGACTTGCATTTTCTTACCCAGAAGCACCTAATAGTGAAATAAAAGAAGGATTTTAACAAATAGGTTTGCTTTATTATACCAGTGACCTTTTGACATTGCCAGTTGTGTTATCTTATGGCAATGCTTCTCAAGTAGTGAGGCTTGCCCCTGACGTGTGTGTGTGTATATGTTAAGACTTTAGACTTCTATACGATGCAAAAAATTGTCTGTGACAGTTATTCCACTTAAACAGATGAAGCATGATAAGCATAACAACATACTTTCAGGCAAATCTTTTCTCCAGCTCAACAAGAGACAGGCCTGGCATATTGCACTCCGCAATGGCAGTAACTACTTTGTGACTTTGACAATTCCCAAAGACTTTAGCCAGTTTTATCATTTTTGCTGAAGTCTTGAGCAATGTGTATTCAAATGATGTCTAAGACAGCACAACACATTTGACATCTTGCTACAAAACCTAAGAAAGAAAGATAAACCCGTTTAATGTCCCTAGTTAAACAAAATTTTACACCTAATTATGGGCATTAACTTCTTTTTTTCCTTTCGGCTAATCCCTTCAGGGGTCGCCACAGCGAATCAATTGCCTCCATCTAACTCTGTCCTCTGTATCCTCTTCTCTTGCGCCAACTACCTTCATGTCCTCTTTCATTACATCCATAAACCTCTTCTTTGGTCTTCCTCTAGGCCTCCTGCCTGGCAATTCGAAAACTAAGCATCCTTCTACCAATATATTCACTATCTCTCCTCTGGACATGTCCGAACCATCTCTGACTTTATCTCCAAAACCTCTAACATGTGCTGTCCCTCTGATGTGCTCATTCCTGATCCTGTCCATCCTGGTCACACCAAAAGAGAACCTCAGCATCTTCATCTCTGCTACCTCCAGCTCTGCCTCCTGTCTTTTCCTCAGCGGCACTGTCTCTAAACCAAACAACATCGCTGGTCTCACCACAGTTTTGTACACCTTTCCTTTCATTTTAGCTGAAACTCTTCTATCACACATCACACCCGACACTTTTCTCCACCCATTCCAGCCTGCCTGCACACGCTTCTTCACCTCTTTTCCACACTCTCCATTGCTCTGGACTGTTGACCCTAAGTACTTAAAATCCTCCACCTTCTTTATCTCTTCTCCCTGTAACCTCACTCTTCCACTTGGGTCCCTCTCATTTACACACATGTACTCCGTCTTGCTGCGGCTGACCTTCATTCCTCTCCTTTCCAGGGCAAACCTCCACCCCTCAAGCTTCTCCTCCACCTGTTCCCTGCTCTCACTACATATCACAATGTCATCTGCAAACATCATAGTCCATGGAGATTCCTGTCTAACCTCGTCCGTCAGCCTGTCCATCACCATAGCAAACAAGAAGGGGCTCAGAGCTGATCCCTGATGGAGTCCCACCTTCACTCGGAACTCCTCTGTCACACCTGCAGCACACCTCACTACTGTCTTACAGTCCTCGTACATGTCCTGCACCGCTCTAACATACTTCTCTGCCACTCCAGACTTCCTCATACAATACCACAGTTCCTGTCTGGGCACCCTGTCATAAGCTTTCTCCAGATCTACAAAAACACAATGCAGCTCCCTCTGACCTTCCCTGTACTTCTCCATCAACATCCTCAAAGCAAATACTGCATCTGTTGTACTCTTTTTTGGCATAAAACCGTACTGCTGCTCACAAATGCTCACGTTTGCCCTTAGTCTAGCTTCAACTACTCTTTCCCATAACTTCATTGTATGGCTCATCAGCTTTATTCCTCTGTAGTTGCCACAACTCTGCACATCTCCCTTGTTCTTAAAAATGGGCACCAGCACACTTCTCCTCCATTCCTTAGGCATCTTCTCATTATCTAAGATCTTGTTAAACAACCCGGTCAGGAACTCTATTGCCACCTCTCCTAGACACTTCCATACCTCCACAGGTATATCATCAGGACCGAGTGCCTTTCCATTCTTCATCCTCTTCAATGCCCTCCTCACTTCTTCCTTACTAATCTTTGCTACTTCCTGGTCCACAACAGTCACCTCTTCTACTCTTTGTTCTCTTTCATTTTCCTCATTCATCAACTCTTCAAAGTACTCTTTCCATCTTCCCATGACACTACTGGCACCTGTCAATACCCTTCCATCCCTATCCTTCATCACCCTAACCTGCTGCACGTCCTTCCCATCTCTGTCCCTCTGCCTTGCCAACCTGTATAGATCTTTCTCTCCCTCCTTGCTGTCCAACCTAGCATACAAGTCATCATAAGCCCCTTGTTTGGCCTTTGCCACCTTTACTTTCACCTTACGCTGCATCTCTCTGTACTCCTGTCTACTCTCTTCAGTCCTCTCAGTGTCCCACTTCTTCTTAGCTAACCTCTTACTCTGTATACACTCCTGCACCTCCTCATTCCACCACCAAGTCTCCTTATCTACTTTCCTTCCAGATGACACACCAAGTACTCTCCTACCTGTCTCCCTGATCACAGTAGCTGTAGTTGTCCAGTCATCTGGAAGGACTTCCTGGCCACCCATAGCCTTTTTCAACTCCTTCCTAAATGTCACGCAACACTCCTCCTTTTTCAGCTTCCACCATTTTGTCCTCTGCTCTGCCTTTACCCTCTTCATCCTTCTCACCACTAGAGTCAACCTACACACCACCATCCTATGCTGTCTGGCTACACTCTCACCTACCACTGCTTTGCAGTCACTGACCTCCTTCAGGTTACACCTTCTACACAAGATGTAGTCTACCTGTGTGCTCCTACCTCCACTCTTGTAGGTCACCCTATGTTCCTGTCTCTTCTGGAAGAAAGTATTCACTACAGCCATTTCCATCCTTTTTGCAAAGTCGACCACCATCTGTCCTTCAGCGTTCCTCTCCTGGATACCAAACTTGCCCATCACCTTCTCATAATCTCTGTTTCCTGCACCAACATGCCCATTGAAGTCCGCACCAATGACAACTCTCTCACTTCTGGGGATGTTCTGCATCACTTCATCCAGGTCTGACCAGAATTTCTCTTTCTCCTCCATCTCACATCCTACCTGTGGAGCATACCCACTAACAACATTGAACGTCACACCTTCAATTTCTAGCTTCAGGCTCATCACTCTGACACTCTTTTTATCTCCAGGACGTCGCTAGCAAACTCCTTTTTCAAAATCACCCCTACTCCATTTCTTTTCCTAAATGACTAACATCAATTAATTAAACAGGAGGGTGTTAGGGTGGAAATTTTTGATAACCTCAGACACAAACACGTGCATGCATGCAATAATAGCTGAGTCATAGAAAGACTAATCTGCAATACATTTTGTTTGTGTGCAATGTGTCTGTTATTATTTTCCTTCATTTACTGTATTAGTTTTTTAAAACTATTAAATACATTACATACTTGTAAAAGAAGACAATTAAAAAACAAAAACAAAGTCAAAACCAATGGCAATCTCGTTCAAGTAAAGACCTGTCATATAATTCCGTTGATCACTCTGTCGTGCTAGATACACAGAGCAGAGCATTGTAAACGTGTGGTCACATAGAGGCAGAAATCATAAGGCTATTCATTCTGTTTAACAAAAGGACATTGACTTGTTCAACAGGGAACGGTGTCCGTAAAATTACTTCCTTTGTGCTCTGGTGCTATATGGAAAACAAATCTAAGATGACCTTACAGAGTGGTTGGGGGGGTGTAAATTGCCCGCCTGCCCCACCTAATATAATGACAGGAGAAACACAGCAAGGGTAAAGCTCAATTTAACACAAGCAGCACCATCCCCATCAATGTGCTGTATGCAAATATATTATTGATGCTATTATTGATTCTACTTCATCAATCCAAGTCCTCACTCCTTCCTTTATTGACTATGTATCAATTTTTTGTGTGAATTTAGACAACTAATGTTTCAGTTTCAGAAGAACAGAGTTCTTAAAAGTAATAATGTCCTTCAGGATCAGGATTGGATCAGAAATCTGCCATGATAGGATCGGTACAATCGGGTTGCCGTAACTCTGGGCCGCACTCCAACATGGTAAGTGCAACCAGGTGCATAATAGGTGCATGGTAGGTGCAACCAGCAGTTGCCACACTCAACTCCCGCCACCCGGATGAAGAAAACGCAACATCACTATGCAGACATCTCCGTGGTGTACCATGGTTATGTTAATTTCACTGTGGACGTTAGATATATTCGGCTCCGTAGTTACTGCGGTAGATTCCCCTCACTGTACCGGAGACTTCTCTATCATGGTGGCGGGAGCTTGCAAGGGAAGTGCTGCTCTAGCCGCTGGTTGATACTAGAGACTGTCAATAAATTACTATTACATTGAAGAGTTTTTCACAAAAAAAAAAGTAATTCCAAATAACACCACAAATTGATCTACATCTATGTCAAAGGATTGGTCCTACCTTCAAAGTAAAGTAATGGTGGCTAAATAATTAGCAAGGCTGTAATTCAGTAGACCATTTGTTAGCATGTCAACACAAACCATTTGCATTCCTTATTCTACATACGTGGCTCCAAACGCCTGCTCTAACCGGTATGCTGAACACCACTGCCCTCTATAGCCCACAAACCAAACAGCATCCTGGAACAACAACCTATCCCTGTCTCTACTGTATGTGATCGCCAGTCCGGGGTGTATTTTCTCCCCATTTTATCTTTAAATGATGGACTTTTATTTTCATTAGGGACTTGACTCGCAGAGGTTTGTCACATAGCCAAACAATATTGTTGGTCGTGCTGTGTAATGGAAAAGTAAATTTAGCAAATAATCATATTGAATTTAACAAATTCATGTATGTAACAAAAGTTTATAAAAAAAAAAGATTGGAACCAAATCGGACAGGCAAGACAATAAAAAATTTGAATCGGATTGAAAGCCAAAAAATGTGGATCCCTACTTAGACACTCATTTATGTTTAACCCTAACCTTAGACAAACACTAGTATGACACCCCCTGATTTTAACAAAAAACTGTGTGTGCGCGCGTGTGCATGCTTGTCAGCAAGTGTTTGCTCGTGCAGGAACAGGAGGAAGTCAATCTGCCCTGTCCTCTGATTAACACTCTCCACATGTAGAATAATCACACTCTTCCTTCTGCCCTACTAATGTGTTGTAAAAAATGTTTTAAGATGGTTGCCCCTCAGGATTGTTAAAGTCAAAATGCAATGCCTATTCCTGGAGATGCACACTCATCCCTGCTCATATTCATAAAGGCATCTGTTACCATAGAAACAAAATTGGCACCAACTTTGAAGGGAAATGTGTTATTACAAAAAAGTGGGGCAATCCTGTCTACCGCAGTAATTGCAGAAAAGAACGTAACAGTCAGCATATTAGTCTGCAATACTCTTGGTAAATAACCTTCAACTCCCAAGCAAGTCCCAAGTCACTGTGATCAGTCACTGTTCATGTCAAGCAAGTCACTGCTCAGGTCACACAAAAGTCTGATGATCTACCCGAGTTACCACATTTAAATCGGTAAAGACAGTGGTAAACAAATTCACATATTCACACATATTCATCTTAAACATCTACAAAGTTGATGATTATTATTGTGCATATGTATGCTACTAAAAGGCATTATTATATTATTATTGAATTTGATAGAGATATATAATGGAGATGTCAAATAATAAATTTAAAAAATCAGTTTTCAAATTAATCATGATTAATCATGATTGGCAACTATGCCTGAAATATGCACATTTTACTGTATTTTATAGAAATAAATATAAAAACAGGGTAGAATTATATTTGTTTGTATTAGCAACTCCAAATAAACTGAAACTTAAATCAAGTTAAAAAGATAGCACACGTGACAGAAAATCTTTTTACCTAACACTAGTTTCTTTAATAGTAGCAGAACATTTGAATCACACTTTAACGTAGCTTTTATGAGCAATGATGGATTGTATTCAAAGAAACAACCTAGCTTAAGTTCAATTCACATAATTTGAGTTTATTTTCTGGGACTTCTGAGCATACTTAAATGCAGCAAATTGTACTTTGGCATCAAGAGTTACAAAGTGAGTGATAAGAGTATGCACTTATTTTTTAATTTGTCTTTCTGTTTATTTAGAACACACAAAATAAATAAGTTGTTGTGATGTTCAGAGTGTCCCCTGAATGCATCACGCTGTAGAGACAACGAGGAAGTCCCATTCCGAGACTGCTGTGTAATGAACTAGACACATGTTTGTGACACGGGAAATACATATATGGTGTTGGAATTGCACTGCTGTTGATGTGTTCCGGTCAGAATAAAGTTGTAAAAGTGTGGAAGACTGTGTGACTCTGGATATGCATTGATTAGGCTAAAAAAGGTAATGGTAATTAATGACATAAGTTACTACCATTAGTGCGCTGTTTTTGACAGCCCTAATTTAATTATTACTGAAGTAACATTTGTCATTATAAAATCACCTGGGATGTAGTACCCTGTTCGCCTAGTCATCATAACAAAAACTGTACCTATGTCACAATAATCATATGCATATCTTAAATTCAGTCAAAAGTTAGTTTAATAAGCATTCATGTTAGCACAAATTACCTTTCTAAGAAATGTTTGACCCATTTGAGAACCCAATTTTGGTCTGGCCACCTCCATGGCTGCAATTCCTGAGTGAATCAGGTCCTCTGCTGCCTCGCTTCTGTGTTGACCACTGCATTGCACTGAAAACCATGCAATCATGTTTAGAATAAAACAAAATAAAATCTAATTTCTAACATAATCTAATTAAAAGATGTGCATATTTTTTAAGGTAAAGAACTGAAGGCCTTTCTTTTAATCTGCCTCAAGCCTAAGAGACTTCTGAAGTCATTAAAGTCCCAAACAAATCACGTCTTTTTCAAGTGTTACTCAAGCAAGTCCTCAAATTTGCGACAGGAGTCCAACTCAAGTCAAGTCATGCGACTCGAGTCCCCCAACTCTGAAAATTACACCACCGTGAGGACAGAGCAAGGACAAAAAGTGCTGTTTTGATTTCTGACGGTTATGCAAAACCTACACAACTGTCTATCAGCTGTGTGATATAAGCACATTGCATTGCTTTTATACTTGTATTTAGCGTTAAAATTCAAAGTCACCGGAAACGTCTTCTTCTGAGTTTGTTTTGACAAACATGTGCATACCAGCGACCCTAATGAGGATACACGGTATGGAAAATTAATGAATGAATGAATGCGCTAACAACACCTATAGGACTAGAATAGCAATTATCTGAATGCACTGTGTGAGCAGTCATGTCATCACTCTCAGCATTCATTGTGTTGTTGTTCTTGCACAAACGATTCAACCTTTGTATCTTTC
This sequence comes from Oostethus manadensis, assembly GCA_024372805.1. Taxonomy (NCBI): domain Eukaryota; kingdom Metazoa; phylum Chordata; class Actinopteri; order Syngnathiformes; family Syngnathidae; genus Oostethus; species Oostethus manadensis. The sequence goes on from QODF01000048.1 coordinate 440,787, forward strand.
ATTTATCAAAGACTCCTAGTAGACTAGCTTTTCCTATACCTCTCTACAAAAATATAATTAAATTACTAATATTTATTCATTCATTCATTTTCTATACCGCTTATCCTTATTAGGGTCGCGGGGATGCTGGAGTCTGTCCCAGCAGACTTTGGGCGAGAGGCGGGGTACACCCTGGACTGGTCGCCAGTCAATCGCAGGGCACCAATTACTAAATTAAATTAATTTAATTAAATTACTAATAATATAATTATATTGATTTACTCTTTGATTGTATTAGTATATAACTCCAATGTTGAAGAAGTGTTTGTCCAACTTGAGCACTCGACAAGCTGTGTTTTCTGTTGTCACTGTCACATGCACTCTGACCCGAGGTTGACTAACCAGAGCGAAACCTTGGGTGTTCCGGTTATTGCCGTGTGAGCTTTTTCTTTTTGCAAGTCAAAGTTGGGGGGTAGGGTGTGGGGTGGTTGCCTGCTGAAGCCACCCTCTGCATTGGCTGGTTTGATTAGGATGATACAGTACATATGCTTAATGTACACTTGGGTGTAGCTTCCCCTCTATGTTCAACTGTAACACAACATTTGGGCAACCTCAAGAGAAAATGTAACATTTCTAAACCTTACGCCTTTTGTTTTACATACTGTACTTGCATCTTTGTCTTCTCAAGTCTCCTTGTGAAGCCCTGAGCATCTCTGCGGCAACACTCACCTCTTAGGTTACAGCTTCAATAAATAGCAGAATTGATGAGCTCAGCAATATGAAACGTAACACACATACACACATAAGAAACTGTGATTTAAGTCTGCTTGTCTGTGTAGGATATACACTCATAATGGAAACCGGACATTATATTAATACTATAAACTAGGGCTGCATCAATTGAATATTTTAGTAAATCAGGTATTCAACTGAAAAATTCCTTCGACAAACATATTTGCTTGGTTAAAAAGCAATTATAAATACTTGACGGAAAATAAGACTTAAATTTCGCTATAACGCCCAAATACAGCAACAGCTTTCTTTTCCTTAAATTCACATTGTGCATATGAACAAACTGTATCTATCCACTATGTTCAGTGGGTGCTGTTTGTTAGCTCAGCTGCTTACTTAGGACTACATAATGGTGCTTTGTAGATACATGTATCCATCTGAGACTGTAACGATTTACTGGAAAAGGAGAGAAATAATAATTACTTAATTGACATTACTGAGACTAAATTATATTAAAAAGTGGTGAAATATGTACTCTTGTGTGTACTTTTTGACTAAATAGCTTCCTACAATACCTTTATATTTTGTTCAGAATCAGCTACTTGTCACAGGTATCTACTGACTTCGATAGGGAAGCGTAGAGTGGGTTGTTCCACTGCGTGAAACTGGACAGTCATTGGATAAATGCTAAGCTTTGTCCCGCCCATCAGACGCTCAGTATCTCTGGGGGTCTATGGGGGCGGCGGGCTGGTCCGGACGCTCGGCTTTTGCATGACAATTGGATGCTCTGTCGGAAGTGGACTCTCATTTTGATTGATGGGAATATGAGCGAATCAGTGATCTTCAAGTATAAATCTCCACTTAAACCATTTTCTGAGTTTTTAATTCCTTTTTTAATTCCTTCCATCCAAAACAGTGAGATACACACTTCCTCGTTCTATTACACAGGATTGTCTGCTAGAAATGACCAGCTACTGATTTGTGAGCTGAAGTGTTTTAATTTCCTATCTTCTTCACGAACAGCACAGTCTTTTTTTACAACGTAAATAAAAATAAACTTTTGTCGCAAACATGCATGTGTGTAATTTATTATGGTTATTAAAATAGCTCTCCAAACGCATTAAAAATAATGCAACCAAAGTATTGCTGAATTTACACAGCATGAACAACAATATTATTTGGCTTTTAAAACATACCTCTGTCAAAAAATCTCTGTGAAAATAAAAGTACATCCAATAAAAGTACATCCCAAAACTCGGAAAAGTCCATCCATCCATCCATCCATTTTCCACCGCTTATCCGGGTCCGGGTCGCGGGGGCAGCAGCTTCAGTAGGGAAGTCCAGACTTCCCGGTCCCCAGCGACCTCTTCCAGCTCCATCGGGAGGACACCAAGGCGTTCCCAGGCCAGCTGTGAGACATAGTCCCTCCAGCGTGTCCTAGGTCTTCCCGGGGGCCTTCTCCCGACTGGGCATGCCCGAAACACCTCACCAGGGAGGCGCCCGGGAGGCATCCGGACTAGATGCCCGAGCCACCTCAACTGGCTCCTCTCGATGTGAAGGAGCAGCGGCTCTACTCTGAGCTCCTCCCGGATGGCCGAGCTCCTCACCCTATCTCTTAGGGTGAGTCCAGCCACCCTACGAAGGAAACTCATTTCCGCCGCTTGTATCCGCGATCTCATTCTTTCGGTCATGACCCATAACTCATGACCATAGGTGAGGGTGGGAACGTAGATCGATCGGTAAACAGAGAGCTTTGCCTTCCGGCTCAGCTCTCTCTTCACCACGACGGTCCGGTACAGCGACCGCATTACTGCAGATGCTGCACCGATCCGTCTGTCGATCTCACGCTCCAACCTTCCCTCACTCGTGAACAAGAACCCGAGATACTTGAACTCCTCCACCTGAGGCAAGACCTCACTCCCAACCCGGAGGGTACAGTCCACCCGTTTCCGACTGAGAACCATGGCCTCGGATTTGGAGGTGCTGAGTCTCATCCCAGAAGCTTCACACTCAGCTGCAAACCGCTCCAGTAAACGCTGAAGGTCACAGCCTGATGAGGCCATAAGGACCACATCGTCTGCAAATAGCAGAGACGAGATCCTAAGGTCACCAAGCTGGACTCCCTCAACACCTTGACTGCGCCTAGAAATTCTGTCCATGAAGATTATGAACAGAATCGGTGACAAAGGGCAGCCTTGGCGGAGGCCAACGTTCACCGGAAACAAGCTCGACTTACTGCTGGCAATGCGAACCAGGCTCCTGCTTCGATTGTACAAGGACCGAATGGCACGTAGAAGCGGACCATCAATCCCGTACTCCCGGAGCACCCCCCACAGGACACCACGAGGGACACGGTCGAATGCCTTTTCCAGGTCTACAAAGCACATGTAGACTGGTTGGGCAAACTCCCACATACCCTCGAGTACCCTTGCAAGGGTGTAGAGCTGGTCCAGTGTTCCGCGACCGGGACGAAAACCACATTGCAGCTCCTCTAACCGAGGTTCGACTAACGGTCGTACCCTTCTCTCCAGCACCCTGGAGTAGACTTTCCCAGGAAGGCTGAGGAGTGTGATCCCCCTATAGTTGGAACACACCCTCCGGTCACCCTTTTTAAAAATGGGGACCACCACCCCGGTCTGCCAGTCCAGAGGTACTGTTCCTGACTTCCATGCAATGTTGTAGAGGCGTGTCAACCAACACAGTCCTCCAACATCCAGAGCCTTGAGAAATTCTGAGCGGAACTCGTCTACCCCCGGAGCCTTGCCACTGGGGAGTGATTTGACTACCCCAATTACCTCAGCCACGGTGATAGAACTGTCCACGTACGTATCCTCAGACTCTGCTTCCTCTATGGAAGGCATGTCAGTGGGATTGAGAAGGGCCTCGAAGTATTCCTTCCACCGACCAACTATATCCACAGTCGTGGTCAGCAAGCCCCCGTCCGCACTGTAAACAGTGTGAACTGGGGGCTGCTTCCCCTTTCTGAGGTGTCGGACGGTTTGCCAGAACCTCTTCGAGGCCGACCGAAAGTCGTGCTCCATAGCCTCACCGAACTCCTCCCACACCCGAGTTTTTGCCTCGACCACCGCCGAAGCCGCGTGCCGCTTGGCCTGCCGGTACCTGTCAGCTGCTTCGGGAGTCCCGCAAGCCATCCATGCTCGATAGGACTCCTTTTTCAGCTTGACGGCAGCCCTAACCCCCGGTGTCCACCATCGGGTTCGGGGCTTGCCACCACGACTGGCACCGACCACCTTGCGGCCGCAACCACAACTGGCTGCCTCAGCAATAGAGGCACGGAATACGGCCCATTCGGACTCAATATCCCGGTCCTCCCTCGAAATGCAGGCGAAGCTCTGCCGGAGATGAGAGTTGAAGACTCGACGAACGGGAGATTCTGCCAGACGTTCCCAGCACACCCTCACTACGCGTTTGGGTCTGCCAGGTCTGTCCGGCATCCTTCCCCGCCATCTAATCCAACTCATCACCAGGTGGTGGTCAGTTGACAGCTCAGCCCCTCTCTTCACCCGCGTGTCCAGAACATACGGACGCAGGTCTGATGATACGACCACAAAGTCGATCATAGACCTGCGACCTAGGGTGTCCTGGTGCCAAGTGCACTTATGGACATCCTTATGTTCGAACATGGTGTTCGTTATGGACAAACTGTAATTCGCACAGAAGTCCAGCAACAACACACCGCACGGGTTCAGGTCAGGGAGGCCGTTCCTCCCAACCACGCCCCTCCAAGTCACACTGTCATTGCCCACATGGGCGTTGAAGTCTCCCAGTAGAACTATGGAGTCACCAGCTGGGGTGCTCTCCAGCACCCCTCTGATAGACTCCAAGAAGGCTGGGTACTCTGAACTGCCGTTCGGCGCATAGGCACAAACCACAGTCAGGACCCTTTCCCCAGCCCTAAGGCGTAGGGAAGTAACCCTCTCGTTTACTGGGGATGACTCCAACACAGAGGCACCAAGCCGGGGGGCTAACAATAAGCCCACACCAGCTCGCCGCCTCTCCCCAGCGGCAACTCCAGAGAAGAACAAGGTCCAGCCCCTCTCAAGGAGTTTGGTTCCAGAGCCTAAACTGTGGGTTGAGGTGAGTCCGACTATATCTAGTCGGAATCTCTCCGCCTCTTCCACAAGCTCGGGCTCCTTCCCCACCAGAGAAGTGACATTCCATGTCCCAAGAACCAGATTTGGTCGCCGAAGCCCAGGTCGCCCGGACACCCGCCCTCGACCACTGCCCAAATCACACAGCACCGGACCCTTATGCTTGCCCCTGCAGGTGGTGGGTCTGCGGGGGGGAGTTCCCGTGCGGCTTCTTCGGGCTAGGCCCGGCCAGGTCCCACGGGTGAAGACCTGACCACCAGGCGCTCGCCTGCGAGCCCCTCCCCCAGGCCTGGCTCCAGGGTGAGGCCCCGGTATCCCACGTCCGGGCGAGGTGCGGTCACTCCTAATGTTTCTCTTCATATGGGTCTTCTGAATCACTCTTAGTCTGGCTCGTCACCTAGAACCTGTTTGCCTTGGGAGACCCTACCAGGGGCATAAAGCCCCCGACAACATAGCTCCTAGGATCACTCGGGCACTCAAACCCCTCCACCGCGGTAAGGTGGTGATTCACACTCGGAAAAGTGACGTGCAAAATATCGTATTGTATGTGTAGCCTATAGAGGGCAGTGGTGTTCAGCTTGCTGGTAAGTGTTTGGAGTCAAGTGGGTAGAATAAGAAAACTAGAAAGTGTCGTTGTACTGTGGATGTGGTGAAAAACAGGACTGACTGCCTGAAGGACTGCGAGTGTTCACGTGCAAATAAATGGCCAACTAAATTGCACCCATTACCTTACAAATACCTTTAAGGTGGGACTAATAATTTGACATGGTTATAGATCAATTTATTTAGGCGGAATGGCCGCTCACCCACACCCTCGTGAAACCCCTAACTAGTCAAGTTTATTTTATGTAAATATTTGATTAGGATGATACGATATTTTCTATATAGTACCAGATTATAAAAGAAGTCATTAAAAGATAACTTCACTGTGGAACAAGTCCATACTTTGTCCTTTTGTTAAACAAACTAAGCCTTGTTTGAATTACAATCGCATGTCATTTCTGTCTCTACATTGTTGTATTTTTCTCTGACCTCTGTATTGCGTACAACACATTAATTATTTGTCTTATCTATGTGAGTGAAGCCAACAGGTGTTTGAACTTTGGATTATTTTAGAGTCTTTCTATTGATGTTTATGATGAAAGATGACAGTTATCATATACTGTATATTAAATACACATTGTACAGCCAGTATATGACCGATACACAGCTCTTGCCATGTTGTTGAAGAAAACAGCGCAAATACAATGTACCTTCTCCAACTGACTGGGTGAGAGGCAGGTTACACCCTGGGATGGTCGGCATTGAACCACAAGGCTAATGTTCCTCATTCTTTGGTAACATCTCGGTGAAATTGCTGCAAGGTTCCCTTGCAGACAAAAAACTCCTAAACCTCAGCGATTTCCCAAGAATCTACAAACAGAACGAGTATGAAACTGTCATGTGATTAATGGCTCTGCATGTTGGTGGATTACAGTATATACCCTTACTAGTAACAGTCGAGAGGGGAACTCTACGGTTTTGAGAACAGGAATTTGAGTCTACATTGCTGATCCATTACTATATGAATAAAATGTTAAAAAATATTTTGCCAGTCAACCACAAGGGTCATGTTCCTCATTCTTCACTCAACTGTCATTCACCTATGTGACGTTCATATTGGGTAAAAATACAGACGTAAAGGAACTGTCTGTGTGAAATTAAAAACTGCTGAAAGACAAAGACATACTGGATTGTGATCTCAAGTGGCTGGGTGTTATGTGATGACCCTGTTTAGTGACCTGTCATCAGAGTTCACCTAAAAGAAAAGGCAGAAATTGCCAATTCTAGTCGTCGAGCCTTTATCATCCCTTCCCACACATGTCTAGTTAGTAGGGGTATAACGATTCATTCATTCACTAGATCGAAGTAAATATTTATATTCCTATGAATATACATTGATCTGTGTTCGCCAAGTTGCCATTCCAGACGACATATATCGATCTGACATTGTTTGGATTTGCATTGGATTTAAACACTGCTTTTTATGGATGTGTGTTTATTAGCTTTTTGATCAAAACACCACCCCGTAGCTTTAATAGCGCCTGTGCAAACGTTACAGTATGTAGGATATTCATTCACCTTAATATCTATCTGCACATGAAATTTCATTCAAATCTGGTGCAGCAAAATAACTTCTTTAATACTTTGGTTAGAGAAGTGAATGAAGTATCAAATTAAAGTTAGTCATGTTTTGTCAGATACAATTAATCATTCAACCTATTAATTTATTTTTTATTCAACCTGAAGTGTTGGTTGCACTTTATTCAAATAAAACGTGAAAGCATGAATTGTTGTTTACTATTTGTTTATATAATGTGAATCCATAAATTGTTGTTTACTTTTTGTTTTTTATCCATAATTAATGTATACCTGATACTCTTACAAAAAGCGGATTGTATCATTCTAAATGAACCCATATAGTCTTTGAATCAAATTGGCAACCATGAATCATGATACGAATCAAATCGTTGTTAAAATGAATCGTTGCACCCCTACTAGTTAGTCTCCTTTCTACCAGTGGGGCAGTAATTGGCATACACAATCCAACTCAATGGTTGACACTCTTCTGCTAGAAAGTGAGGCACAGGGACTGCTAATGAACACCACGACCTTCCATGCATTTTAAGTGCAGCAAAGCATACATCTGATTATTCTGTGTCCTAATTAGATGGAACAATTAACCTGCCTGCAACCGAGCTCGGTGCCTGAAGACTCTGCATGAACCTGTACATTCAGTCAACAAAGTAAGGCTGTGAGGCAGTTGTGTGTTTAAGATGATAGATTTTCATAAATGTTTGTTTCAGGTTAAAGAGGACACTGATTGTATAAACAGTCCTGTCAAGAGATTGAAAAAATTGAGAAATTAATGCAATGCTGCTCTGTCCACCAGAGAGAGCCAGAGGAGGTCAGACCTCAGAAGGAAGCTGACATCATTGCAGCACCCCAATGAATGCGTAATTAATTATTTTTGAAGGCTGAGATAACATTTTAGTCTTAATAGAAATACAGGTTTATATTTTAATATTTTGGACATTTGTGTGCACCATGTTGGTTGTTGTCAAACCAATTATAATTACCCAGACGGAGAACACACCTATTTAACGTTTACTTTTTCCAAACAAACAACAAACTCCTACAAAACACTGCAACTTCTATTGCAATTTTTGGTGACAAATCAGCCCTCTTAAAAAAAGGCCTGTGAGACTGTTAATCAATGTCAATTGCAATGTTCAAATATGGGCTCTGCCCTTGAGTTGAATATGCAAATAAATCATATTTCGTTTTTTTGTGCTTTATGAGGTTAAGGTTCCAAAGAAAACTTAAACCATTGATAACAAATTCATAAAATGACGAGCTGATGCAATCTTATTGGACGAAAAAAAAGCCTCCAACATTTTGAGGAATTTGCTGCGAAATCATCAATCACAAAAAAGCCAACAAAATCCTGGAGGGACTGATTATACAACTGTGAATACAAAAATACCCAAAATGTCATTAATGCTGTGGGATGACTCAATGTGGAAAAGCCTTGGGCACATGACTCACTGGCTGTATGGTCTGGGTATGCACTTCCAGCTGATTTGGCATGTTCTAAGTGCCTCAGTGTCTGGGTAAATTCCATCCATCATTACAAATGCGGCATTCATTCAGGCTAGATCGTCAAAACCGGACACTGTAGTCATGAGCATCTAGTAGAAGTTTAGCAAGTTCACAGTAACCTGTATTCTTGCAAATCCGGCTGCCATCAAGTACTTTTCAGAAAATAACATAACTGGCCAGGACAACTGTCCTGCTTTTCCTTTCGGCGTATCCCTGCTTAGATTTTTTTTAATCATATGGGGTATAACGACTACAGCAACTGTCACTTCGTCACATGCCACAACCGGTTAATATAGTAAATACAGTGGGAAAAAGTTGATGACATGTCAAGGGACTTTTGCACTGAGCAAGGGTGTTAGCCTAGCTTGAGCACAACGACAACAAAAAAGTTTCCGGTGATGTCCAAACTACAGACACACACAAAGCTGAGGTTTCACCAACCTGATGTGGAGTTAACGGTGCTTCCATTCAGCACTGTCCCGGCGTGGGACGGGTTATAACGGACTTGGTCCTCCGGCCCAAGTCCAGGCCACACTCTGTGGGAGATAACGTCTCTGATAGCCCTCGCCCCGCTGCCGGTTACCGAGAGTATGTAGCGGTAGTCCATTACGACCAAGCTTGGCCTGGGACAGCTAAGGGCGACGATTTCTAACGGCTGCCGACGCCGGAGTCATTCCACTGGTAACTTCAGCGAACGGAACACGCACTCCTAAACAGGAACTATTTCTGCTACGTCACTGGTGGAGTCAAGCCGTGCTGCCCTCGCGCTGACGTTCAATCACTTTACGTGCAATAAAGACAGGCCGCTTTAAGTTTCTTTTGTAAAAAAACACTTTGTAAAAAACCACCATTTTCGCCAAATAGATTGAAAAAACACGCTTACCAAGGGTGGTATCATTATCGGATCGACACTGAAGCGGTGACGAGTGTGTGTGTGCGTGCGTGTGTGTGTGTGTATGTATGTGTATATATATATATATGTATATATGTATATATATATATACATATATATATATATACGTATATATGTGTGTATATACGTATATATGTGTGTATATATATACGTATATATATATATATATATGCGTATATATATATATATATATATTTATTTATTTATTTATTTATTTATTTATTTTACCCTCGGTGGTCGTTCCTTCCCACTGCATGTGAATAGTAAAAAAAAAAAAAATTGTTTATATTTTTCTTTTTAGTTCTATGGTCCGTGCTTTGCATTAATTTTCTTTTTTAATCCATAAATTTCAATGATTTCATTGTTAAAATAACTGAATTTTCATATTTCCTATTCAAAGCTACGACAGTCACGTTGAGTCATCACTCTCATGATACTTCAAGAGACCACGGACATATCCACTCAGGCAGGCTGTGATTGGTCGGTGGCTTCACACAAGAGACATTGGTGTTTCCTCATTGCATCACCAATGATATACGTTTTATTACACATGTACTGCACATACTACACATTTAACAGACTGTCTAATATATTTCATGAAAGTATTTGACATTTAGTCTTGCTTATCGACCAGAAACACAATTACACGTGCAGCTTCATGGAGCTCCAGACGTCACGTGACTGATCTCTGTGCATTTGCTTACACAGGCATACTGGCAGGATAGTAGTATTGCGTAGAAGAAAACACACAATTTCATATTTATTCTGAAAATAATTTTACAGAATTGTCATACTTATAAAGGAAGACGATGACTTCAGAGTCATTTGTTAAAGTCAGATTTAGCTCTGACTATTCTGTGTGTGCTTCTCTGGCATGGGATGATGGAAGATGTCTTTTGCAGTAATTGAATAAACCCTCCCTGAGTCACCACCTTATCGTGGTGGAGGAGTTTGCGTGTCCCAATGATTCTAGGAGCTAAGTTGTCGGGGGCTGTCATGCCCCTGGTAGGGTCATGACAAGTCCTAGTGAAGGGACCAGACAAAGAGTGGCTCAAAAGACCCTAATGATGAATGATACAATTGGACTTTGTTTTCCCTCGCCCGGACGCGGGTCACCGGGGCCCCCCTATGGAGCCAGGCCCCGAGGCGGGGCCCGATGGCGAGCGTCTGGTGGGCGGGCCTGCACCCATGGGGCCCGGTCGGGCACAGCCCGAAAAGGTAACGTGGGTCCCCCCCTCCCATGAGCTCACCACTCGTGGGAGGGGCCAAAGAGGTCGGGTGCAAAGAGAGCTGGGTGGCGGCCGGAGGCAGGGGCCTTGGGGTTCCGATCCTCGGCTACAGAAGCTAGTTGTCGGTATGTGGAATGTCAACTCTCTGGCAGGGAAGGAGCCTGAACTGGTGCGTGAAGTGGAGAAATTCCGGCTAGATATAGTCGGACTTACCTCAACGCACGGCAAGGGCTCTGGAACCAGTCCTTTCGAGAGGGGCTGGACTTCATTCCACTCTGGTGTTGCCAGCAATGAGAGGCGACGAGCAGGGGTGGCAATTCTTGTTGCCCCCCGGCTCCAAGCCTGCACGTTGGAGTTTAACCCAGTAAACGAGAGGGTAGTTTCCCTGCGCCTTCGGGTGAGGGGACGGGTCCTGACTGTTGTTTGCGCTTATGCGCCAAACGACAGTTCAGAGTACCCGCCCTTTTTGTAGGAAGTACAAGAGAGTGCTCCCTCGGGGATTCCCTTGTTCTGCTGGGTGACTTCAACGCTCATGTTGGCAGCGACAGTGAGACTTGGAAAGGTGTGATTGGGAGGAACGGCCCCCCTGATCTTAACCCGAGCGGTGTCTTGTTATTAGACTTCTGTGCTCGTCACGGATTGTCTATAACGAACACCATGTTCAAGCATAAGGGTGTCCACATGTGCACTTGGCACCAGGACACCCTGGTCCGCAGTTCGATAATTGACTTTGTGGTTGTGTCGTCGGACTTGCGACCACATGTTTTGGACACTCGGGTAAGGAGAGGGGCGGAGCTGTCAACTGATCACCACCTGGTGGTGAGTTGGTTCCGATGGTGGGGGAGGATGCCGGTCAGACCTGGCAGACCCAAACGCATTGTGAGGGTCTGCTGGGAACGTCTGGCAGAGTCCCCTGTCAGAAGGAGTTTCAACTCCCACCTGCGGGAGAGCTTTGACCATGTTCCGAGGGAGGCAGCGGACATTGAATCCGAGTGGGCGATGTTTCGTGCCGCCATTGTCGATGCCGCCGATCTGAGCTGTGGCCGTAAGGTGGTCGATGCCTGTCGTGGCGGTAATCCCAGAACCCGTTGGTGGACACCAGTGGTGAGGGATGCCGTTAAGCTGAAGAAAGAGTCATATCAGGCTGTCTTGGCCCATGGGACTCTGGAGGCAGCTGACAGGTACCGGAAGGCCAAGCGGTCTGCAGCTCTGGCGGTCGCTCAGGAAAAAACCCGGACATGGGAGGAGTTCGGAGAGGCCATGGAAAACAACTTCCGGATGGCTTCAAAGAGATTCTGGACCACCATCCGCCGTCTTCGGCGGGGGAAGCAGTGCACAGTCAACACCGTGTATGGTGGGGACGGTGTGCTGATGAACTCGACTTGAGATGTTGTGGACCGGTGGAGGGAATACTTTGAAGACCTCCTCAATCCCACCGACACGCCTTCCAACATGGAAGCAGGCCCTGGGGACTCTGAGTGGGGTTCGCCTATCTCTAGGGCTGAGGTCACCGAGGTGGTCAAAAAGCTCACGGTGGCAAGGCCCCGGGGGTGGATGAGATCCGCCCGGAGTTCCTTAAGGCCCTGAATGTTGTGGGCGTGTCTTGGTTGACACGACTCTGCAGCATTGCTTGGACGTCAGGGTCAGTGCCCCTGGACTGGCAGACCGGGGTGGTGGTCCCGCTTTTCAAGAAGGTGGACCGGAGGGTGTGTTCTAACTATCGTGGGATCACACTCCTCAGCCTTCCTGGTAAGGTCTATACAGGGGTTCTGGAGAGGAGGATCCGCCGGATAGTCGAATCTCGGATTCAGGAGGAGCAGTGTGGTTTTCGTCCTGGTCGTGGAACTGTGGACCAACTCTATACTCTCGGCAGGGTCCTTGCGGGTGCATGGGAGTTTGCCCAACCAGTCTACATGTGTTTTGTGGACTTGGAGAAGGCATTCGACCGTGTTCCTCAAGGAATACTGTGGGGAGTGCTTCGGGAGTATGAGGTATCGGACCACCTAATCAAGGCGGTTCGTTCCCTGTATGACCGGTGTCAGAGTTTGGTTCGCATTGCCGGCAATAAGTCGGACCCGTTTCTAGTGGGGGTTGGACTCCGCCAAGGCTACTGAATTTCTAGGCACAGCCAGGGCGTTGAGGGGTTCCACTTTGGTGGCCGCAGGATTCGATCTCTGCTTTTTGCAGATGATGTGGTCCTGTTGGCTTCATCGAGCAGTGACCTTCAACTCTCACTGGATCGGTTCGCAGCTGAGTGTGAAGCGGCTGGAATGAGAATCAGCTCCTCCAAGTCCGAGTTCATGGTTCTCGCCCGGGAAAGGGTGGAGTTCCATCTCCGGGTCGGGGATGAGGTCCTGCCTCAAGTGGAGGAGTTTAAGTACCTCAGGGTCTTGTTCGCGAGTGATGGAAGGATGGAACGCGAGATGAACAGGCGAATTGGTGCGGCGTCTGCAGAGTCTGCATCTGTCGGGTGAAAAGAGAGCTGAGCCAAAAGGCAAAGCTCTCGATTTCATGGTCGATCTACGTTCCTACCCTCACCTATGGTCAAGAACTTTGGGTAGTGATTGAAAGGACAAGATCGCGGGTACAAGCGGCCGAAATGAGTTTTCTCCGCAGGGTGGCTGGGCTCTCCCTTAGAGATAGGGTGAGAAAGCACTGTCATCCGGGAGGGACTCGGAGTAGAACCGCTGCTCCTCCGCAGTGAGAGGAGTCAGATGAGGTGGCACGGGCATCTGGTTAGGATGCCTCCCGAACGCCTTCCTGGGGAGGTGTTCAGGGCACGTCCAACTGGTAGGAGGCCTCAGGGAAGACCCAGGACACGTTGGAGAGACTATGTCTCTCAGCTGGCCTGGGAACGCCTCGGCATCCGCTGGGAAGAGCTGGACGAAGTGGCCGGGGAGAGGGAAGTCTGGGCTTCCCTGCTTAGGTTGCTGCCCCTTGCGACCCGACCTCGGATAAGCGGAAGAAAATGGAAGGATGGATGGATGAATAAAGCCAAATACATATACAGTAGAAGGAGGTAAAGTAGTAAGACTGTGTGGAATTATGAATTCAATAGCAGGTTTGACAGAGTATAAAACAAGGGACAGCTGGTAAGTCAATGAACGACTGAGGTAAAGCTTGAGTCATGTAGTCAAGATCAATACTGAATGTGCTCCGTCTGCTGGACACCCTGAGTAGTGAAGGCTTTAGTGACCTTAAATGAAAGTTCAGGTACATGATTAGCAAAAAATATAAACAATAATAAAGCAAAATAATGATGAAAAGCAAGAACATCAAACTTACAGCACAATGATGTTGTTATACTATTAATTTAAAAGATGATAGAATCATGTCTGTCTTGACCTTGTCACCAAAGTGCCAAAACGGTGCCTCGCACAGTTGGGAGAGACCCTTTACGACTTGAAATCATTGTAAAGAGGCTTACAGCATTCCCATAAACACAATTATAGCCAAAAAACAAGAATACATACATAAATGCACCAAAAAGGGTTGAGCAACAATATTCAAGCATTGCCTCTTAGAACAGAGTGCTGCACATGAATCATTTACCAATACAGTGCAGCTCTACTATTTATACATCATCACCAAGGGGTCACGGGACAGGTACCTTATTCTAAATATCACAACACCCATTTAAACAAATTAAAAAAGTATATTTTTATAACAGCCTTGAAAAGTGCATTTCTTATAAGAGGTACAACAAACATACATTATACACAATTTTACAAGACCTGTGTGCTCAAAACAGACATTTCAAATACTTTTGCAAACAACCTTACATGAATACGCAGTGACAAAACTACATCTGACCCCATGTTCCACTCTGACATTGCACGCAGCCCTGCTGGTACACTTGGCACTGGGACAGTGTATTGAGACAGGCGTCACACTGGCCCAGCACCACCATATAGGGTCTTGTAGCTGCGTGATATACGGTGTTGCTGCACAGCTGCCCACAGCACTCAACGAAACATCCATTAAATCCTCAGAGGGAGCCCAAGGCACCAAGTCTTCCTACTTTCCAAACGTATAGCATTTAACTTGACATAGTTTTTAGCTGTGCATAACTACCAGGCTGAATTTTACTGACGGTAGAAGCCTTTTCTTAGAACTCACCTCCATCTGTAATGGAGTGTTGAATATGACCTAATCGAGCAATTGAATAATTTCCTCTATGTTCATCAAACGGCTCATTGCCAAGAAACGACACAAGTTGCTTTGTACTGCATAAAACCAGTGTTTGAGATTTCGGTGATGAAGAATGTAGATCCGTTTAGTTTCTGAGATTACACAAGTAAAACATTCTGCTTCTCAGACAATATGTATACCAAAGAGTAATACATTTGCATGACAAACATGCCTCCCAAAATTCAATAAATGTAAATAAATTCCAAATATCCCTTATTATAACAATTTACAATGCGGGCACATATGTTTCCAGCCAAATTCCATACATGAATTTAGTTACATGGTGAAGGGATCGCTTGATAGAATAGGACTACAGCGTGAATAATTCTGTTTAATGACTTAAAGTGTTGAGGTCTTTCTGTGCAAATATCCATTGTAAAACCCATCATGTCAGCCGATGCCAGCAACGGCTTTGAGAGGGTCTTGTTTGTGACGCTTTGTCATCATCTAGCAGTGCAGCCTTTGGGAATCAGTAAATGTTAATCTCAGCAGTTTCCTATTGCGAGCAAGGTAGGCTGCAGCCTAATCCTGAGAAGAGGAACATCTTTATTACGGCACAACAAACATAAGGGACACAGGGGAGCTTTTTTGCACTGGATAAAAAGCCAGAATCAAGTGTTAGCATATGAACATTTTTGGAGAATCTGATTTGAGTGGAAAGCAGCAAGAAACTCACTCAAGTGGCATGATGTCACCTGCTGGTAAACTCAAACAAGCATTTCCAAATCTGGTAAGTGGGAACTATCATGTGCAATGTTAGGCAAAAGAGATCACTGGGAGCGATTGACATCTCACAGCATTTCTTGGAATGTCTCTTCAGCTAGTGCCGATTTACAGGAATACACCGAGCTTCACATTTCACAAATTCTGGTCTATTATCCAACATCTTATACAATAAGCATTAACAAGACCCATGAAGACATTTAGAGGAAGCAGGCTGAGGAATCCAGACAATGGCTGCAATCAAAAATGTTTAATAGTCCTTGTCAGCGGATCCCACCCTCTTGGAGGCTCTCTCTTTGGGGAACTGAAGCATCGCCTCTCAAAAGCTGTCAATGCTACAGCAGCTGAGCATGTTTTTCTATTTCACAGCAGGGCTCAAATATTCATGAGGAAAAAAATTGTCGTGTGTTGCCTGTGACAATGATTCACCACATCATCTGAAGGAATAATTATTCAACACTGTGGTTATATAAGTGTCACTCAAACCAGAGACGGAACTGTTTGTTTTTCCATTTTGCAGAATATACGGTATATATTAACATGGGTATATGGCCTCCACTTTTAAGACCAATTGCAAAATTGCAATAATTTACATTTTCACCGTTGGATCTTCAGGAGGTTCTAAAATGCAAAATCAAGAAACGAGAGTGAAACAAAAAATGTTATGAGTAATTAAGTAATAACCATTTAAATGAAATAGGCTGGTCATCAGCCGATCAAACGTTTAATAGCACAACCTTGAAAAGCCAAAATCTTGGATTCAAGGTCATTTCTGTCAGGTATTCACACTGACATTATCTCTTGATAGCAAAGGCAAAATAGCTTTCGCTCTTTGAATGCGGTAGGACTGTTGAGCCGCATAAACAAGACCTGGGGTTGGACGCATTACCAAAACATGGTACCTAAATGGTATTTTCCGTGAATCGATGATTGGTAGTGCCAACAGAATTTGGGCGGTGCCTATAAAAGTACAGTTTTCAGTTCCCATCTTTAAATCAGACGGAGAAGGGTTTAAATAACAAAAAATGTCTGCAAAGGCCTCATCTCTTTAAACGCCACAAAAATGGACATGAGTTGCAGACAGTGTCTGCAGCCCCATTCCCACTAGCCTCCTGAAAGCACCAAGCATGCCCAAACCAATTTTTGAGATGATTAACAAGAATGACACAGCTACTCACTACAGAGCCCTTTTCTGACAATTTTATTTCTATTTCAGCGGGGTTGCTTTTTTTTAAAGCTATGATCTTAAAACAATCAAATCAGCCTGTTTCACTTTAATGCTTGCTTGCAATAAATTGCTTAGTGAAAAAGTTTTTGGTCTCACTCCCATTAATTCTTTTTGTATTTTGAAGCTCTACTTAAGATTTAACAGTGTAAAGGGTAAATTTTTGATCTATTCAGTTAACTGCTTAGTCTCCTATAGTCGCCGAGTGCATGGTCTACAAAAACAAATAACTGGCAGGGTCTCTGATTACTTCCGGGTCAAAAACGACTGGCAGCTGTGGCTGTAGGCAATGTCGTGATAAAGTTTTTATAAACTCCACAAGATACCAGTAGCTACATCAGAAGCATCATAAGCGGTCAGCTTTCAGCAGTTTTACCTATCTCTGTATACACTTTTAAATGATAGTTGCGCTACTCAGCTCTTAGTGTTGTGCCTGTGAGGCAGTAATGCTGGCTACACTTAAAAACCTAAACTTTCCCTTCCATTTTCTCTAAAAACAGGAACAATCCAGAGATGCTTTCTTTCACCAAGTTCCTCAGAATAATTTGAAATTCCCCTAATGATATGAACATGGACAGCTTTAGAGCCTTAAAATTGCACATAAAAACAAGTGTGATCCAAATGTTCTGCTCCTATTAAAAAAAGTTTTTACGTGTTTTTACCTGATTTTCAGACATGTGTGCTATCTTTTATCTTGAATTAATTCTCATTTGAAGCTGTTAATACACACCAGTATATATATATATTCCTGTCCTGGCATTTACCTTTCTTTCAATAAAATACAGTAAAAAAAGGTATATTTCAGACAAAGTAGCAAATGGTGATTATCACAATTAATTTGTTTGAAAATTGTGATTATTCTGATTAAAATGTTTAATCATTTGACAGCCATAATATACTGTATATAGGGCGATACAGATTAAGTAAGCTTTAAGCAGTAGAGGTCAATATTTAGTCATCAATAGGTGTAGGAAGCAACAGAAACAAAGACTGGATAGTTGATGAGTTGTGCCATCACATCTGACACCGACCCACATCTGCAACAATTCAATCCACTGTTATTGCTTGTGTCTCTCTCAGGATTAGTCAGTGGGATGGCTGGTGGTGATCAATGATTAGTGGTGTCAGAGCAAGCTATCTTTCACCTCCACTTCCACTGCCCCAGCTCACGGTCATCCATCCTCTCTGGATGTCTATGCGGTCTCAGGCCACCTTGACAAATGATGGCCACTGGCTTTAGAGGAAGAAAACATTCATCTTCAAAGCAAAGTCCGCCCCCTTCATCCTGTTCTCTCTCTATGTGTGTACATGTTATGTCCCCCTAAAGCAAACAGGCTATTTAGGTGCAAAAATATACAGAAGAATGTAAGTTACTGCATGCAAAACAGAGGGGTTGAGCGAAGATGGGACATATTGTACATCATGGACCACTGCTCTCTTCTTACACTGGAATTTATTAAAACAAAAAAGCAAAGCCTTACACTGAAGGCTGAGCCCACAACAAACCTGACAGTGAGATAGAAAGAGCTTTGTGACTAAGGAGAAGTCACAAAACAACATGCTCTGTTACGTGTGTGTCCACTTTGTTATCTGCATTGAACTGTTGGGACCGAGTTAATTGCTTTCTTTTAAACCCAGACGTCGTCATATATTTCATCATTAGCCTAAATAGCTACAAGAAGAGCACAAAAGCACACTGGCCGCTCAACATAAGCCTCTGCACCCTGCATGCCCCCCAAAGGCATTAGACTCAGACAGACGTACACTCTGGGATCGGAGGAAATTATAGCCAAACGGACAGGTGGCAAGAGGTTTCTGCACTTTCTCGATCTGTTGTAAAACTGTCCTCACCCTGGACACTCCTCATCCATCACCTGATATCGTCAGCTCCACAAGTACACTAAATTGGATAATGAATCTCATCCCCCAGGAGATGCAGTAAATGGACAATTTGTTGGTTAAATTACCAGACAGGGTCATATTGCATCAGCCGAGGTGTTAGCTGTTAATACACTAAAATGGTTGCAAAACTGTAGGTCACAGTGTGAACATATCTTTAAAAACTATCTGTTAGATGTAAACCTTCTGATGGTTAGATTTTTTTTTAGAGCAAACCACAAATCAGTCAAAACAAAACAAAACAACATAGATGACGTTGTAAAAATAATGAATATAATCCAAGACTATAAAAGATATACCATTTTTTTCTAATATATCCTACAGTGGTATTGTTTTGTTTTTTCCAAGTAACTCATTTACAATCAAACATATGAAATAGTTGGCGGTTTTAGGGTTAGACCGGGGTTAGGGAACCTAAGGCCAGCGAGCAAGATGTGGCTCATTTGATGACAGCATCTGGCTCAGACATTTTTTTAACACAATAAAATGTATTTATTTGTATTAATTTTATAGTTAAAAATTACAGAAATCATAGTACTAAATATAGAGTTTATACTTTATAAGGTAAAGTCACTAATGCCACAGAGCCAACCCTTCAGATGAAGAAGATGGTGAAAAGAAAGAAAGATCAGGAGTACCCTGTGAAACTTTGTGGCAAAAGAAGTCACATTAATGGTAAGAAGTATTATGTATTATTGCTTAGATTCACTGTAAGAATGTTATTAAAAAGTGCTAAAAAATATTAAATGGTTCTCATGAAATTACATTTAAAAATCTGTGGCTTTTACGGCTCTCTTAGCCTCTTAGCTTCCCGAGCCTCTGGATTAAACTGCGACTGCAGGCGGACTGGTAATTCAGTCAATTGTAGTGATTTAAAAATGAGAGCATTTGTCCTTGCCTTTGTACGGTGACAAAAAGTGCTCTGACAGGCATGTACAAAAACGGGTTATTATTATTATTATTATCATCAGTGGCCCATGTTCCTCACGCAATTACAGATTGTGGTAGAGTTGCTAAACCAAGGATAAGGTATTTGAAAATTCAGGTTTCATCATTGCTATTATTTTTTATTATCAACCATCCCTCCATCTTCTTCCGCTTATCAGAAGTCGGGTCGCGAGCGCAGCAGCTTAAGCAGGGATCCCGTACTTCTCTCTCCCCAGCTACTTTGTCCTGCTCCTCCTGGCAGATCCCAAGGTGTTCCCAGGACAGCTGAGGGACATTGTCTCTCCAACGTGTCCTGAGTCTTCCCAGAGGCCTCCTATCACGTATCCTGAACACCTCCCCTGGGAAGCGTCCTTGAGGCATCCTGACCAGTTGCTCAAGCCACCACTTCTGGTTTCCTCTTGGCTCGCCCGAGTTTCTCCCGGATGACAGTGCCTGACACCCTATGGGTGGCATGGGTCAGTTTGTAAGAATGGTCATCTTCCAACCTAAAAGACGCGGGTTCAATTCTTCGTTGTCCTGTGCTCATATTGAAGTATGCCTTGAAGTTGCTACTGATGCTGCGTCATCAGTAGGTAAATGCAGAAACAATGTCAAAGCGCTTTGAGTACCTTAAAGGTGGAAAAGCGCTATACAAGTGAGAAACCATTTACCATCTCTAAGGGAGTATGAGATTTTTACCTTACGGAGAAAACTCATTTCAGCCGCTTGCTCCCGCGATCTTGTCGTTTCGGTCACTTCCTAATGACCATAGGCGAGGGTAGGAACGTAGCTCGACCGGTAAATTTGGCCCAGCACCCTCTTCACCAGCAGCAATCCACTTGTGAGGCGAGAAACACAGACTAGGACTTGGAGGTGATTTCTAAGCCGTTGAGGCAAATAATCGATACCGGTTACAGTAAACTCTTGTGGTGTGATTAAAGTCATTATTAAAAAAAGCATAAAAGCCAATTTCTACTGTGAAGAATGGTAAATCCAGGAATTGAAAGAAAATGTGTGTTTCTTTTAATGATATCACGGTGGACAGACAAACATTATTCCTGCAGGAAATACCGCTGCACATTTTAAGGTTCATAGACAGGATGTCAAGGCATGCATCAACCAACTAAATGTGGCATAATAATGCCCACAGCCTGTACATGTCTGCCTGATACACGAGTCCACAAATATAAAACGTGAAGAACTTGAGGGCAGCAGTCATGACTTTACAATCACCATCCATCAGTGTTGTGCTGTCTCTATTTAGTCTAATAAATGTGACATTCTGAAATAATAGAGAATGGTTTTAGAAAAAAACAGAACCTTTCATTGTCAAATGCTATTTCATACGCCTACTGTTGTGTGCAGGTTGTTTATCTGTACTGTGTGTCCATTCAGGTTCAGGCTTAGCGCTGTCTAAGTCGAACAAGAAGGAATCCTTTTAACCTGGTCTTTTTTTTTTTGCAATTACGCTTTGTCACAGTTTTCTAGCGCTTTGCCATTTGATGAATGTCCAAAGAGCAATGACCCATATGAGAAGACAGCGTACGGCTCTGGATGGCTAAATCCTGTCCTCCAGCTACTCTTCCTCTTGGATTACCCAGTGCATAACAAATGTGGGCCTCGGGCATGTGCAATACTAAGGTTTAAGACATTCTGATAAAGAGGGCAAGCAGATGATCTGGAGCTAAGAGAACGGGACTCAAGGTGACACAGTCTGCCAGTTTAGTTGCTTTAGCTACTGAAAATGCTTGTTTAGTGGCAAAATATTAGTACATAAATACCTCACACAGGGGTGCACCCAAAAGTAGATACAGTGGAATCTTGGTTTTCACCTGTAATTTGTTACAAAATCATTGGGCAAAAAACGACACGCACAAAAACTTAAGGCAATTTTTCCCCATAGAAAATAATGTAAATCCGTTTCAGACACCCCGTAAAGTTAGAATATGCATTTAATGGAGTGTGATTATAGTTGTCCATGCAGAAAATGATGCAAAATCATTAAAAATGACAAATGGATGGATTGTACAACCCAGTTTTTGCATTGCATTTTGTCCAGTTAACTCATATAAATATGTGTTTATCTATAACAAGTAGGAATGTAAATTCCTTCATTCATTTTCTATACCGCTTATCCTCATTCTCCTTTGAAAATCTTTCCCGGTGACTAGCACTCCTAATGCTTTATGACTATTCTCATCTTGAGCCATGGTCACATTGACACAAGCCCCCAAATAGCTGTCCTTGGTTATGCTTGCCGGTAAATAGCAGCTCATAAACTTTAGCTCGCAGGTGAAAGCAAAACAATCAGCCGAGACGGTTCGCATCTAAAAACGCACGCTATTTCGGACTCGTATGACAAGGTACCACTGTATAAATGACAAAAAAATACTGGCAGTACTCTAGTAACTTCTCGCTTCTCTGGCAGGCGACATAATCCGTGACAACTCAAATCACAGTGTCAGTAGATACAAATAACTTTGGTATTGTTGTGAGAGCCATCCACCAGGGCTTTGAAGCTAAATTTACCAATCAAAATAGTATATTCTTTCTCTATTTCTGCTAAGTAGTTGTTCCTGCATGCATGGCTCCACTGTCAGTGTTTCTGCTCAAACAACGGTGTGGGCTGAGGGTCAAACAGGACGTGCGCACGTTAATCTCGCTTTAAAAAAATAGTGCCGTTAAAGGAAACTTCCGTTACCGCATTGTTAACTTTGACAGCATTACTAAGGATACATTTTTTGGGACAAATTTAATGACGACAACAAGTTTAATGTTTTGGAAGCAAAATTCCAAAGCTATTGATGTAAGAACTTGAGTGCCTTTGATAATTATCAAGAAAACAAGAGAATTGACTTTAAGGTTTTAAATTACACTCTTAGAAGCGTTGTTTGTTGCCATCATTGTATTTGTCCAAACAAATGTACCTTTAGTTGTAACAGGTATTAAGAGATTGAATTCAGTGTTTCCCACCTTCTTCATCAAATTGTGTATTTAGTGGGTGCTGTCAGGTGCGGGCTGTGCTGGACCCCGGATGCAGAGGCAGGAGGCAAGCTTGCAGGTAAGTGGTTTTAATGACGTGACAACAAAAAAACAAGTAGTAGCCAAGCCGTGGAGCAGGGAGCCACCGGGCGTACCTGGGAGACGCTGTTAGGACAGTCTACTGTAAAAGTTCTGTTTTTGTGAGAACTGCTGGGTGTAAGAATAAGACTTAAAACAGATTTCAGATATGTTATGTGAGACACAACACAACTTCCTATTTAAGCCTAATCACAGTGTGCGTGCAAACTGCTGGGGTTTGCTTTCTAGCAGCTATAAAAGTACAGTATCTAACTACAGTATCTACAGTAATCTTAGAAATTGTACTCCTCCTGGGGAACACAATTAGACACCGAAGAATGCAAAGTAACCAACAGTGAACAACACTAACACTGACTGAATTCATTAATATCATTAAAACGGAATGAAGAATATTACATTTGCTGTCATAATATACAGTACAGGCAAGGCTTTAAGTTAGGACTTTGGTTAGGTAGTGATAGCAGAACAGAAAAAAAATTAAGGACAATTTCAGGGAGAACCGTGAAATCTAATTAGTTTAGATAAAAACACATTTTCATACTTTTACAAGAAAACATATATCACTTGTGAAACTTAGAGAATGAGACACCGTCTTGAAGGAGACTTTCGGTGTGAAAGTACATCGTTTGATGGGGCGCTTAAGAGAGCAGATGGCAGAACCCAGTGTCTTTCACCTCTAAGAAAAGCTGCTGAATAGTCTGATGAGTTCCAGTATTTTTGGGTTGTTTTCTTAGTCTCAAAAACTCCAAACCCTGCAAGTGTTTGCGCTTCAGATGCTGTATTAAATTAAAGCAATTTAACATGCTACCCCGGCAAGATACTTTTTGTGGCATGTGTTGCTGGATGCAAACATTTATGGCTGGATACATTAACACCTAACATAATTTTTGTTTGTGTATGTTGGTGTATATACTGTATATATATATACATAATTTTTTAAAATTTATTTAATATTTTTATCTCTTTTCCTGTTCCTTGTGAACCATTTTGCTCTGTCACTGTTCTGGTTGTTGTTGATATTGTGGCTATCATGTTTGTTATTGTTTATAATATTGTTGAAATATGTTTGTGAGGTTCTTCTGCACCCTTTCTTATACCCCCCTCATCTGTGAGGTAATGAAAAAATGTTTCAATAGGACAATGCAGTTCACAATATGGAACCTGACAAAGGACTTCTTACAGGGAAATACCTCACTCTTTTGGACCATCCTGCCTGTTCCCCTGATCTAAATCCAATTAAGAAAATTTGGGCATGGATGGAAAAGGACATTTACAAAAATGGACATCAGTTCCAGACAGTTTATGGGATTGGTTTACAATAAAGTGCATACTCAAAATGTTTCTGTCTCACTTCTATTTCTTCTTTTTAAAGTTCCAAGATACAACCGAGCAAAATGTAAATTCTTGCAATTTGCCAACTGGTCTTAAAATTTTGATCAGCAACTAATTTCAAGGTCTTTTTGAAGTCATAAATTGTTCTTCACATTACAGCCAAACCTTTGCCAAATCCCCCACTTTTCATATGATGAAATTTACGAGTAACATTTTATCCAAAATGTTGCCTCTGCAAACTATCTCGGTTCAGATTCTCTGTGTTAGGCTCACAGACTCCTAATTCATAATTAATTCATAATAATTAATAAAACCTTTGCTTTATGTCATATTTTAGCATTGGTAATGTATGTTTGGAGTCTTTGGGAAACTGGTTATGTTTTTTGGTAACGTTAATATTTAAGTATAGGAACAGATTTTAGGTAATATTCAGAAATCAGTTTAATCAGAATGTAAGCCGATCCAAGCAATTGCAGTGCACATAGTGCATGTTTCTTTAATCAAATTGTATTTATGAGTGCATACTACCACATCTATACATGCCACTTCAATACTAAAAACATGTATTTTAAAAAATAAGAATAAAGTCATGAGGTAAAGGGAAACTAATATCAACAGTTATATGAAGTGGCAGATCTTGTTTTCCCTCCACAGCAAAATGAATCAATACAAGGGCTGGCCCGAGTGTTTGACGGTAGAAAACTGCTTACTGTTCATTTGAAGTATATGTAATCAATCTTAGCCAGAGGATGGCGAGAGCCTTTTCCAAACTAAGTGGGGAAACAGTGAGATTACTAGCTCTGTGGCATTTATAAATTGAACTCATCAAGAAGGAGGGGCACCAAGAGACCCACCCCAGTCCACATAATTACACCAGCAGCCCAATATACTGCATACAAATCTTTCTTTAACTGTTGCACTGCAGTAAATTCAGTAGAAGACTTCTTTATTTACATTGCTGGCATTACAGAATAAAACTATATTGCTGTTGCTGTCCAGAAACTACACATCTCCTTGTTGTGTCCTTGTTGAGGGCACTTCAGACATCAAGGTGTGACACACGACAATCGATTTTATTGTTATAGAAATCTGCATTTAACCTTGGAACAAGTGAATGTGGAGCATTCTTGAAGGTTGAGCTGCTTAAAAGCCCAGAATTGATTTCCAGACTACATGAATCGTCTCTGGAGACATTCAGAAGTGACAAATGCCAGACATTTGTAGGAGCACTGACATCACAGAGATGGTCGTGACATTGAGAAAGCCTGAGGATAAGTGATCATTTTTTTCTAGGTGCATGACTGTCTGTGTTTCTGGCAAGCACAAATGCTGGCCTTTTGTCGTATTATATGTCAGTACTATTCATGCTTTGTTTTGGGAACGATTGTAAATACATGTTGGAGGCAGTCCGAACAATTTAAAATCTCCACTTTTGTCGAAAGTGCCTTTTATCGCATACTACATGTGTAGTGCACTATTGATTGAGAGCATGTGTGTTTTGTCCTTCTGCGAGGGCGACAAAATCGAAATAAGGCCAGCATAAATCGATCAAAAAAACTCTTAGGTTTTATACATGGGTTTTTTTAATGTATATTGGCTTCTGGCTCTAAGAAGGCACTTGAGGTGAGTTACTTTGATCTGGATAATAACATGAAAAGAGAGAATAATATGGGAAGATTAAAAGTAAAAAAAAAACAGGTGACATTTTCTGCCCATAATGAAGTTTGGTTAAAGCTTCTTGGTTGCTATCTGGAAATGACAAAAGCATAGCATTAACCTTTAAGGAAAAGGTTACCAAGATGCCCTGTCTTCTGGGGAAATGTGTGTATGTACAGTACACACCAGCCCAACACAACACTACGTACACACGCTTAATTTAATGATTTCAACATTTTGGTTGACATAGTTACAAGTATTGATTTAACTACAGGGCCGGACATTAATTCACACTCTTGGTCACTTTAGGAATGCACCGATCCATATGTTTTCACTTCCTATCTGATCCCAGTACCTGAATTTGGATATCTGCCGGTGCGATACAATTCAGATACCAGAGTTCCATTCCATTACACTCCCCTTATCGGGTCCGGGTCGCGAGGGTAGGGAAGTCCAGCTGTCTGCCCCGGGGTCTTCTCCGGGCTGGGCATGCCAGGAACACCTCACCAAGGAGGCCTCCGGTAGGCATTCAGAATAGATGCCCGAGCCACCTCCACTGGCTTCTCTCAATGTGAAGAAGCAGAGGCTCTACTCGGAGCTCCTCCCGGATGACCGAGTTTCTCACCCCATCTTATAGGGTAGTCCCGTCACAATCTTGTTCTTTCCCAAAGCTCATGACCATAGGTGAAGAAAGGAAAACATAGATCAACCGGTAAATTTAGAGCTTTGCCTTTCAGCTCAGCTTTCTCTTCCTCCCAAGAGTCCAGTACTGGGACTGGCGTTAGTGTAGACGCTGCACCGATCCATCTGTCAACCTGGTATTCCAACCTTCCTTCACTAATGAATAAAACCCCGAGATACTTCCTCCGTGAACCACTTCCTTATCGTGGTTTGAATGATCCTAGGAGCTATGTTGTCTGGGGCTATATGCCCCTATATGCCCCAAGGCAAACCAGTCCCAGGTGAGGGGCCAGACAAAGAGTAATTCAGAAAACCAAGCCTGGAGAAACCACATGGTATCTCCCGCCCGTAGACAAGCTAAGGGTCCGGTGCGATGTGATTTGGGTGGCGGTCAAGGGTGGGCCCCTAGGCGACCTGGTCTTAGGTGGCCAAATCTGGTTCTTGGGACATGGATGTCACCAGAGCTCTGTTTGTAACCATTTCAATAAAACATCAATGTAGCTAGAAGAATACCAATTAACGTAGCTGTCTCCACACACAAAGCGGACGCACACACAAGCACACACACACACACTCTCCGAATTTAACTTAACATTGCACATAATTTCTGGGTCACTACGTTATCGTTATTGTCGATTTTATTTATTATTTAATTTAATTTGTGTAACATTGTACAAACATGGAAGTTTTGCATTGTGAAGCAAAATTTTATGACTACACTTCAATAGGAGGAACTGACGTTCTACAGTACAGCACCACAATAATAAAGAAGTTGATTTGGTGTCAACATCAATCAAAATCAATCCAATTCTGTGTGCATGTGTGTATTTGTGACGAAGCAAGTGTTGCTCATTGACGCTCATATTACAATATGGCTACAGCATTCAACTGAAATACAGTAAGTGAGGGCAGGGTTAAGGACCAATGTAAACATCTGGCATGAGGGGACAGACAAATATGTATGTTGCATGAATATGTAACATGTAAATCAAACTAAGCAAATAGTTTTGCTTAGTGAAGTTTCAACGGAACATTTGCGACCGGACGATAATTGCAAGTCTCTCTGCAGTTAAGTGACACGTGAAATGCATGCGTGTTGAATTTCATGTTTGAGGATATCATCCTGCACACGCTAGCTTGAGACACAAAAATTGAAAAGTGGTCATTTTTTATTATTACAGCTGTCGCCCAGATGAGGACCAATCGGTGGGAGTTTCACACTCATTAGCGGACAGGATGCTATTCAGTATGCTCTCACAGGTAAACATTCATTCATTCATTTTCTGTACCGCTTATCCTCATTAGGGTCACGGGGATGCTGGAGCCTATCCCAGCTGGCTTTGGGCGAGAGGCGAGGTACACCCTGGACTGGTCGCCAGTCAATCGCAGGGCACATATAGACAAACAACCATTCACACTCACATTTACACTCTAATGGACAATTTAGAGTCGCCAATTAACCTAACATGCATGTTTTTGGATTGTGGGAGGAAACCGGAGTACCCGGAGAAAACCCACACACGCACGGGGAGAACATGCAAACTCCACACAGAGATGCCCAACGGAGATTTGAACCCAGGTTTTCCAGATCTCCTGACTGTGTGGCCAATGTGCTAACCACTCAGCCACCGTGCGGCACCCAGGTAAACATGAAGAAAATAATAATACTTATCTTGTCAGATTTCCCGGAGCTATTTGACATTTCTAAATAAAATAAATTAGAAAGCTAAAGAAAAAAGCAGCGGTATGGAAACTGGTTTGCGCCAGAGGAGACTTGTAAAGAAAGTTTACATTAGTTTACGCAGACATTTAGGTAAGTTTATCTTCAACATTAGCAAAATCCTTCCAAAGGGACTCAATCAACACTGCTTTTTGTCCTTTGAACTACTTTGATACCTATAAAAATCCCTCCAAATCTGACAGCCAATCAAAACTGTAGTAGACTCATAAATCACTTTGGATGTGAATGCTTCACTCACCGCTGGCCACAGCTGTTTGTAGGCATAGCCAGTGAGCTCAAAGAAACAGGCTGTCAAGGAAAGGAAAGATTCAAACTTTTAAAAGTTTAAAAAATGTTTTACAGTGTTTTTACACCGATGTTTTTTTCAGTTGAGGAGATGGCAAAACAGCTCTTTTGATTGTAAAAGTTGCCAACCCCTGGTAAATACAAAGAACCATTCCCACCTAAATTTCTAGACAACTTAATCCCAATTTGCTGAACAAGCATTTTGCAGCAGAGCTTCCAACATTTGATCCCCTGTCTGTGAAGTTGACCACTAGGCCATCTTGCAGCCTTTCATTCATTTTCTATGCTGCTTATCCCCATTAGGGTCGCTGGTATGCTGGAGCCTATCCCAGCTGGCTTTGGGCGAGAGGCGGGGTACACCCTGGACTGGTCGCCAGTCAATCTTGCAGCCTATTTGACAAATATTGGATAAGATATATACTTTGATCCTTTGGGAAATTACATTGTTACAGCAGCCATATTTACAAAAACTGCAGTACAAATAAGAAAAATAAGAGTAGAACAAAAAAAAGAAAAAATACAACTAAACACTCTCCAGTCAGTGTATTAGATACTTGTGTATCAATATCGTATTGAATTGTAAAGGTATATCTTTGTATAACATGCACATACTGTCATTTACATACAGTATATAGTACAACAATGCCAAATGTACTGTATGTACATGTAAACAAATACTATACTGAAAGTCTATGTTTCGTTTATCTGTGTGTATTAAACAGTCTGAGGTAGAAAATATTTATCTTAATTTTTCCCAGCTGCTGTGCCTTCACTGAAGTCTACCGGTTCCTCCAAAGCAAGACGCCTCACGCTTAGACTATAGCAAACAAGTAAAGCCCAGCAGGTAAAATAACAAAACCCTGCGAAATACAGGAAAACAAATAATAGACAGAGGGCAGATCTTGGAGAAAATGTTGCACAGTTGGAAAAGCAAAAGTAGGAGCAGATAAGAGAAAGGCCCTTCATTGGATCTGTGTTGAGACTAAGCTGCCTTGTGGGGCTACGTGACCAGCCTGGAGCGCCAAAGCAAGAGGGCTCAGGCTTATCTCAGTGCACACATGCAGCTCTGCTGGCAAAATGCAATGTGCCATGGTTGAGGGTGCAGCTGACTGAGCACCACAGATATCTCTCTCTGCATGAATCCTCCCCTGTGCTCATTCAGTCGGTGAGGAGCAGCATGCAATGGGATGAAGATGATCGACCACATAGGGCAGATTCAAACTTAAGTAGGATTTTCAGAGAGGCGGGGCCACCTTTTCACTTGAGTCTGCACCCCACAAGATGTTTATAAAAGGATGGATTTAATACACTGAATATTTCCATTTGCCTGGTTTCAATGTTGACTTAACAAACCTACAAGCTACCATGTGAGTGCTTTCATTTCCAATTCACCATGGATGCAGTTTCAGTACCAGATATGATCATGTGTGGCCCTGTTGTGCTGGTGATTTGATTTGATACTTTAACTAAAAGGTGTGTTAGACATAGTGGCTCTCTCTCTCATCCACATGATCTTATCTAAGTCAATGTGAAAATATCGCAAAGTAATACCTTCTAGACGTAGAAAGAATGCGGTATTTGCAGGACTGTTAATTATTAAGGACCAGAATGGGATGTGTCTCTGAATGTCATCTCAAGGACAAGTGTTACACACACCAAGAGACTGCCTGCACGCAATACAAAAAGATGTAGCAACAATTCTGCCTTTACAAAGATAAGTAAAAATGCACCGTCAAACATGACCATACTATATATTGTATGCACACACACTATACAAGTATATATACAAGTACACAAGTTGTTCTATTTAGCCATAAAACACAGAAAAAACTGTGACATGCCTTGAGCTACAAACCTGTTGTGTAAACAAAACAGAAGAGCCACCTGAGACACAAACATCAAATGCCAAAAGAGAAAACAACTGTGGATCGCTCGCAGTCAACCCCCCACCCGATTAGGTTCTCATGTCACATGACGGGGAACCAGGCGTTTATCAAGAGCAACTGGTCCTGCCATGTGCTCAAACACAACGCTCAAACAGAACTGCGACCTGAACTAAGGAGGAAACAGGGTTGCAAATTAACATCTAACTTGAGACCCCCATAGATATATTCAATAACTGTTGATTCAATTCCGGCCATCGAGTCCTATTCACGAAACACGCACACTTGGAAGGGAGCTTCCAGCAAGTTAGTGTATTGCTCCCCCAGCACCGATTCCTCCCCTCTTTGACTCTGCAGTGAAAATCCAATGAATAACTAACAGGGGAGTGATCAGTCTTGCCGCTGCCGTAGCACCGCCATTCTTGACGAGGAAGAGTTAGCTTGCATGTGCACTTGCGTCTTTTTTAATTAGCATTTGCTTTGTCAGGTGTTGTGTAGATGCAATGCTGAGTTTGCAGAGTCAGACAATCAGTGCTTGAATTATTTCACCCTGATACATCATTTACGTCCTTAAAGGTCATTATTTATGATTGTTATGGGACTTGGCGATTGTCAGTGTACAATTGTTTGCAACTCTTTAAGAAATAAATTGCAAAGAGGGTTACGAATAAGGTTAGACCATAGCAATACCAAGTTATCATGTACAGTAAATATGGAGATCTATACAAACAGAGCAGGGGAATAAATCACCATGAAGTATTATTCATGGTTTGGTGTTTTAAGGACATGTCGACTATTAAACTTACAGTGTGTCCTTGTGTTGTATATTTTTGTATTGCTCAGGTTGTTTATTGTCTTGATATCAATCATTTTTGCCAGTATTATGTGGTTCTCCTTAGTAAGAGAGACAAGGTTGCAGCCTCCATGTCCTGTCCATTTGTCCTTGAGACAATTCTCCCTTCTCTTGGATTAAAATAAATAGTTTTCTACTTTAAATGTTATTTTAACACTGTGATTTCTGTTTTATTTTAAAATTTCAGCAAAAAAATAAAATACATTTTATGAGCGCCAGATACAGTCATCAAAAGATCCACAAATGGCTCCCTACCCCTGGTTTAAGGTGTCACGTCATCTGCTGGTGTTTATGACAATAATAATGTCAAGGGATAATGTTTTAATGATAATGATAATGTTTTACGTCAAGAGTGAGTTGCACTTATTTTTTTCTTTGCACTTCTGTTTATTTAGGCCACACATACAAGCATAATAGAGATGTGTTGTGCGGCGTGTCCGTGAATGCATCTGGTGCAAATGTGGAGGAGATTTAGAGAGTGAGTTGGAGATTCAAATATGGTGTTAAAATGAATTGTATTGCTGTTGATGTGTCCAGTGTCAGAATAAATACATACAATTTCAATAATGTGTTTACTGCCCCTATATGTGTTATTTTTGACAGCCCTTTTTTTAGGCCTACAAGAAAAGACCACATGGTTACTCGTACCGAATACTATCAAAAATAGAAAGGAGGGTCAGCCACTAATCAATCTTTCATTCTGTGAAAGAGAAGTATAATTCTTTAAAAAGAGGCAGCACTTTTGTGGCCACACATTGAATTTTTATTCAGGCCAGCATGACCTACAGCAAGCGATTAACTACGATGTCTCATATTTTAGAGAAGCTTGTACAATTTGTTACCTAGCAGTTAAATATCGTAGAGATAGACTAAGCCACGGCCACATCTCATTTGATGGCTGTGTTACCTCCGACCGTGATTGCGCTCTTCCGTTTTAACAGCCTGCTTATGCCACTGAACAGATAATGGCTGATGAAAGAAGGTAAAATGTCAACAGTGGGCCCATTATCCCATCTTTAGCCTACAGTTTCCCTTCACTGATTATTGTCAAGTCAACTGGTATGAAGGCAGATCAATCCGCTATTACCGCAGAGTCTTGGCCAAGCAGCAGTCAATACATGATGACTCTGTTTTGAGCTCATCAAAGTGTGAACTCAGCAGAATGACAGCAGAAAGACCTTTTCTTTCGTTACTCAAACCATTGAGCTATCACCTCATGATGAACCCCTGAAATCCTAACCTTGCTCTCTGTACCGGTATAAACAGCGACTGTATTTACACGACTAGTGGCGGAACGCCTGCTCAAGGACATGGGACATCATCTAAATTCCTGATTTTGCAGCGAAGGGGCATGAAAGTGTCAAATAGGAAAATACAGCCTACATTTTTAGTGTCAGCTAAAAGAAGGTATTTTTGAAAAGGACAATAAAAGGACAAGATATACGGTAGGTTTGGAAGTTTAAAATGTGCTGAATGAAATCACACTTTGATAAGACAAAATATATTATATATATAGTATATTATATACTATATTATATACTATATATATATATAGTAAGTCCTTGTTTACTGTGGTTAATTGGTTCCAGAGAGGGATAAGTGAATTTCTAAGTTATTATGATTAAAAATGGAAGGTGAATAAGGCGCACGCTTAGATAATAATTTAACCTTTAATCTCTCACATTTTTCATTTTTATTCAGTTTGCAGTGGTGTACAACAGCCTGGTTTGAATATTTTGGTTACCAGATCCACATGGTGAAGTCGAAATTAATATAATAATAATAATGATCATCTGGAAAGCTTTATCCTTAGAGCTTTGCATTTTGCAAATCTTCATAATGTTATGGACGGTTGGTGTACATTCAAATGTGAAATTCATTAGAACTACAGCACATGGAGCATAATACTATAGTGTTTTCACAAAAAAGCAAACCAACAAATCACCTACCAATGGTGTAGCCTCTCTTCAGCTCACCACATTGTGGACTGCGACGCTGGGAGTTGGTGGTGTTGTTGTCCTGCACCGCGAGGACGGCAGTTGTCTTGGCAACAGGTGATGCAGGCTTGTTGAGGGGCGAAGCTGGCACCAAAGTCGGGGAGAAGCCTTGACTGGCAATGTCCACCGACTGAGACTTGTTCTTCAGTCTGCAGTGAAGAGTAGACCACAGAGAATAAAGACTGTTCATATGGGTACAACATACCATTATGCAGTTAGAATCCCTGTACAGTGTGTGTCAAGGGCATTGTAAATGTTCAGTAGATTAGGAAAACATGTTTGAATGACCCCAACTGTTCATGAGCACACCACTCTACGCATATTTGCATGTGACTTTGTTGATTGCAATGATTTGCCGTAGAAATTAAATCATGCAAAGACATTTTTCTTCCAGAGGCACAGAGTCAGCAGCAAAGAAATCCACAAGCTAATCGCGTCCTTGTTGAGGTGGAATTTATCAGCCGCACTGCTCGCAAAGCAAGCAGGACTACAGCAGGGCAGCATACAGACACCAAAGTAAAAGTACATTTAAAAAAAGATCAGCTATTCTGCCATGGATTCAAAATGATCACACAGTAATCCCTCGTTTATCGCGGTTAATTGGCTCCAGACCCAACCGTCAGAAATGCATTTCTGCAAAATGGGATTCCTTCTTCATAAATGGAATGTTTTCGTAGTTAGGATAAAAAATTGCTCAATTCTCAAAAGGAAGAATACAGGGATTGATAAAAAAATATATATTTGATGAATTTAAATGTAATTATTGCGAGTGATTGTTTTGTTTCTGTTTTTTACTAGTCGCTTGGGTGTCAGGCCAAGCAATGTTTGTTTTGCATTCTGTCTAGAGAGCGTAACGACATTTTCCTAGTTCACCTTTTTATTTGCAGTTAAAGGCTTTCGAGGTGAAATTTTATGTATCATAATCCCATGGGTCGAATCAAATCCGTCTCGGACAACTCCTCAGAGCCTATTAAAAGGATGAGAGGGTCCTTGGTTTGGGTTAGAGCAGTTTTTAGAGTTTACTAGGCTAATCAGGTAATCCCAAAGTACATCTTACATATGTTCTCTTACGTCTACAAAGATTTACACAGACATAAGCCCTTTAAATCAGCAAACTGTTCAGAATGTAACGGGATGTTCTGCCAATTAGCCAGCCAGAGCAAAGTAAGGAGGTCCGTGTTGGTGGGACAGCTAAAAAAGACAAACTGTGAGGCCTCAACTCAGTTATAGGAGGTGGTTTACAAAATCAGGATTTTAGTCAATTGAAATAAAGCAATAACCGATGTAACCACATAATGCACTGTTTATTCATGTCTAATAATGTTTATTCACATAAATGGCTTATTGTTTTTGAAAACTGATGATCAACTATATAATTCTCAACCATTTGTGACAGTTTTTCTCTACGACCCAAACTGAGATGCACAGGTTAAAACGAGAGATGAACCACTACTACAATATGCAATGTAAGTTATACAAAAAGTTCCATATTCCATTCCATTTTCTTCCGCTTATCCGGGTCCGGGTCGCAGGGGCAGCAGTTTCAGTAGGGAAGTCTAGACTTCCCGGTCTCCGGCGACCTCTTCCAGCTCCACCGGGAGGACACCAAGGCGTTCCCAGGCCAGCTGTGAGGCATAGTCCCTCCAGCGTGTCCTAGGTCTTCCCGGGGCCTTCTCCCGGCTGGGCATGCCCAAAACACCTCACCAGGGAGGCGCCCGGGAGGCATCCGGACTAGATGCCCGATCCGTCTATCGATCTCACGCTCCAACCCTCCCTCACTCGTGAACAAGACCCCGAGATACTTGAACTCCTCCACCTGAGGCAAGACCTCACTCCTAACCCGGAGGGTACAGTCCACCCGTTTTGACTGAGAACCATGGCCTCGGATTTGGAGGTGCTGAGTCTCATCCCAGAAGCTTCACACTCAGCTGCAAACTGTTCCAGTAAACGCTGAAGGTCACAGCGTGATGAGGCCTCCTGTGGGGGGTGCTCCCGTGAGGGACACGGTCGAATGCCTTTTCCAAGTCCACAAAGCACATGTAGACCGGTTGGGCAAACTCCCACATATCCTCCAGTATCCCCGCAAGGGTGTAGAGCTGGTCCAGTGTTCCGTGACCGGGACGAAAACCACATTGTAGCTCCTGTAGCTGTGGTTCGACTAACGGTCGTACCCGTCTCTCCAGCACCCTGGAGTAGACTTTCCCAGGGAGGCTGAGGAGTGTGATCCTCCTATAGTTGGAACACACCCTCCAGTCACCCTTTTTTAAAAATGGGGACCACCAACCCGGTCTGCCAGTCCAGAGGTACTGTTCCCGACTTCCATGCAATGTTGTAGAGGCGTGTCAACCAACACAGTCCCCCAACATCCAGAGCCTTGAGGAATTCAGGGCGGAACTCGCCTACCCCCGGAGCCTTGCCACTGGGGAGTGATTTAACTACCCCAATTACCTCAGCCACGGTGATAGAACTGTCCACGTATGTATCCTCGGACTCTGCTTCCTCTACGGAAGGTATGTCAGTGGGATTGAGAAGGGCCTCAAAGTATTCCTTCCACCGACCAACTATCTCCACAGTCGAGGTCAGCAAGCCCCCTTCCGCACTGTAAACAGTGTGAACTGGGGGCTGCTTCCGCTTTCTGAGGTGTCGGACGGTTTGCCTTCTTCAGTTTGACAGCAGCCCTAACCCCCGGTCCACCATCGGGTTCGGGGCTTGCCACCACGACTGGCACCGACCACCTTGCGGCCGCAACTACGACTGGCTGCCTCAGCAATGGAGGCACGGAATACGGCCCATTCGGACTCAATATCCCGGTCCTCCCTCGAAATGCAGGCGAAGCTCTGCCGGAGATGAGAGTTGAAGACTCGACGAACGGGAGACTCTGCCAGACGTTCCCAGCACAACCTCACTACGCGTTTGGGTCTACCAGTTCTGTCAGGCATCCTTCCCCGCCATCTAATCCAACTCATCACCAGGTGGTGGTCAGTTGATAGCTCAGCCCCTCTCTTTACCCGCGTGTCCAGAACATGCGGACGCAGGTCTGATGATACGACCACAAAGTCGATTATAGACCTGCGACCTAGGGTGTCCTGGTGCCAAGTGCACTTATGGACATCCTTATGTTCGAACATGGTGTTTGTTATGGACAAACTGTGATTCGCACAGAAGTCCAGCAACAACACACCACACGGGTTAAGGTCAGGGAGGCCGTTCCTCACAACCACGCCCCTCCAAGTCACACTGTCATTGCCCACATGGGCGTTGAAGTCTCCCAGTAGAACTATGGAGTCACCAGCTGGGGTGCTCTCCAGAACCCCTCTGATAGACTTCAAAAAGGCTGGGTACTCTGAACTGCCGTTTGGCGCGTACGCACAAACCACAGTCAGGACCCTTTCCCCAGCCCGAAGGTGTAGGGAAATAACCCTCTCGTTCACTGGGGATGACTCCAACACAGAGGCACCAAGCTGGGGGGCTAATAATAAGCCCACACCAGCTCGCCGCCTCCCCTGCAGCAACTCCAGGGTAGAACAAGGTCCAGCCCCTCTCAAGGAATTTGGTTCCAGAGCCCAAACTGTGGGTTGAGGTGAGTCCGACTATATCTAGTCGGAATGTCTCCGCCTCTTCCACAAGCTCGGGCTCCTTCCCCACCAGAGAAGGGACATTCCATGTCCCAAAGAGCAGATTTGGCCACCGAGGACCAGGTCGCCCGGACACCCGCCCTCGACCACTGCCCAAATCGCAATGCACCGGACCCTTATGCTTGCCCCTGCATGTGGTGGGTCTCTGGGGGCGGGGTGGGTGTTGGTGGGGTGGGGGTGGTAGAGTTCCCGTGTGGCTTCTTTGGGTAGGCCCAGCCAGGCCCCAAGGGTGAAGGCCTGGCCACCAGGCGCTCGCCCCTTCCCAGGCCTGGCTCCAGGGTGAGGCCCCGGTATCCCTTGTCCGGGCGAGGTGCGGTCACTCCTCTTGTTCTTCTTCATAAGGGTCTTCTGAATCACTCTTGTCTGGCCCGTAACCTAGAACCTGTTTCCCTTGGGAGACCCTAACAGGGGCATAAAGCCCCCGACAACATAGCTCCAGAAAAGTAAAGTTCCATATTTATTTTAAAATTTTTTGTCTTAAGACAAGTAATACAAACAAGATCAATAGTATACTGAAAAATGTTCTCCTTCTATCAACAAGTAAGACAGCCTAGTCTCATTACATTTACAAATAAGAATCCAATTAAATAATGCTTGCAACCATACATTTTGGAAAGCTGCACATGTCTATGTGTCACAAGGAAGTGACACATAGACACTCTGGACTAATACAATCCATGAAATTATAAACTGGGGTCAATTAACACATCACGCATGAACGAAACCAGTGCAAATCGCACATTTACAATCCAAAGGCCAGATTCCAGACCTCGGACTTACTGAGCTTCTTGTTGTGTGGAGCGCTTTGTCACCACTATGCCGATATCATTATCAACAGAAGA
The DNA here is from genome assembly GCA_024372805.1 of Oostethus manadensis. Lineage (NCBI taxonomy): Eukaryota > Metazoa > Chordata > Actinopteri > Syngnathiformes > Syngnathidae > Oostethus > Oostethus manadensis. The sequence continues at coordinate 478,345 of QODF01000048.1, forward strand.
AACTATACAGTTAGGAACCTACGTCTCATTTTTATGGCCATATCCATCCATCCATCCATTTTTCATGTCGCTTATCCTCGTTAGGGTGGCAGGGGATCTTCAAGAGCCTATCCCAGCTCACTTCGGGAGAGATGGTGAGTACACCCTGGACTTGTCGCCAGTCAATCACAGGGCATATGGGAATATCGTCTCAAAAAATTATTATTATTTTATCAAACATTCCAAGTTAACACTAGATGATGAATGAACCTCAATATAGCAATTTATATTTATTGTATGATTTTAAAGTTTTATTTTAAAATTGATTAATTTCCTTTGATCAACAATATTAGATAGATACAGTAGATCCTATGTGAGTGGCAATTGGCTGAGCCTATTTGTCAGAAAAGTTACGTGATTTTAAATACTGTACATGACTAATAATATTTTTTAAATGCTTATCACAGAACCAAATTAACAACAAATCTGTTCTTCAAGTAATGTCATCAAACAACGTAATGGCAAGGGTGTGCGCTGTTTGGGACACTGTGTCTTGTTCTGCATTTCAGCTTTGTGAAAAAGTGTAATATTAGTATGAACCAGGAAACAGGTCTAAAAAATGGATGGATGGCTACAGTGCATATTTATATGAGTTGCTGCACTGCAGGAACAACTATATAGAGAAAAAGAACAATTATAGAAAAATGTAATATTTGAATGGGGGTTAGACTGGGCCCCTATGTTTCATTTTCAGGATAAAATGACAGAAGGTTTATCAAACACGTATTCTGTAGAAAGCGATTTGCACAAGAAACAACTATAATATTACAGTATATATCATAACTATAACAATATATTTTCTCCCATTTTCAGTTCCCGGCTGTAACATGGCCAGATACTTTAGTCTAAATGCCGTATCTTTAGTCTGGGAAAATCCTGAAACAGCAATTCAAGATTTCCAGCTCTCCCTCACTCTTGGAACACGCTTTCAATCATTCCTGCAGAACTGCTGAAGCAAACAGAATTTTTCTGGCCATTTCACCCAAATGGTCATCCTCTGAATGGCCAAAGGTACTCACATGATGTAGTCTTAATCTTGTAATGAAAATGCATAATCTCTAGTCATCATGGAGTGTGTTTCCTGGAAATTTAACCCCGAATGGTCCAGTGAAGCCAAATTGGGAAGTTGGGCAATAAAAAAACAAAAAAAAAAGTTCTGCATCACACTAGTGTTCCCTTAAGAAATCACACACTCACTGACCATTTCTACATAGTGGAAACTCGTTTTTTGTTTATTCATTATTAATCCATTCAAAAATGCTCTGTCTAAACAATGTAAATGTAAACAATGAAAATGCAAAAATGTCAATCCAATTAATCTGTTCCAGACAAAAAAGTTAACACTAAACATTTTTAATACACAACAATTATAGTTTCACATGCAGAAAACAAAGCAAAAATGACAACTGAATAGAATAAATTAATTGTGGGTGAGGACCGGTGAGGGAGGAGAGGAGGCGAAAGCTTCAGTAGAGGTTCTCATCTTCTTTATGTCAAGTGCTAGCACGTAAAACCTTCTTCATCCCATGGTGTGTTATTTTGCAAACCATACTCAATAACTGTGTTAGTTAACATAAAACTAGACTCAACCAATGATGACATCATAGAGGGGCGACTGCACTGGGGGACAATGATTTCCAGGTTGGAGTTCAGGGCGGGCTAACAGGCACCTTTTATAATAGACACATTACAACACAGTTGGACTCATGCAATGTATTAATAACACAACAAGACTGAGTCACCAACGTGTGGGATTCTTTTTTTGGGCACTTGAGTCCGTGGACTGATATGTGGGCAAAATGAGTAGTTTGTGTAACATTCTCATTTGAGTTTTCCAAATGAATGTGCCTGACAGGAAACTGTAATCACCAATATCGTGTCAACTAAGTATCACAATATTTGGTATTGGCTGTGGGATCCAAGATAGCTAAATAATTAGACCATCGAGACCATAGTTTGTTAAGCGCAATACTGTAAAATAACCGAGGCAGTAAATAAAAATCGAGGCAAAACCTTGGCAAAATTTTTTGTCTAAAACCGGGGTTCGGCTGTTCCTGTATGGAAATGTTCTTATTGGCAGAAAATAATGCCAGATATTTTTTCCTGCATGACATATTGCTAACGACTATTTTGCCAGAGCAGTGCATTTGTTTAGATGGCGCATAATCAGGATGAAGGTATGAAAAGCATAGACCTGCAGCTGCTGTTTGTGCCTGCAGAGGAGGAGAACAAGGGATAGCGCCAAGCCGTGTGAAGTCTATCTCCACTCCCTTAGGAGTTGGTGCTAATTACTTTCTCATAAGTAGAGCGGAAGCCCCTCTTCTTTAGCTCAACTTCTCTGTTCATTGAGCTACAAGGCCAACTGGTGCCAACAAAATACGGAAGTGTGTGTGTGTGTATTTCAGCTTCTGACATGTAATGAGCAGGCGGGGAAAGAATAAACATGGTGCCTTGCAACATAGATGGATAGAAACAGGACGACAATAAATGCTTGTGCTTGCGTGTGTAAACAGTGAAGGCAATATTTGTCCTTACTTCACTTATCCACTTTTCAATCGAATACAAATTTACTGGCACAGCGTTGCTTCTGCTGCTGTAGGACTTCTTCGGAGAATGACTCTAGAGTAGTTATTCTTTAGTTCCGCTTTCACCAGTTATAGGAAGTAATGACCTGGTACGGCACATATCTTCCAGGACAGAGCCATTGGAATGTTTTGGGAAAATGTATTATTAGGTTGCAAGCAGAATTTGGACTTAGACAAAAGACCAAACTACTAGCTGGAGAGGAAGCAAGTGTCTCTTGCTATATTTTTGGTGGGGACAAACGCATAATTTCTATAAAATAAAGCCTATGGCGGAGGAAACAGATAAAACTGCTTCGGGCAACATCCATGCAAATGTTTTTTGAACCGGTTTTTGTATTTTGATCATTACTATTTAGGACTGTCCAGTAATGTTGGCTGGTAAATTAAATAAAAATTAAATATCTGTTGATATCGATATTGGTTCTGAGTGACGCCACACTCCACCACCTACAATCTTGTTAGCTTAGTATGTCTGCAATGTGAAGTGGCTTTGAATTATAATTATGCAATTTTCAAAGGCTGTGTAGTAACTAAGTAAGGCATCTCCCAGACCTTGTAGAAATGTGCAGCTTTACAAATTCTATCATTGCTAGCATTATTTTATGGAATTTATGAATCTATGAACACTAACTTGTCTTATTTGTTAATAAAAGGATAACATCTTTTTAGTGGACTACGTTAATGATAATAATAACAATATATGTAATGATTGTTTGATGACTTGTGTTGAGATATAATGTTTAAAATAACTGTCAGTTATTGTATAACTTTACTGCAGTATTTGACTTATTTTGCACAATTTGTGACATGCATCACATGGCATCAAGGCAAATGAAGCATAATGTGTTCATTACGTGGCATTAGTAAGGGGGAAGAGCTTCCGCCTGTGTTTGTAATGGTTAATATTGACATGTGTAATGAAATGCTGGACAATAACAATATATTGGATATCGTGTGAGAGAGCCAATATTAAACATTTCTATTATAACTCTTTAAAAGATGAGTGAGTTTATTTTCATAAAATACTCCATAAATCTCAAGTTATCTGCATTCTTCTCCTCTTTACCAACATGCTCGGATGCCACAGTCTCCTCACCTACCATGACTACTCTATTGCAGTTGATTGGGGGTTGTGAGTCCATGCAGGACCGTTTTAATTTATTTTTTATGAGTAAAAAATGACAAAAATGTTCTGTGTATGACGGAAACAACCTTACCATACAAGCATTTAACTGGTGTAAAATCATGTCCATTACTCCTAATGCATCCCTTTGTGCCATTGGATCAATGCATCATACAAGGTGAACATCCTACATCTGATGTGCACAGGCTGCAGTTATGCTAACATAGACTTGTAGTTCTTAACAAATACAGATACAAACTCAAAGTGATTCTCTGCTTTGATCTGGAGATGGTCTGACATAAAGCATACTGATTTCTATGAGTGGTCCTGGCAAATGGAAGGCACATATGGATGTAACATTACAGATAGCTTACACTACTCAAACGACTGAGAAACTGAGATACTGAGAAAGAACCAAGAGACAATCCGAATGCCATTCTACAAATGGATCATGAAAACCAAAAAAGACTCCACTGGGAAAATACCACAAATTAAACAGGCTCTTATTCTCACACCGGTGGGGAACTGGGACAGTGTTGGCTTAGCATAGGGGTGTTTTCATTTATTTTTTTCCCCCTCCATCTGGGTAAATCGTCTTCGTCACAAGCTATGATTGCACCAATCTCGCCTGCAAGCAAAAAGCGCTCATGAGCACCAGGGAGGAATGAGAGATGCGCATCAACAAAGACACCAGCGGTGGCAGATTGCAATCCACAAGATGACAGAAAGGAGGGGAGGAATAATGACGGAAAACAGACTCAGCCATTTTGTTTTCTACCCGGCTGTTGTGATCTGAACTGGGCCAGGAGGTTGTGGTACTGTATATTTGTAGCCCTGCCAAATTGGCATCGCTGCGATTATCCGACTCAACAGGGATCCACGTGGTTTGGCAAATGATGCATAAACAAGAAGAAATTTGAGGCTAAGTCAAAACACACTTATCACACCGCTACTAAGACGGATTAGACTTATTGCTTTTGCAATACTGTCTTTTCATCCTCTGCTTTGCTTTCCATACCTTGCCTTGCAGCGGTAGTTGCATATTTTTACAGAGGGAGGCTTTTTTATTTTTTTTTACATACAGCCTTAGACAGGCTACAATGGCATGACGTCAAAGTCAGTGCTCGCAGCACAACGACCATCTGACAGCAATGGTGCTTTAAGTGTCGCCACAGTCTGAATAGCGGTTATGTAACTTTGCATTTTGGGGTTGCTTATTGTTTTGTAGCTTTCAAAATGTCTACCAAAGTCAAATAACTATGTCGGTAGTTCTGCTGAAGGCAGTGGATTGCACTTGCATATTTTAGGTGAGGTACGTTGTTTTTAGTCTGCAGTTGCAACATTTTAATCGTCAGCATTCACATTTTGAGCCAAAAAGACAACTTATTCCAAAGCAACACAACCTAACCAAAGTGAAACCCTGCTTGCAAGCATTGGTGAATAGAGAATATGAATATTTAGCGTCCTTTTTCCCCATTCAGTGAAGACTACAACATCTGTCCATCTAGACATGAACCAAAGCCTCTGTTATTTTACAAATTATAGCAGATATCATTAGAATAAATAAGCCGTTTAAGACATAAATAAGTAATAATTTTATATTATATCATATATTAAATAATAATTAGTTGTAGACAAACACATTGTATTCCATTATTGGAGCCCTTCAGTTCATTACGGTATTGCGTATGAGGTGAGTAGGTCACCTGGTTTGCTCTCTTATTATACTATGTACACACCAACTGGCCACAGCTGTATAACCACATGACAAATAAAATGTTGTCTTAACAAAGTTGTTATTGACATCATTAATTATTATTATATATACTGCTTAGATAAATTAGAGGAACACTTTTTAATCAGAGTATTGTAACCTATCAGATAGGTGGGGGTTGTTAATCAGTTTCAGCTGCTTTGTTGTTAATGAAATCAACAACATGTGCATCAGTGGGGTAACAATGAGACAGACCCCAAAACAGGAATGGTTTTCCAGGTTGAGGTCCTCATCTCTTTTGGCTGATTTTTTTACTGACTGACTTTCTACTGTTGTAGTTTTTCATTTGGCTTGGATCAACATCTCTGTTGATAGCATCAGAATCAGAAAAACTTTATTGCCATTGTAAGTGAACAATTCACGAACTAGGAACTTTCTTTGGCGACTCAGTGCAACGTAGAATTCTAAGTAAACATAGAGCATTAAATAAACATAGAACTAACTAAACATAGAACCTGAGTAAAAAGTTGAAATCACTGATAAGTAAAGGCATGAGAGTGTTTTTAGTGCAGGTAGTATAAGGTGCCAAAAATACTGTTTATAAAGTGAGCATAGTGCAAATGTTATAAAGTGTTCATGAGTTCAACAGCAGCAGGAAAGAAACTGTTCTTGTGGCGAGAGGTTCTGGGCTGATCACTTTCTCGGCAGAGCGCACGATGCGCTGCAGTCTTTGTTTGTCCATGGCAGTAGCCCCAGCGAACCACACTGTGATGGAGGAGGTGAGGATGGACTCAATAATGGCCGTGTAGAATTGCACCATCGTCTGGACAGGCAGCTTGGCTTTCCTCAGCTGCCTCAGGAAGTACATCCTCTGCTGAGCCTTCTTGATGATGGAGCTGATGGTCTGCTCCCACTTGAGGTCGTGGGTGATGTTAGTGCCCAGGAAGCGGAAGGAGTCCACAGTTGTGATGGGAGAGTCTGTCAAGACGAGGGGGGGCAGGGGGGCTTTGACTTTCCTGAAGTCCACGATCATCTCCACTGTCTTCTGAGCGTTGAGCTCCAGGTTGTTGCAGCTGCACCACGACACCAACCGGTCCACCTCCTGGAGGGGTGTGATTCTTCGAACCTGGAGTAGTGGGTGTTCAGTCTTTCTGCTAGGTGACGGTTGTCAACAGCGGGGGGGGGGGCTTTGGGTCTGTAGTTGGTGATTTCCCTCAGACCTTTCCAGACAGAGACAGGGTTGTTCCTCCCGGACTTCTCCTTTAGATGTGTGCCGTACCTTGATTTAGCCTTCTCCACCTCCTTACTAAATAGGTACTTGCTCTGTCTGTATACGTTAGGGTCATTGTTCTTGTGGGCCTTTTCTTTCTCCTTCCTTAGCTGTCTCAGTCTGGGTGTGAACCAGGGTTTGTCGTTGTTGAAGGTCACTCTGGTGTAAAATGGGACTATGCTGTCTTCACAGAATTGAATGTATGACGTCACTGTGTCTGTGTATTCGTCCAGGTTATTTGTAGATGGTTTGAATAGTCCCAGTCTGTTGTATCCAAACATGTGCGGAGCTCCTCCACAGCCTCACTTGTCCACTTTTTAGCTGTTCTCACAGTAGGTTTGGAGAGCTTCAGTCGTTGTTTGTATGCTGGGATGAGCTGAACCATGGCATGATCAGAAAGGCCTAAAGCAGCACGTGACACACTTCGATAAGCCCCACTGACTGTAGTATAACAATGATCCAGCGTCTTCTGCTCTCTCGTCGGACATTTAATAAACTGTTTGTACTTTGGCAGCTCCTGGCTCAGATTTCCCTTGTTAAAGTCGCCCAGGATGACAAGTAAAGAGTCCGGGAAAGTCCGCTCAACGTCCAAAATCTGCTCCGCGAGCGCGCGTTGAGCTACGTGCACATCCGCACATGGCGGGATGTAAACAGCAGACAGGATGAATGAAGCGAACTCGCGTGGAGAGTAGAAAGGTTTGCAGTGAATGAAGAGATATTCCAGAGCGGGAGAGCAGTGTTGGGAGATCACAGTTACGTCCGAGCACCAGGCGTTGTTGACGAAGAAACAGACTCCCCCACCTTTCGTCTTGCCGGAGAGAGCTCGCTGTCTGTCGGCACGAAGGAGTTGAAATCCCTCAAGGCTGAGCGCGTTGTCCGGGACTTGTTCGTTTAGCCATGTCTCCGTGAAGCACGACACACAAGAGGAGGAAAAGTCCCTGTTGTTCCTCATCAGCAGCGCCAGTTCGTCCATCTTGTTGGTGAGTGAGCGTACGTTGGACAGGAAAATCCCCGGTAAGGCCGTACGAGTACGCCTGCTCGCTTTCCTCGTCTTCGGCGTCTCACTCTTTTAGCCAAAACAAGAGCTAGATCTACTGCAGATACTAAAAAAACTGGCAGTAGATCAGCAGGAGTGGTAGTTTTTATGTTTAACAGCTCTTCACGGGTGTAAGAGCACACTGACACACCATTTACGAACAAAAACAAACAAAACATAGAGCACGTAGTCACCAGGGCGACCATCCGCGGCGCCATCTTGGATCATGGTGCACTACCTGGACGTTACAGAGGTTGCACAAGTAGTCCAACTCCTCCAGGATGGCACATCAATACGTACCTTTGCAAGAAAGTTTGCTGTGTTTCCCAGCACTGTCAGAAAAACATGGAGGATATTCCAGGAGAGCTGGACAGGCCAATGGTGTGAATGTTTCTGACCAAACAATCAGAAACAGGGTCCATGAGGGTGGCCTGAGGGCCCGACGTCCTTGAGTGGGCCCTGTGCTCACAGCCCAGCACGTTGAGCTTGATTGGCATTTGCCATAGACCACCAGAATTGGAAACTACGCCACTGGCGCCCTGTGCTCCTCATCAATGAGAGCAAGTTCAACCTGAGCAGATGCGACAGACGTGTAAGGGACTGGAGATGCCGTGGAGAATGTTATGCTGCCTGCAACATCATTCAGCATGACCGGTTTGGTAGTGGGTCAGTGATGGTCTGGGGAGGCATATCCTTAGAAGAACACACAGACCTTTACAGGTCAGATAACGGCACCCTGACTGCTATTGGGTATTGGGATGAAATCCTTGAACCCATTGTCACAACTGGTGGACTGGGACCGGAGTCCTTCCTGGTCCACGACAATGTCCGACCTCATGTGGCTAGAGTATGCAGGCAGTTCCTGGAGGATGAAAGAATTGATACCATTGACTGGCCCCCACGTTCACCTGACCTAAACCCAATAAAACACCTCTGAGACATTATTTTTAGGTCCATCCGGCGCCACCAGGTTGCTCCTCAGACTGTCCAGGAGCTCAGTGATGCCCTGGTCCAGATCTGGGAGGAGATCCCCCAGAACCCCATCTGTCGTCTTATTAGCAGCATTCCCCAACGTTGTCAGGCATGCGTACAAGCACGTGGGTGCCACACAAACTACTGAGAATTATTTGGATTTGCTACAATAACATTTTGGCAAAAAGAACCAGTCTGCTGCATCATTTTTTCACTTTCATTTTTGGGTTGTCTTTGATTTCCCCCTCTATAGGGTGATCATTTTCATTTCTATCAAATTATGTGGCATCATTTTGTTACTAATACATCACCTACTTTTTATCAGGAAAGATCCATCCATCCATCCATTTTCCACCGCTTATCCGTGTCCGGGTCGCGGGGGCAGCAGCTTCAGTAGGGAAGTCCAGACTTCTCGGTCCCCAGCGACCTCTTCCAGCTCCATCGGGAGGACACCAAGGCGTTCCAAGGCCAGCTGTGAGACATAGTCCCTCCAGCGTGTCCTAGGTCTTCCCGGGGGCCTTCTGCCGACTGGGCATGCCCGAAACACCTCACCAGGGAGGCGCCCGGGAGGCATCCGGACTAGATGCCCGAGCCACCTCAACTGGCTCCTCTCGATGTGAAGGAGCAGCGGCTCTACTCTGAGCTCCTCCCGGATGGCCGAGCTCCTCACCCTATCTCTTAGGGTGAGTCCAGCCAACCTACGAAGGAAACTCATTTCCGCCGCTTGTATCCGCGATCTCATTCTTTCGGTCATGACCCATAACTCATGACCATAGGTGAGGGTGGGAACATAGATCGATCGGTAAACAGAGAGCTTTGCCTTCCGGCTCAGCTCTCTCTTCACCACGACGGTCCGGTACAGCGACCGCATTACTGCAGATGCTGCACCGATCCGTCTGTCGATCTCACGCTCCAACCTTCCCTCACTCGTGAACAAGAACCCGAGATACTTGAACTCCTCCACCTGAGGCAAGACCTCACTCCCAACCCGGAGGGTACAGTCCACCCGTTTCCGACTGAGAACCATGGCCTCGGATTTGGAGGTTGGAGGTGAGTCTCATCCCAGAAGCTTCACACTCAGCTGCAAACCGCTCCAGTAAACGCTGAAGGTCACAGCCTGATGAGGCCATAAGGACCACATCGTCTGCAAATAGCAGAGACGAGATCCTAAGGTCACCAAGCTGGACTCCCTCAACACCTTGACTGCGCCTAGAAATTCTGTCCATGAAGATTATGAACAGAATCGGTGACAAAGGGCAGCCTTGGCGGAGGCCAACGTTCACCGGGAACAAGCTTGACTTACTGCTGGCAATGCGAACCAGGCTCCTGCTTCGATTGTACAAGGACCGAATGGCACGTAGAAGCGGACCATCAATCCCGTACTCCCGGAGCACCCCCCACAGGACACCACGAGGGACACGGTCGAATGCCTTTTCCAGGTCCACAAAGCACATGTAGACTGGTTGGGCAAACTCCCACATACCCTCGAGTACCCTTGCAAGGGTGTAGAGCTGGTCCAGTGTTCCGCGACCGGGACGAAAACCACATTGCAGCTCCTCATCAGGAAAGATATTCAAGACAAATTTTCACCCCGTTTAGATATGATGTGTTTTCAAAGTGTTCCTCTAATTTTTTAATGGGTGTATATTCATTAAATACTGTATACTTATCTTATCCTCGACCATTTGCGCTTGTGGTCGTAATTATTTCTTGAAATTGTTTTTCCCTGAGTTTTAGCTGAAGTTCAGCCGGTTAAGTCAGTTATTTTCTGTCACGCCACCCCTACAGGACAGAAATGTTTTCGCGCCCCGGCCAATTTGAAATACTATTTAGAAACTGATAATAACCCCGCCCCCAAAATGGGCCCGCCTTCTCGCGGCTGGGCATGCCCGAAACACCTCACCAGGGAGGCGCCCGGGAGGCATCCGGACTAGATGCCCGAGCCACCTCAACTGGCTCCTCTCGATGTGAAGGACCAGCCGCTCTACTCTGAGCTCCTCCCGGATGGCCGAGCTCCTCACCCTATCTCTTAGGGAGAGTCCAGCCAACCTACGAAGGAAACTCATTTCCGCAGCTTGTATCCACAATCTCATTCTTTCGGTCATGACCCATAACTCATGACCATAGGTGAGGGTGGGAACGTAGATCGATCGGTAAACAGAGAGCTTTGCCTTCCGGCTCAGCTCTCTCTTCACCACGACGGTCCGGTGCAGTGACTGCATTCATGGATGTAACAGGTTAAATGAATATGTTTATTACTGTGGTTACCTTTAATTATAGTATTATAGTTTCCCAAATGGTATTCAAAGACGCAAGGTCAACTACCACAGTTATACTGAATTTGGAATGTTAAAACTTATGCAAACATAATTTAGCCATAAGAAAACGACTAATTCCCAGAGATTGGCGACAGATACAATTTCTACTAAGTAACTCATGACAAGAACATACATTACCACAATAGAATAATCTATCCTAATCATCTCGTCAGCATCGATCTATCTATTGGTTGAATAGGTTATATGAAATAGATGGAAGGATTTTTAAATCCTGCCTCCTGCATGGCAGGCAATCATTACAAAACAATTTGGGAAACTGTGACGATCTTAAGATCAATGAGAATGTGCAAGTCGTGGCTCTACTCCTGCTTCAGACATCCAGAAAACGAGGGCAACAACAACCTGTGGCCATGCATGTTAATGAGGCCTTCTAATGCATCCGGGAGCCTAATGAAATACGGCTTAACCTCGCCACACTCTGCTCCTTTGTCGGACACCTCCGCATAATGACGTATAGCGCACCACGCTGCATTACACCCATCTGCCATTGCTAAATGCCACGGCAATTCTGTGTCACAGGGTTATTGGGCAGTTTTGACCAATGAGGCTTTAAAGCTCCATGCCAAAGTAATAGGAGCTAAAGGCCAGCGACAACACTGACACAAGGTTGAATGAAAGTGGATCACTAGCAACATTGAAGTATGTTGTACAAGTACTGTCTACAGTATTCGGGCGTGTGATTGCCAACGTAACTTACTGTAATATGTAACTAAATTCACAGTCTCAAATGCATCTCCAGATGAAGTACAGCACTTGGTCAAAAGGTGTATTCTACTGTTGTATTTACAAGGGTTCATGTTTTGAACTGTCGGTCCAAAGGCCCAGTTCTTATTTAGAACCTATTAAGCTTGTGCAATGTAAGCCGTATAGAATGGAACCCACAAGATCGTGCCGATCCGGTTGCTGTAAGTCTGAACCACACTCCGACAAGGTAGGGGGCGGTAAATGCGCCACCCGGATGAAGAACAACACGCAACACCACCATGCTGACGGGGTATCGTGGTGAAGTTAGTTTCACGTTGGACCCTGGATATTCGGCACCGTAGCTACAGCGATAGATTTCCCTCGCTGTGCCCTGACCCTTCTGTCATGATGCCGGGAGCTCGCACGGGGTGTCACTCTAACCGTTGGTTGTTCTAAACAAATTGATCCACAACCATGTCAAATGATTAGTCTCATCCTAAAGGTATTGTAATGGCGACTGAATAATTCGACATCAATATGGCTGTAATTCAGTTGGCCATTTATTTGCCTGTTGTATTTTTTTTCCAGAGCACTAAGTCCTTGAAAGTCCAGAAACTTCCCAGTTTTCCTCCAAACGCTGGCTCCAACCAGCATGCTGAACGCCACTGCCCTCTATAGCTCACAGAATAAACAGCAGCTTACAACACAATATACCCGTCTCTGTCGTATTTTGCACGTCCATTTTTTCCAATTTTGTTTTATTGGATGGACTTTTATTTTCAATAGGGACCTGACTCACAAAGGTTTGTTACAAAAGCCAAACAATATCGTTGGTCATACTGTGTACTAAAGAAAAGTAAATCCAGCAATAGGACTGCAAGGGTTCATCAAATAATTTGAGCACCTCGATTACAAAAAATAATAAAGAAAAATATTTCAGCTCACTAATCAATAGCTGGTCCATTCTTTTAGACAATACTTTGTAATGGAACAGCAAGGTTCTCACTCAATGAGTGAAACACTCAAGCGCCTCCAATATTTCCACATTGCATTTGTCAAAACAATACCAGCTGAAGACAACAGCAAACATGTCATCAGTCATGTAACCCTCGAGCTGTGTCTCATTATTCTTCCATCACTTAGCAGCGTGTGCCAACAACAGGGCCAAAACCGGTTGATTTTGATTACAAAAAACCCCACAAAATAAACCACTGAAGGCAAAAGGCTGCTATTCATTTTGTACAGCATATCAATACAACATAGAAACCGCCATCAACCCGAGCTTTTCAGGAGACTCACAGAGGAATTATCTCAACTGCCACTAGGCGTGAGGGGTGGGTGGGGAGTACGTCTGGCCTTGACTCCAAGGCATGCTTTTTACACCCTCACTTTCTGGGTGTCCATATCATACAGGCAAAAAAATACGGACATGCACTGAAAGAGTGAAAACTGTTTGCTTTTTGCGTCTTCGTCTTGGCAACAAACACACCCTGTCATAGTCAGCTGCTCAATCCCACAGAGCCTCCTGCGGTTGTTTCACTGAGTACCCACGGGGACCTCGGGTCCGTTACTGCAGTCTGCTACTGTCCTCCTACTCCTCCTCATTGCTACAGTCTCAGTTTTTCTCTCGCTCTCCCATTGGCCGTGTGCCTGCGAAAGCCAGCGAAATGATTGGTCACAAGAAGTAGCGGATGCACCGTCACGCCACTGGCTTGTGGTAGTGCCGTTTGCAGCAGTGCGTTCATGTTTTCTCGTGAGTCCATTATGGCTTCAAAAGAAAGACCGAAAGCTAATTCCTTTCTTTGCATTTCCAATTTTAGAATAATTCGCCAAGAGAAAAAAACACTGACTGAAAGTTACTAGCAGGTGTTTTACTATAATCTGGAAATGTAGTATGCATGGATAATATAAGAATTAAGAGAGTACAGTCATACTTTGCCACTTCATGTTTGACATTTTGCAGCTTCACTCTATCATGGTTTTTCCAAAATATTTTAATAAATCATGCTGTTTTGTGGTCGAATACTGCTCATTAAGTCAACAATATGCATATTGAAGCAGATTTTATGTATTATTGTTCCCTCGATTATGCATTTTTAAGCAGAGAAGTTGAAGCGGTAACATGGGTCCCCCTTCCTATGAGCTCACCACTTGTGGGACGGGCCAAAGGGGTCGGGTGCAGAGCAAGTTGGGTCTAAGCGGTCCGATCCTCAGCTACAGAAGCTACCTCTGGGTACTTGGTATGTCGACTCTCTGGTGGGGAAGGAGCCTTAGCTAATGTGTGACGTGGAGAAGTTTTGGCTAGATATAGTCGGAGTCACCTCGTCGCACAGCAAGGGATCTGGAACCAATCCTCTCGAGAGGTGCTGGACTTTATTCAATTCTGGCGTTAACAGCAATGAGAGGCGACGGTAAGTGATGGCAATTCTTGTTGCCTCCAAGCCTGTACATTGGAATTTAACCCGGTGAACAAGAGGGTAGTTTCTCTCTGGCTTTGGGTGGGGGAACGGGTACTGACTGTTGTTTGCACTTATGCGGCAAACAAAAGTTCTTTAGAGGGAGTACTGGAAAGTGCACCCACGGGAGAACCCCTTGTTCTAATGGGGGACTTCAAGGCTCATGTTGGCAGCGACTGTGAGACCTGGAGAGGCGTAATTGGGAGGAACAGCCCGCCTGATTTGAACCAGAGTGGTGTTTTGTTATTGGACTTCTGTAACCGTCACGGATTGTCCATAACGAAAACCATGTTCAAGCAGGAAACCCTGATGTCATCCCGGAGAGACTCGGAGTAGAACCACTGCTCCTCCACATCGAGAGGAGCCAGATCAGGTGGCTCAATGTAACTAACCAGATTAGTCACTGTTATTAGTATATTTTCATCGCTACATGGCAAAAAAGTTACCAGTAGATGCAGCAGATTCTCGGAAAACAAACAAGACAGCATTAATGATATTCACGCTCTTAAGGCTGTGCAATTGGGCAATTAGTTGAAAGGGTGTGTTCAAAAAAATAAGTGTCTGCTGTTGATTTTACAAACTCAAAACTATTTTGTACAAACTTTCTTTTAGGATTTCGCAATGCATGGAAATACAAGTTCAACAAATGCTAGTTTCATTCTTAACTAGGGGCCACTTGATTCACACCCGTTTTTCACATAATTGATTACTGATCACTGATTGAATGCCACACTGCTATTTCTTTTTTGAAACCACCCCTTTCAACTTACAGCCCAATTACACAGCCTTAGGTGCATACACGCCTCTACAACATTGCATTAAAGTCGGGAACAGTACCTCTGGACTGGCAGACCGGGGTGGTGGTCCCCATTTTTAAAAAGGGTGACCGGAGGGTGTGTTACAACTATAGGGGGATCACACTTCTGAACCTCCATGGGAAAGTCTACTCCATGGTGCTGGAGAGAAGGGTACAACCGTTAGTCGAACCTCGGTCACAGGAGTTGCAATGTGGTTTTCGTCCCGGTCGCGGACACTGGACCAGCTGTTTCCGGTGAACGTTGGCCTTCGCCAAGGCTCCCCTTTGTCACCGATTCTGTTCATAATCTTCATGGACAGAATTTCTGTGCGCAGTCAAGGCGTTGAGGGAGTCCAGTTTTGTGACCTTAGGATCTCGTCTTTGCTATTTGCAGACGATGCAGCCCTTATGGCCTCATCACGCTGTGATCTTCAGTGTTTACTGGAACAGCTTGCAGCTGAGTGTGAAGCTTCTGGGATGAGACTCAGCACCTCCAAATCCGAGGCCATGGTTCTCAGTCGAAAACGGGTGGACTGTACCCACCGGGGTGGGAGTGAGGTCTTGCCTCAGGTGGAGGAGTTCAAGTATCTTGGGGTCTTGTTCACGAGTGAGGGACGGCTGGAGCGTGAGATCGACAGATGGATCGGTGCAGCGTCAGCAGTAATGCGGTCACTGTACCGGACCATTGTGGTGAAGAGAGAGCTGAGCCGGAAGGCAAAGCTCTCTGTTTACCGATCGATGAGTTTACCGATTGATGAGTTATGGGTCATGACCGAAGGAATGAGATCGTGGATACAAGCAGTGGAAATGAGTTTCCTCCGTAGGGTGGCTGGACTCACCCTAAGAGATAGGGTGAGGAGCTCAGAGTATAGCCGCTGCTCCTTCACATCGAGAGGAGCCATTTGAGGTGGCTCGGGCATCTCGTTCGGATGCCTCCCGGGCGCCTCCCTGGTGAGGTGTTTCGGGCATGCCCAGTCGGGAGAAGGCCCCGAGGAAGACCTAGAACACGCTGGAGGGACTATGTCTCACAGCTGGCCTGGGAACACCTTGGTGTCCTCCCGGTGGAGCTGGAAGAGATCGCAGGAGACATGGAAGTCTGGACTTCCCTACTGAGACTGCTGCCCCCACGTCCCGGACCCGTATAAGAGGAAGAAAATGGAATGGAATGGTCACCAGGTGTCAGTAATGTTACTGTCACAGAAATTCACTGTTGGACATGCAACCAATTAAATGCGATAAAGAAGGTATTACTGTATAATGTATTACATTCACAAACACATTAAATTGAAACACTGTGCAGTAAGTTGAAAACTGACTTGGATTTTGACTCTTTTATCTTATCTGACAAAAGTACAGTATTTTCTGGACTGTAAATCATGCCGGAGTATGTAGTAAGTAAGTAGGTAAGTAAGTCGCATCAGTCAAAAAATGCATCATGAAGAGCGATGAGAGAAATAAAATTAACATAATTTAAAGGAAAACCACTTTTTTTCCCCCAATTTTGCATCTTCAACATCCACAATCCTTACGTTAAACATAAACACACATCTTTGTGTTTTCTGTGCATTCCAAAGACAGACACACATTTAGCATGAGTGTGCTAATAATGCATGTACATAATGCAACTAATGTGTGTGTGTGTGTGAATAAAAAAAAACACACACACACACCAATATATACAGTAAGTCACAGGGCCAGCCAAACTACAAAAAAGTGTGACTTGTACTAGTATGGTATGGAATTATGGTTGAAAAGATTTCTACAATGTTGTTTTACAGTTGCTTATAACAATAAATGTTTCTGGAGCGGAATATGATCTAATTATTACTCTTGCTTAGTCAATTTACTGCAAATTTTACTGCAAAATCAGAAGAGGTTTATTGCCATTCACTGGTGGTCTTAGAAATAATGTCACAAAAAGCAAGGCTCTACTGAATTATGTTATGTGATTTGTCATAATAATAACAAACACTTTTTTTTTAACATAGGCTAACAGTAAAACTACATAACAATTGAACTATACTGTCCTCATGGACTACCACATTAGCACCACCTATGCTACAATCTGAAAAGCAGGGATTTATCCAAATTTTTCAAGATTTAATCATTAATCATTTAACACTCTGTTTACCATCGTGGAAGTTTGTAGATGTGTCGCCTTGCGCTGCAAAAAGATATTTAAATTTAAATGGCCACACAAAATTATAATAAGGTGCAAATTTCACTTCCCATTTGCTTTGTTGGAATACCGACTGCTCACATTTTCTCAGCCAATGCTCTCACTTGCAAGGGAAGCACTGACTGCCTGGAGGCACAAACATCTGCCACTACTGGTGTCACTGGCACGTGCCAATGAGGTCACACATCCCTGCTGATGTAAGGGCACATCAAAGCTGTAGGTCAACTAGAAGTTAGCATATGCTGTCATGCCATTATTTAGAGGTTGCATGATTTACAGTGTATGATAGTGATGTACACACAGAATGATTCTCTACGCTTCTCAGTTCTTTTGGAAAATTCAACTTCCTCCAGACCACACATCTTTCCTTCCTCTCGTCTGCAGTTAGTTGGCAACCTGCTTGGCTCAAGCTGGTCAGCCCGATGCCCCCCGCAGAAGGCACATTTGGCACAAGCTGGCATATTCTGCAACGTGCTGAAATACACTCTAGCTTCAGTGTGACACAGTTAGATTAAGTCG
This sequence comes from Oostethus manadensis, assembly GCA_024372805.1. Lineage (NCBI taxonomy): Eukaryota > Metazoa > Chordata > Actinopteri > Syngnathiformes > Syngnathidae > Oostethus > Oostethus manadensis. Next base: position 496,057 of record QODF01000048.1, read on the forward strand.
ATGACAGAAAATGTGATATTTTCTTCATGTTAAATAAGAGTTTGATTAAAGAACTGAAGATAATATATTTTGGAGTTAAAAATAGAGTTTATATTTTTATACACTAATACCTTGTTTAGCTCAGTTACCTGGTTCGCTACTTGACAGCGGTAAGTGAATTTCCACAAAGTAGGATTTGTTATTTATAAATCAAATATATTCACAGTTAGAGCATAGACAACATGTTTAGGACCTTCTACATGCAGTTTTTAACATTATTAGAGCCCACTAAATATAAAACTTTTATGCTTTTATTCACCCGTACAGTAGAAACAAGCTGAGGAATTAAGCCGTTTAACACATAGATAGGTACAGTGCTTGTGTGTGCTGCAACAAATGTGCTCCAGATGTGTGGATGACAGGAAGTGACGTCGGATGATGATTGATGATGATTATTTTTACTATCTTGTGCCTGTTGTGAGATAATTTACAACAGGCACAAAAATGCAATTTTATGAAAATAAACCCACTAACTTTATGAGGAAACTTTTTGTTTTAACAGGCAGTTAAAGCCTGTTGTTCTGGTCTGATGCGCATGCGCCTCACCGAGCATTACAGTAACATTAATGACACTTAGTGACCAGTGTAGAATACTACAACGCAAACGTAGGGATACAGTTACTCCATTATCTGTTTCACCTTATCAATCATGTTGTAGATATAAATTATAGAAAATAAAACAGAACCTTTATTCTATGCATTCACCGAAATTGATGGAGATCGGAATTTGTGTCGTACTGTGTGTGAGATATACAAATGTCTAAGTGTAATCTTACCTTTGGCCCACACTGTATAACTTTCACTTTTGTGTCTCACGGCAACCTATGGTGCACTGAAGGACAGTCGAAAAAAGTGCAAAATCTCAATGTTTGATGAAAATGCATTACCAGTGAAGCACAAACATTTTTACAAAATATTTGCTGTACATTTTATCTGCATTATGATGTATTTATTATAAATTATTACCTACTTAGGGTGAATGAGATGTGTTTTCTGTGGAACAATTTATTTTTGGATTTAAAAAAAAATACAAATCTAAAAAATTATTTTTTGACCAAAAATCCATGGCTTTACGGAGCCACTGAAAACCACATTTTCTTGGTGGTTCTCGAAAATTCAAGTCAACCTGACTTGTGGGGCAAGCTTTGGGCTTTCAACTATGGTGCCAAAAAGTGGTGTATTTGTCATAAAATACTAGAAAAAAAACAACAAAAGTCAACAAAGTAGGTACATGTGTTTTGACAAGTTTGCACCAATATGTGGTGTGGTTTATTTTTACTGCCGTCAGTGAAGTGAGACATGAGGAGAACACAGAAAGATATAGAAAAAGAATAACATGTTTAGAAGCTGGAGAATGACGAGTTCCACAATTGAGGGTGACAGTTTAGACGAACATTGAAAATGAAGACAAAGCCTCGAGCACTTTCAGAGTATGGTGTCAGTCCCATAAGGAGACTACCAACTATCACACACCATTAAAAACTACACAGGACGGAAGTGCATGTGATGGGTCTAGATTACTTGACTTTATTTTAACAAAAGTGACTAAGTTACAAAGTGAACTTGATTTACTGAACATACTACACACCCTGCATAGAAATCTGACTGTTTCTTTGAGTACCTCAAAACAACACAAGGATAAATGGAACCCTCAAGCAACAAATACAGTCATTAATAGAAACTATGAAAATATGGTAACAAATGACCATATTGTATCCCACCAACCAAATGATACTGTATAAAAAAGATACTTCATGTACCATAATGGCTGTGCAGATAAACTGATTTGCTTTCTTCTCACACATACATTGACAGGTCTGCACATTTCAATGGCATGCAACAAAAAACGTATTTACAAAGATGTATATATATATATATATACATATACATATACATATAAACATTATATACATATAATGCTCGGTCTTGATTGACTCGGTCAAACAAGTATTCATTTACCAATGTTTATTATTGTGGTAGAAATTGCACTCCAACTGCATCATACTCAGAGCCATGTGTAATATTTTGTCCATCTCATGGCGCAAAATGAGGAAAACAAAATATACCATAGCTGATGTATGTATATTACAGCAAATTGCTACTAAAGTAATAACATAAAATATATCAAAGTAAAGAATAAGAAACACTTTCAGTGCTCTAAAATACACTCCTATAGTCTACATCATGCAATACTTTTTTTGGCCAAGTCCCGGGCAGCTATGGTCACCACATCTCTAGAACCTGACAAACCCATTAAAAGCTATGTTCATAGTACATGATTTGAACCTGAATTTATTTAGATACATGTATTGAATAAATATGAATAAGTGGGAAAAAAGTTCAACTCTTTTTAGTGCAAAACGACAATTAAACAAATTTAATTTTAAGAAACTTTCCAGGGCTGAGATTGAGCCTGCACCCTCTGCCTAAAAAGGCAGCATCTGTACCATTACACTAACAGGGACTGACAGGGGGTGTCCATTCTTTGCGCATTTGCAAATAATGCGGCCCCTTGAACAAATGGGGTTCTCCATTAATCTTGGGGGCCCTATGTAAAGTACCCCTGTGCATGCACGTACGCACATGCCCACTGAGATGACATCAATCTGATATTACGGCATACTGTTCCCGCATGACTGGACCCCAGTGCACAAAGCAAGGGCCATAAAGGAATGTTTAGGTGACCTTGGTGTGAAGGGTCAAGAACAGAGATCTTTGCAACAACAACAAAAAAACCTCTGTGATGAACTAAAACAGATGGTGATCAGCAGGCCCTGAGTACGGTAAAGAGCTATACTGTAAAAGTCCTCCATTCCAATTGTTGTATGCAAACAGTTGACAACACAGAGTGGCATGTGTGACGTGTAGACTAAACTTGACAGTCAAATGCGACATACAGTAAAAGGTTTCGACAGTGGCTTGTGGTCTCAGCTGCATGACTGTTACAATACAGCTGCCGGCAATGTTATTTCACTTAATAAGATTATACTTCTCACCTGCAAGGTGCACTCTGCTTGTTAGTTTGATGCAAGAAGGTGAAGAACGGTGTACTGCACAGGTGTTTATATTTTATATCTACAGTAAAATCAAACTGTGTCAGCATTTTATCTGCAAGGATGTATTTGAAAATCCACACTTTTGTTATTAAAATTGTGTGTATAATAACACGCATAATAAAGACATCCATTTATTGTGTTAATAGTGCAAAAGAAGGAAGCCTTCTATAAAAATAAAGTCACATAACCGTAAACATTTTATGTGTGGATGCACTTTGGATTAAACGGGTAAAATGCAACATTTCGGCCAAAATCATAGAAAAACATAAATCTCATCAACATCACCATGAATAAACACTGGATCGTAGATGTAATCTCATCTCAGAAACTCAAAGCCATAAAAGTTCTTTCCATGTGATGTACTGCCCACCAGTCAAATGGTACTGACAGTTGTGTATCTAAAAACTAGTGTAAAGTATACATTGGAATGCCAGGATAATAGCTGTACAGTTGTTAATAGTCTTTAAACCAAAAACCCGTATCCATAATGTAGTGAGACTTCAGCCCTTCTCCATAAAAATGTGTCTTGTGAGGGGTTATGATGTCAAATATAAAGCCAGAAATAAAACCTATAGCAACTACTGCGCTCAATAACAATTAGTCAACCTGCAGCCCCTTGTGGTGGCCATTGGTGTCACCCTATCATTTGGCCTGCTAGCACACGTCCCCACAATTAAGGAACACAGCACCAGCACATTCAGCTTGGTGTCTGATGTCAATGTATGATGGCGGTGTGCTTGTGTTCTTGTTCAGGCTGATCAATCCACAATTAATGATAATGTTAAAAAGCAAATAATGAATGTACACATTGTACTCTTTTTACTCATCTTCTTTTTACACTTGTATGGTTTCCTCTACAGAAAATTAGGTTTTAATCATTTTTCAATGAATGCCTTTGATATTATTTGCGGGATAGGTTATCTGAGAAACAAAAAGCTGAGCTTTACAGGCTAAGAAAATTAATTACAACCTTTCTTCCACTGCCGCTCAGGAGCAACAGAGTCAACTATACTTGATATTCCGAAGACAGCTCAGCTCAGTTGGGACATCTGCTGGCTTCCAGCACCTTGGCCTCCATCAACACACTTCCCTTGCAATAATATGCTGTCACAGGAATTTGGATGAACTGCCCAGCTGCTTCAAAGTTAATAAGCAACACAAATGACTTTGGGTTAAGATGATATTGTGTTAATACACTGTGATGAAACACTGGCAGTACATGAAGCTATACACCATTAGTAGTTTTTATGGGTGCATGCATTTTTCTTTAATCTTTTTTTTAAGAGGATGCAAAGAAGATTTACATGGACAACAGATCCGACACTTATGGTGTGTGTGGTGGTTCTTTTGCCCTCTGTTTGGGACAAACTGTGTCATATCAGAACCTTTGTTGATGGTGCTGCTGACAGTTCTAGCCATTTCAACAACCCCTAACCTGACCCTCAGACATTTCATTAGTTACTTATATTTATTTACCATATTTATTTGTCTCTTATTTAAATTTATTATAATAATTATTTAATAATTATTTGGCTTGAGTACATTTCGGTTTTTGTTTGACCTTTTGAACAGATTACTAACAAAAAACGAGGTTTGACTGTATTGCTATTTTTTAATGAGGCACTCCACAAACAATAGTCACATTTATTGTTTGATAAATATGGTTATAAAATATGATTTCGATTTTTGTTGCATGTCTATAAAATTGCCCCTGCTCATAAAATCATTTGGATGGCACACTGGTTTGAAACAACCCTGATGACTCCGAACCAATCTGCGTCATTGCCATGGTGACCCCACATCACCTTTATTATGTTGGTGCAGCATCTCAGACACCTCTCCTACTGTGTTAACACTTGTGCTAACATAACTGCCCAGGGCTGTGTGCAGTACATGGGCAAACTTTGCAGCATGCTAGAATAATAGGAGAATGTTTACTTAAATCTATGGTGTTTTAATACCCATCATGTCTCTTTAGTCACAAAAAAAACCAAATTTTTGTTGTTTTGTATCACCTTCCACAAGTTATACTTCTTTCTTCTTCTTCTTCTTTTCCTTTCGGCTTATCCCGTTAGGGGTCGCCACAGCGAATCAATTGCCTCCATCTAACTCTGTCTTCTGTATCCTCTTCTCTTGCGCCAACTACCTTCATGTCCTCTTTAACTACATCCATAAACCTCCTCTTTGGTCTTTCTCTAGGCCTCCTGCCTGGCAATTCAAAACTCAGCATCCTTCTACCAATATATTCACTATCTCTATAGTCACTCACTATCTCTCCTCTGGACACTATCTCTCCTCTTGTCCGAACCATCTCAGTCTGGCCTCTCTGGCTTTATCTCCAAAACCTCTAACATGTGCTGTCCCTCTGATGTGCTCATTCCTGATCCTGTCCATCCTGGTCACACCCAAAGAGAACTTCGGCATCTTAATTTCTGCTACCTTCAGCTCTGCCTCCTGTCTTTTCCTCAGCGACACTGTCTATAAACCAAACAACATCGCTGGTCTCACCACAGTTTTGTACACCTTTCCTTTCATTTTAGCTGAAACTCTTCTATCACACATCACACCCGACACTTTTCTCCACCCATTCCAGCCTGCCTGCACACACTTTTTCACCTCTTTTCCACACTCTCCATTGCTCTGGACTGTTGACCCAAAGTACTTAAAATCCTCCACTTTCTTTATCTCTTCTCCCTGTAACCTCACTCTTCCACTTGGGTCCCTCTCATTTACACACATGTACTCCGTCTTGCTGCGGCTGACCTTCATTCCTCTCCTTTCCAGGGCAAACCTCCACCCCTCAAGCTTCTCCTCCACCTGTTCCCTGCTCTCACTACATATCACAATGTCATCTGCAAACATCATAGTCCATGGAGATTCCTGTCTAACCTCGTCCGTCAGCCTGTCCATCACCATAGCAAACAAGAAGGGGCTCAGAGCTGATCCCTGATGTAGTCCTACCTTCACTCGGAACTCCTCTGTCACACCTGCAGCACACCTCACTACTGTCTTACAGTCCTCGTACATGTCCTGCACCGCTCTAACATACTTCTCTGCCACTCCAGACTTCCTCATACAATACCACAGTTCCTCTCTGGGCACCCTGTCATAAGCTTTCTCCAGATCTACAAAAACACAATGCAGCTCCCTCTGACCTTCCCTGTACTTCTCAATCAACATCCTCAAAGCAAATACTGCATCTGTTGTACTCTTTTTTGGCATAAAACCGTACTGCTGCTCACAAATGCTCACGTTTGCCCTTAGTCTAGCTTCAACTACTCTTTCCCATAACTTCATTGTATGGCTCATCAGCTTTATTCCTCTGTAGTTGCCACAACTCTGCACATCTCCCTTGTTCTTAAAAATGGGCACCAGCACACTTCTCCTCCATTCCTCAGGCATCTTCTCATTATCTAAGATCTTGTTAAACAACCCGGTCAGGAACTCTATTGCCACCTCTCCTAGACACTTCCATACCTCCACAGGTATATCATCAGGACCGAGTGCCTTTCCATTCTTCATCCTCTTCAATGCCCTCCTCACTTCTTCCTTACTAATCTTTGCTACTTCCTGGTCCACAACAGTCACCTCTTCTACTCTTTGTTCTCTTTCATTTTCCTCATTCATCAACTCTTCAAAGTACTCTTTCCATCTTCCCATGACACTACTGGCACCTGTCAATACCCTTCCATCCTTATCCTTCATCACCCTAACCTGCTGCACGTCCTTCCCATCTCTGTCCCTCTGCCTTGCCAACCTGTATAGATCTTTCTCTCCCTCCTTGCTGTCCAACCTAGCATACAAGTCATCATAAGCCCCTTGTTTGGCCTTTGCCACCTTTACTTTCACCTTACGCTGCATCTCTCTGTACTCCTGTCTACTCTCTTCAGTCCTCTCAGTGTCCCACTTCTTCTTAGCTAACCTCTTACTCTGTATACACTCCTGCACCTCCTCATTCCACCACCAAGTCTCCTTATCTACTTTCCTTCCAGATGACACACCAAGTACTCTCCTACCTGTCTCCCTGATCACAGTAGCTGTAGTTGTCCAGTCATCTGGAAGGACTTCCTGGCCACCCATAGCCTTTTTCAACTCCTTCCTAAAAGTCACGCAACACTCCTCCTTTTTCAGCTTCCACCATTTTGTCCTCTGCTCTGCCTTTACCCTCTTCATCCTTCTCACCACTAGAGTCATCCTACACACCACCATCCTATGCTGTCTGGCTACACTCTCACCTACCACTGCTTTGCAGTCACTGACCTCCTTCAGGTTACACCTTCTACACAAGATGTAGTCTACCTGTGTGCTCCTACCTCCACTCTTGTAGGTCACCCTATGTTCCTGTCTCTTCTGGAAGAAAGTATTCACTACAGCCATTTCCATCCTTTTTGCAAAGTCGACCACCATCTGTCCTTCAGCGTTCCTCTCCTGGATACCAAACTTGCCCATCACCTCCTCATCATCTCTGTTTCCTGCACCAACATGCCCATTGAAGTCCGCACCAATGACAACTCTCTCACTTCTAGGGATGTTCTGCATCACTTCATCCAGGTCTGACCAGAATTTCTCTTTCTCTCAAGTTATACTTCTTTATGATCTGATTTTTTAATGCCCATTTACTGCAGTTCATATGTAAAACTAAACAATATTGCAACCCAACTACAACTACATAAAGTGGGGGAGAAAGGCAAATTTGGTAAGTTTACCCTATCACTAAGAAGACCATAGGTCATCGTTTGTTGTGATGGACTGAAATTCTGCATTGCCTGCAAGGCCCCCTGCTCAAGAAAGCCCAACTAAAGTTTGGCAATAACCAAGTTTTTGGCATTAACTCGACTAGCCATGTTTGGATGCAATGCTGTCTCCAAGACGGCCATCCTACTGCTTTGGGGCTGGTTTTGTGCTAAGTGTAAAAAAAAAGACCACAGTTAGGGGCTGATGAACAGGATATTATACCGTTAAATCTTGGATGAGAATGTCCTGGCCTCAGCCAGAAGATGGGTCGTGTATGGGTATTCCAGCACGACAATGACCCAAATGATATATCCATGGCAACGAGAGGAGGCTAAAAAAAAAGCACATTAAGATCCTGGAGTAGTATGGCTGAAAAAGCTGAAATTCTCCTAAAAACTTTCTCCAAACAAGTAATAAACCAGCGTTTGCTTGGGGATCATAAAAAAAATATTTGCAGGAACTTTTATTCAAAGCTGCTGTAAGTTACTGCATTTACAACAGGTTGCCTTGTTATAAACATGAGTAGCGTTAGGTGGCAGAACTCAAAGGCGCACGTGATTCCAGCGGTACTGATGTGCTTGTTGTCAGGCGACATAATACTCACTTTGGGGTCACCAAATGCGGGGATGTGATTCTGACAGAAAGCGAGAACAAGTGGTATAAACCATTTACTCTACACTGAACATGCAACAACTACTTTGCAACATTTGCTACTGACAACACGCCAGAGATTGCATTTATTTGCATTTTTTAAGCATGAACATATTTATGGTCTTGTGACATAAGTCTCAGGATTAGCCAACGTAAACTGCATTATCAACAGCATTTTATTAATTAATTAATTAATTATTTATTCAGTTAGTTTTTGATATTTATTTTAAATACATATGTTACACTGCCATCATTTCATAATGTTTAAAAGTGATTTTCTTTCTTCTATTCTTTTCAATAAATATATTTCAAAATAACACATTTTAGAGCTGTAATTATAATACCTTAAAAACGTGATATTTTTTGCCCACGGTTGTCACACCAACCCACTGGATGGTGAATACCGGTCCAACCTTCCTATTCAGGCCGAAGAACAATTTATGCCAATATTTTTCAGTTGCAATTGTGAAAAATAGGTATTTTTTTATAGGTGTAGAAAACTACACCTTTGAATGACTCTTCTTCGTGCCTTATATTTGTATTTGTTCATTTGACAATTTTTATGCTTGAAAATGTTTAATTTTGGCAGAAAAATGGGTACAATTTGCGTGAATGTGCGCTTTTCTTTTACTAAAAGGTCATATTCAACCACAAAACAGTATTTATTAGTAATTGATTTTTGGAAAATAGAGTGAAGTTGCAAAAATTAAACTGAGGTATGACTAAATTAAACATTGTGAATCAAATTTGCAGTGTATAAAACTGCACCACAAGTAAAACTAAGAGACTTTCACCTGTCTTTTAAAATGTTTCACAATGTCTATTTCAGTATATTGACATTGGCTTTCTTAGGAATAGGATTTAATAAAGGGATTAAGGTCAAAAATTGGTTTACTTGGAGCAAGGGTCAGTGCCAAGCACATTGTTGCATGTGCAGAAGTCATCAAAAGACATAAATTAAACACCATCTTGGTTTTCTCCTCCACTGACCACTACTGATGCCTGTAAAGATCTGATGGATGAGGAACTCTGCTGACAGTACACATGACGTCAGGCAAACCACTTCAACTCACACAACACACACACACACTACATAAAAGAACCACAACCCAGCTTGTGGTCTGTCTTTGCTTTGCCCGTGTCATTGGGACTCTTCCCCCCTTTTTACCCAGAACCGCCCGCCCCCTCTCAGTAAGGGCCAGCCCAGCCCAATGCATTTCTTTTGTGTTGTATTTTTTATTGGGTAGAGAGCGCAGCAGGATGAAGAAACAACTTCTCTTCATTCCGCCTTTCTCTTTCTGCACCGAAGAGCATCTTCTGGCCCACTGCTCCGCCAGCATGAATTCATCAGCACAAACTTACCAAACAAGTGTTCTGACTTCTGCTCCTAAACACACATTGTTGTAACGACACACACACGTGCACACACAAACAGGGAATTTTGAAGACTTTATGCATTTGACATACCGAATGTTGAAATAAATGTTTCTCAATTGCCCAATAAAATACTGTATGTTTGTGAAGCTCAAATCTGCATAATATTTAGTTTATCCATTCTGTGATTCAAATCAGTTGTATTTACCTAATTGACAGAGATACCCTCAGAAGGAATGAATGCTGATGCCAATGAGCTCAAGGTTGGTAAATACATCTTTTTATCTGTGTACTGTGTGAATAAGCAGTAGCTGATGGCGATTTGAGAGCTCTGTCTTTGGATGTTACAAAAACAGAAAAGATAAAAACATATTTAAACTAGGGCTGTCAAAGTTAACGGAAATTTCTTTTAACATCACTAGTTTTTTTTACGCAATTTACATGCACGTCTTCTTTGACCCTCGGCCCACACCGTAGTTTAACAGGAACAAATACAGTATGTATATATACAGGGTATGTTTTTTGGTGTCCGCTAATTAAGGATAATTTGTGCATTTTCTAACATCCTGGTTTTTCTGACAGCATGGACAGTGTTGTTTTGTAGTGGCATTGACATTGGCATTGAGTTACCCAATAATGTATTAAAAACATATACGGTATATAATATTATGGGCTGGAAAATACTTCCTGAATTGTCATTAAAGTTGTGTTTAATGAAAAAACTACTAATATACACAGACACAGCTACATGATATACAGTATGAGCGGCCCGCAGCAGCACCAGCTGCTCTTTAAGAAGAACGATGCATGCTCCAAAAGTACCCAATGACACAAGAAAAAGTCGCTAGATTTGTCTCTCGTCGTTCGCTAAATACAGTGACAAAGTCGCTATGTTGGCAACACTGATCCTGGTAAGATATGTCTCATTTGCCCTTGCTCTCTAGCATCATTTCTCCAACAGGAGACTGTATGTGGGCCTTTTGGATCACTTTGTATCTGATCAAAGTGGATTAAGGAACAGTTGTTCGGATTAGAAGCATGAGTAAGGACATGAAACCCAGTAACCACAGTTATCTGAGAACTTTCTTCTCAGTGTATAGTGATTGCGTAAGAATGACAAAGAGCTTAAGTTTCACAAGAACTGCAGAGAAAGTCCCATGGAGCTCGTTGGGCTCTTAACATTGTCCACAATGTCAATGTTTTATTGATAACATTCTGGTATTTCACATGTTGAGTTTTGACCAATTTGATTACATGAAAACCAGGACGTCTTAATTGATACAGCAATTTGTATCTGGTTTTCGAATCACGGTTGTTTTACATATAGGCTGTACCTTAAGTGTTTATAGTAATCCCTCATTTAGAACAGTCAATTGGTTCTAGAGAAATTTGAGAGAATTTTGCCAAAGTAGGATATCTTTATAAATGTAATATTTTCTATTTTCATTGTTTGGACATAACATACGGGTTTGAAAATCTTCTAAATTCACTTTTTAACATTACTGGAGCCAACTAGTCTTTAAATAACAGTGTAACAGAGCAATTTTGAAACGACTACGGAAAGTTGAGCAAAGCAAAAAGTGGATGAACGATTTTAGGATTGGGGTTAGGTGTTGTGCCTGCACAAAAGATCATCAGGAGGGGGAAGCCGTTCATAGTTGGAGAATTGAACTGTGATGGGGTTTTTTTATGTTCAAGTTGGCTACATTTTGTTTTCATTTTATACAAATACAGGAACGGCTCGAAAAGGCCTACATATTTCATACGAGATTACAACTTTTAAAAGTTTATAAGCTGTGTAAAGTTTTGCAGCTCCAGACTATTTTTCTTTACTGGAAGAGAAGGCAAAATGGCTCTTTTGATGGTAAAGGTTGCCGACCAATGCATTAAACCGTATCATGGTTGGGCCCACTTCATGCAGGCATGCATGCAACATAGCCTAGTAGTCGAGAATGACTATTTTGCTATGGCTCCCCCACAGTTCTTAATGATAACCAATACATTTCAACCTTGAGATATACGGTCGAAATAAGAGCAACCATACATATTAAAAAAATAAATAAAACAAAATGAATAAAATAAATAAATGAATTATTAGTCAAGCATTATTACGGCTGCAGTGCTGAAACCAGGTCATAATTGTGTGATCAAACAATGGCAGGAACAGAGTGAAAAGGCCTGTTAATTAAGATGCTGAATCATCTGCTAAAGAATTAACTTCTCTTTGATAAATGCTTTCAAAACACCTCTCTAACAAATCAAATTATTTCCTGCAAAATCCCAGCATTCCTTTCAATTGTCTTCATTTTGCTGCCTAGGGAGGGATTGCTCGTGTTTTCAATGTCTTTCCTTTTGGACATAAAACCATTTTTATGATCCCCTCGCTGAACTGACTCAAAGTGGTTTACAAATGATAGTGGGAGTGTTTTGGGGCTTTTTGTATAAAATGATCAGAAAATCAAGTTATTGTTATTGCTAATAAACTGTTTGGGCCTGAGCTTTGGGAAATGCACTTAAAGTCTAACAAAAGCGTTGCCATCAGTTCTCTTTTGATTTTCTTGAGTAAGAGTATCAATACACACAAAAAGCTTTTCCACTATTTCTCTTTAATAGTTCATACTCACACTGCCAAGTACATTGCGCTTTCAGCTTTCTCCAAAGCACAGCTTTACATTACAGCTTTAAAACTACTGTATCTTCTATCATTAGCACTACAAGGAGGAAACCGGTGAAAAAGGTTGGTACATACCCAGCAGGTTTCGGAGCAGGTTCCATCGACTCTTGTGCAAAAGGGATAACAGAACTGAGCCTTTAAACTGCTTAACCTGAAAAGGCTTGTCATGTGACCTTGCCCGTATTAGGAGTTTGGGGCACTGTGCTAATTTATTTACCTAATACTGTATAACTGAAAAGGAAGGAGGTGGAGGGTGAGAAAAAGGCTTGGGCAGGCCAAACGTGGAACAGTGAGCCTGTTACTGATACCTCAGCCAGGAAGTGAGATACGGGGGGTGATCTGTGTAGGAAGTAGGGTGTCTGTCGGAACAAGGAAAGAAATGATGGGTGAAGTTGTCAAAGCAAAAGGGACTGAAACACAGCTGGCTGTTCACCCCTTCGCATTCTGGGACTAAAACGCCAAATGACAAAAGTTATTAAAATTTATGAAACAGCCACCAAGCTACTTACTGGGTTGGTACTTTTATTTATTTTACACACAGAAATTCACCCGCTACTGTGCCATAGCAGACCGTAAACAGTTGTCTACTGGGTCAAGTTAAATGACAGTTCACAAAGTTCAATATGCATGGTGAGTGTGTAACAGTGCCTGGTCCTGCTGTGTATTTCCTGAGTGGCCATCCTCCAAGGCCATGTTACTTTGGGTCGGGTCCAGGTGGTAAAAGCATAAGGGCTTCTGGTGGCGGAGATGTGCAACACTCAGCCATCTGGTGATGAGTCACTCAGTCTCTGCTCTTGTTCATTCTGACTGGGCACAAGATCGGAGCCCATCTCTGTACGTGTGCGTGCTAAAATGCATTAGTGTTCGATTCAACGTGATGGAAACTCAGCACAGCACAGACGTGAACTGTAAAGGTTGAAAGCACTCACACAGATTTGGGATTCCATTTGTTAGAATGCTGTGATGAGGGAGACCTTGACAACTAATTTAATTTAGAAACACGGCGACTGTATACATCAAAAAGCTTTGAATCTCAAAAAAGATAGAGAGGAACAAAATGACAAGGTGTGTGTGTGTGTGTGTGTGTAGGGAGTGGGGGGTTCAAATTCACAGCAATAAAGCTTGAGACACTGCACATCCACAGAACTGCATGGAGAACACGGAGTATGGTGAGATGTGCTGGAGGTATGGCGGTACACATGCTGCTTCCAAGACAGCTGAAGCTGAGTAAAAGACTCCTGACTCCAGAATGACAGCTTTGCTCCTCCAGGCCACAACTAACCCAAATCCTGGTTATTTCTTCTCCACCTCACTCACATTCCAGTCATCCAATCATCACCAGCGCGCTCTCTCTTTCAGATCGCCACACTTGTGATCATGCAATTATCATGGTGGGAGAAACTGCTTTGGTAGTCATGCTTCTACTGCCCCCTATCCACCAACATGTCGCTTTACTACCATGCACAGGAATGGCAGTTGAGATTTAGGCAGTTGCTTGCCTAAACCTCAAACACCTACATGACAAACGTGTGTTTCTACTACAAATATGTGCCATCATTCCCCTCATTATTCTGAATTATTGACCTAAAATGACCAGTAAGTCCATGAACAGGTGATCGCAAAAGCAACAATTAATAGAATTGATTAGTACGCTGCATTTCAAATTTCCAACGAGGGCAGGGAACTATACGACACATTTAAGAGCAAAAAATACTGACTGAGCTACTGAAAAAGTTCAAGAGGTTCCAGATAGATTTGGGCTTCCCTCAATGTACGGCTTGGGCTCTGGAACCATTCATCTGGACTTGCTTTTGCTGAGAGGGTGCAGGCCAACGTATTGCTCCCCGGCCAGTGCCAGTACATTAGGGGTCCACCTGCAGGTGGGGGATAATTTCCAGTAAAGGTTTGATGCTGGGAAGTCTGCCCATTGTCATGGAATTTGATTATAACCACTATGGACAAAATTTTTATTGCTATTTGCAGCGAGCTAAGATGAAAATCAGCACCTCCAAATCTGCGTCCATGGTATGCAACCGAACAAGGGCGGCGTGCCTTCTCCAAGGCGGGCCCGGCCCCAAGTGGAGAAGAATCTTAAAGTCTTGCTCTCAAATGGGAAGATTGAAGAGGGAGATCGATTGTTGATTGGTGTGCAATTGGCAGTGTCTGTTGTGAAGATGAAGATTTATCAGTCGATCTACATTTCTACCCTCACCTATGGTCACCAACGTTGGGTAGTGACCAAAATAAAGTGAGAAGCTTGGTCACTCGGAGGGGGAACAGATTAGAACTAGGTGCTAGCTATCTAGGGTGGTTTGGGCATCTGTTTAGGACAGGAACATCTTGGGGTTCCCCACCGGAAGAATTGGCCGATGTGGCTGGGGAGAGGCACATCTGGAGTTGCCTGCTTAGTCTGCTGCTCTGCAACCCAAACCCAGATAAGCAAAGATGATTGATAGATGGATTTAAGGACAAGTTGGATATGACCAAGAAAATCTGTGCAATACAAAAAACTCAAAAAAGCTGTTAAATTAATGTCAGAGTTTCTTTGATTACTTATCTGTTTTTACTCTGCAATCAGAAGAAGACAATTGTATGTTACACTTTGTTTCCAAATCCACTTTGAGATAATACATGATAATGGCAAAGCACTCTCATCCCAAGCATGCTTATGTTTTAGAACACAGTAAAATGCTGTTTTTAAAATGACCTTTACCCTAAAGGGATGCTTTTACAATCAAAGAAGCATGTGAAAGGGGTCCGTTTGTCTTCATTTCACAAATACGTGGAGCTAGTTTGGCTGACAGTACTGACAGGCTGGGTTCAAAGGTGGTCTCCATCCATCCATTTTCTATACCGCTTATCCTCATTAGGTGGAGCCTATCTCAGCTGACTTTGGGCGGGAGGCGGTGTCAATCGCAGGGCAGACATACAACCATTCACACTAATGCACTAAAATGCATGTTTTTTTTAGAATGTGGGAGGAAACTGTAGTACCCGGCGAAAACCCACGGAGAGAACATGGAAACTCCACACAGAGATGCCTAATGGAGACTCGAACCCTAAACCTCCTGACTGTGAGTCCAACATGCTACCCACTTATCCACCGTGCGGCCTCAGGTGGTCTCAAGAATCAAATATAGATAGTTTACGGAATACTTCTCTGGATAGCCACTGACTTTTGTTCACTAACCATTGATTTATCCATTCCAAGTACAGTAAATGCTGATACCTTCTGGCCAGATAGCTGATGTTGTTTTCTTCCATTATTCATTTAGTTTTTTGCAAAAGGTCCTGCTATTTTAAGCTGCAGTAAGTAGTGCAATATACCACCACAAAAGGCTTTTATTCACAACAAGGTATACAGTAAATGGAAGGTTTATTTACCGTAAATTTAAAAAACTCTGGGCACACTCACAATCGTCTCAGTGTAAAACCTTTACCTTGCAACGTGTTCAGTAACATAACCATGTTACTGTCAGCAGATACATATATCAGCAGAAGGTAATCTTTGTTATGTTAAAAACATCAATGTATCCGTTTTCTATACCACTTGTCCTCATTAGGATCACAGGTGACCAGGAGGCAGGGAAGACCCGGAACTAGTCACCTGTCAATGACAAAACAAATGTGCAAATACGTGGGGGAATGTGTCACGATCCGGGTGTTGTGCGCGTGACAGTTTAGGTTTTATGTGGGGTTTCCTTGGTTGTGGTGTTTTCCTGTTTCGTTGCTAGTTAGTTTTCCGTTGATTAGACACACCTGTTCCTCATTTGTGCTTCTTGCTATTTAAGTTCAGGTGTGTGCATCTTGTGTTTGTCGGGTCATTGTAATTTTGTCATTTTGCCATAGGGTCATCGTTACTGTGAGTTCTGCCTTTTTGCCATACTGTCAACG
Organism: Oostethus manadensis; assembly: GCA_024372805.1. Classification (NCBI taxonomy): domain Eukaryota; kingdom Metazoa; phylum Chordata; class Actinopteri; order Syngnathiformes; family Syngnathidae; genus Oostethus; species Oostethus manadensis. The sequence goes on from QODF01000048.1 coordinate 512,479, forward strand.
GATGTCGTGTGTGCTTCGTGTTCCTGGTTTTGTTCCTGCCTCGCAGCTTTATCATTAAAAGACTCTTTTCCTGCACCTTACCTGGCTGACGTCCTGCTCGCTGCTTCCCCGGGGTTCTCGCTATGCTGCGCCGAGCTAGCCGAGCAGCGGCTGATCCTGACAGAATGAATGCCAAACTGCAAATCAGCAGGCGTCTATTGTGCTGGTCCTGGTCTTGTTTAATAATTTTAATAGCGCACTTCCAGGAAAGCAATGAACCAGAATTATTGACCCAGAAGATGCTAAATGTACCACACTGAATGGAACACTTCTTCCTCACTTTATGGTTGTTTTAATGAAGAAATTATCACTGTTTTGTCCTTTCTTTTGGCCTTTTATTAGTAAAAAATGCATATTTTAGCAAATTGACGTTGGTCTTGTCCTAAATTGAAGGAAATAAAATAAAATAATAAGCAGGAGCATCATTCTAATTGAGAATGTGTTAGTGTTTTCTACACTGGCCACTAGGTGTCATTGTTCTGTGAGACAGGCACTGAGGTTCTCTAGGGAACACACTTACTGTGACACTGCTTGAGCAGGAATTCTATTTTTGTCTTAAATAGCTTATTTACTGTTATTTTGTGTACTATTACTATTGGGTAATATAAATGTAGAGCCATTTCAAGACACCATTATAGTACATTGATGTATTGTAATGGCAGAGGTACGTCAAAGTACGCTGTCCAGGAAAATCTTATCTTATTTTTTTAAATTGTATTTGCTATTTTGGGTAATACAATGTAAAGGTGACAATTTATTCATTCATTTTCTATACCGCTTGTCCTCATTAGGTATGCTGGAGCCTATCCCAGCTGACTATGGGCGGGAGGCGGGGTACACACCCTGGATTGGTCGTCAGGTAAAGGCGACTTTATCGGTATTATTTAATGTCTTAAGGGTTCTAATAATGTTTTTAAAAAATTTAGAAGCTCGTAAACAGGTTTTCTATGCCGTAACAATGAAAATATTAAATTTATTAATATGGAATCCATCTTGAAGGACTGATATAAAATATATATATATAATATATATATATATAATATATAATATATAGAATATTGATCGGGTCTGGCCGCACGGTGGCTGAGTGGTTAGCACATCGGCCACACAGTCAGGAGATCTGGAAGACCTGGGTTCAAATCTCCGTTGGGCATCTCTGTGTGGAGTTTGCATGTTCTCCCCGTGCGTGTGTGGGTTTTCTCCGGGTACTCCGGTTTCCTCCCACAATCCAAAAACATGCATGTTAGGTTAATTGGCGATTCTAAAATTGTCCATCGGTATGAATGTGAGTGTGAATGTTTGTTTGTCTATATGTGCCCTGCGATTGGCTGGCGACCAGTCCAGGGTGTACCCCGCCTCTCGCCCAAAGCCAGCTGGGATAGGCTCCAGCATTCCCGCGACCCTAATGAGGATAAGCGGTACAGAAAATGAATGAATGAATGATCGGGTCTGGAACCAACCACGATAAATGAGGGACGACTGTATGGCTCTTTTGTTTTTACGGCTGGCCAAGTAGTCCATCTACTTCCAGGGAAACCCTGCTTGAAAAGAGGTTGGAATAAACTCAAGTCCTGGTGGAAAAATGACACCCTCATCCAGAAGTATTTTGGACAGGCTTATCTGTATTCTGATGGAAGTCGAGTCGGGTGGTTCATAATGTTGTTTCTGAACAGTTGGTGACAAATGGCTGTGCTCTGTAATGCTTTCCCGAGAGACAAGCACAGTTGAATACTGATGAACTCGCTTGGGTTTAAATCGGTGGAGTGGGGTGGATTGATAACAAACCAAACAAAACAAAAACACAAAAAGCAACATAAAAAAAGACTTGGGCCCAGACCTGCACCACGATGGAACAACTAAAGCCAATTGAAAACGTAAGACCTGCCATTTGAAATGTGCTGGGAAAGTCTGATCATCAGTATTACACGACTTGATCGCTTGTGGGACAAATCTGACACTTAAAAAGAAGTCAATGTGGGTATAAAAAAATCGACCCCCTCTAAACACATCAATTTGCTTGATTTAAATAATGAGTGGGCTTTGAAAGGCAATTATTTTTTGTTGAGGTAGATGATGCATATGCCTCACCTACACGTATAACTTTGCATCTGAATTCTGTTTTGAAGGGAAATGATGCATATGCATACAAGTACAGAATATCTGCTATCATAACATTACTAATCCTTCTTTGCATGGAAACAGTCCAAAAGTCAAACGTCTGTTTCCGTACACCAAAATTTTTGTATGATTTTAATTTTTGTTTTGTTTTGTCACCAAACGTTACTCAGTTGTCCAACATTGTCTCCGTTATCATACAGTATTGCACATAAAAACGAGTCTGTTGGCTCTGCATTGTATTGTTTTGCAAAATCGAGTGCCTAAAAAAGCACCTTACATAGAGCTGACTCACGGTCCGTGCTTTTTTTTGTGACTGCTAAATAACCCGCCATGGGGCCAAATAAAGTTGATAAAGGTGAATAAAACTACTGAATTCAACCTCACCAAGATGTACAGGAAGTCCACGTCAACAGTAAGTTTTTGCATGTCAAACTATAATTATTCTCTAAAACTATAATTATTATCCATCCATCTATTTCCTGAGCCGCTTATCCTCACTAGGGTGGTGGGAGTATGCTGGAGCCTATCCCAGCTGACTTACTGCGAGAAGCGGGTTACACCCTGGACTGGTCTCCAGTCAATTGCAGGGCACATATACAGAAACAACCATTCACACTCACATTCATACCTATTTAGAGTTGCCAATTAACCTGTTTTTGCATGTTTTTGGAATCTAGAAGAAGCCTGAGTACCCACGCACAGGGAGCACATGCAAACATGCATGTTGGTGACATATACTTATTATATTTTGTTGATAATGTTGGGTGCCTGAAACGGATACATTTTTTCTAATGGTAAAATTGCCTTGGTTTTAACAAAAGACGAGGCACCACTTTGTGCAGAAATGTTCATTTTCCTTTCTCTTTACCCAAGGTAAAATCTGGGAATGTAACGATATGAACATTTCATGCCACAATTATTATGACCAAAATTATCATGCTTATCATTATTGTGTGTTGACTGAGCTCAATACTGACACACACCGAAGTCTGTTAAAGTTTTCTATTTAAAAAACCACAGATAACACACACAACATACTTTCTTTGATAAAAGATGTAGCTGTGGCAGCTGTAGTGTTGCAGTTGCCTGCTGCATGCCCACTCTATAAATAAGGGAAAAGCAAAACTATTATTATTATTATTATCATCATTATATGATGATTATTATTGTCAAACAACATGCTGCAGTGCCTCCACTAGGATTTGTTTTTAAGGCGGAATGATTTTATATTATCAAAATTAACAGGATCTACAGTATATAGGTATTAATAAGACAGCACAAAACCCACAGAAAAAATAACATTTTCTCTGCTGCAGTGTACAGCATGTCATGTGCAGAAACATACCTGTCGTGTACAAACACTACTCACTGCCGAAGATAGCACCTGACAACATACAAAATACAGTACAATATGTCCCGACATCAGATGTTGTTCTTCTCAGGAGCTCAGATTGTGGCCGTGTTGCCTGGTGTCACCTTTTCACCAGCCAAACATTGCAAACTGCACAAGTGCGTCTTCTGCTGCTGCTCTAGGAGGTGGATTTATCCAAGTGTGGTTATCCATCACATTTTTATAACACTATTAATTCATTCATTCATTCATTTTCTGTACCGCTTATCCTCATTAGGGTCACGGGGATGCTGGAGCCTATCCCAGCTGGCTTTGGGCGAGAGGCGGGGTACACCCTGGACTGGTCGGCAGTCAATCGCAGGGCACATATAGACAAACAACCATTCACACTCACATTCATACCGATGGACAATTTTAGGGTCGCCAATTAACCTAACATGCATGTTTTTGGAATGTGGGAGGAAACCGGAGTACCCGGAGAAAACCCACACACGCACGGGGAGAACATGCAAACTCCACACAGAGATGAACACTATTAATATGAAATGTTAATACTAACAGTTGGGTAATCATCAACATCGGTAATCAGTACACCCCTAGTACAATAACCATCCACAACAGTAATAACTGGACTGTACGGTTACCAATTTTCACCTAACCAGAGACAAAATTGTGCTACGTCAGGGGAACACAGGCACCATTGGGTACACCACCTAGAGTGCAAAACAAATGGTATAAAATGTTCAGCAGGAAAACAAAGGGCTATGAAAACCAAAATAAATCTCTTCTTCAGTTGATATTAGGATGTACTGTATCTTGTATCATATTTTCCCCAAACTGATTAACTGCCCTTAGCCTGATTTGTAGCCGTATTATACGCAAAACTGGACTTGGTAACTCATAAAATGTCCGATATTTGTTGTCAACGCAAACATAAATTGTCTGCTGGCAATTTGGAGTGCAAAGAGCTTTATCTGCACCTCTCTGATGTACTGAGTAAAGCCTGTGACGAGGGAGCATTGGAGAACAGGCTTTTAATCAGGAAGACCAAGGCCTCCAGCGGCAGTGCGCAAGACCGGGGAGGGATGGGGGAGGCAAATATTACATAAATGGGTTTACGCTGCATCAAAATTCATTAGCAGAGTAGATATTAATCTTGTCAAATATATATTTAGCAATGGCTTACATAATAATAGTCAAAACAGTTCAATCTGTTTTTAATGGAAGCTACAAGAGTGACAAAATTGTCAACATGCGTTGAAGAGTACATTTATCACTGGCCTACTGGCCCCTATTGGTGAACAGCAGGAAATGCATCATTAATGAGATGCAGCAGGGACAAATGAATGTTTGCAGTTTCCAAACAAACAAGTGACAATTCCACCTGGAAATGGAACGTAACAAATGTACTAAGACCACATGCACAAGCAGAAGGCCAGGTATTGCAAATGAGAGGATTTCCTCTCTCACACCTTTGAGCTAAACCGAGAGGATCTCTGTGACTACAGCAGTCTCTTTCTCGCTCTCTAAAATTCACAGTTGTTTCCTCCAGCATGAGTCATCAAAGATTATCTAAGGCAACATTCAGTGCAAACAACAGGAGGTAAAAACTGAAGGCTAAATGTCTTTCATGCTCTGACTCAAGCGCTTTACTAGAATGGCTCTGACTGCGTGTTATGTGACCGATTACTGTTTTAACCCAGAAGCTGATCTTATTTTGAAGTTAATTTAGTTTATTTCAATTAAAATTCACTACATCGAGATGCCAAGAGACGATGACACGGCATAATGCCTTCATTTTCGGATTCATGTGCATAATGCTGCATCCACCGTATTCTGTTAGACTAGATGACCTTTTATAATAACTGTGGCCCCGTGTCCTTTGGCTTTAGGCCAGGAAGTGGAAATTATGCAACTTGGCTGACTATATTGGGCTGTATGTTGCTGTCAAATGTCAAGCAAGTGAAGGGTACCTAAAGGACATCCGATTTACTACATGTTTTACATAAGCGAGCACATGAATACATTAGGAATACAGTACATATTTACCCACGTTTTTACAGGTCGTTATTGAAATTCAGGTCGTCAAGTCCAATGATTAGCTTGAAATGGCACAAAGGTATGTGGTGAAGTGCCACAAGTAAAAAAAAACAACAAAAAAAACAAGGTAGGGTTACCCAAAACTAAAAAATAACTAGATGTATCAAAATTATTCAAAAAGGCACCTTACAGGGACCTCAATATGGGTCAACAATTTAAAGCTGTTCTGCAGAAATGGAGGTGGATCAAGCCTTGGTGGTTGGGCAACTAATTCTTACAGGTGTTCCAAGTTCTAGGGTACTCAGGTACTAGCTTCTCTGTCTGCATAAAAACAGTGTTTGGAAAACACTGTGGTACTATACACTCGTGAACATCGGTTGAACAACATTGTACCGGAGAAAGTAATTTGTTGCTTGAGGTGGTCTCGGGCCAATTGTAAACATTGCAGACACTCCATGCAGAGTGAACTAGTATTAAAGATCAGTTTGATTTTAAATTAACTAAACTGGTAAAAACACTGGTGTTCAATACCGGAACATTCTTCCCCGGCGCACTAACAATTAGTGTTAACTTAAACTCAAAAATAAAAACACAAAAGCTCCAAACAGCATCTAGAATATGTAGTCTTACCTTTGGGCAGAGGTCCCCGACCATCGGGCAGCGGCCCGGTACTGGTGTGTGTGTGGGGCCAAACTGGGTCATGGAAAACTTTCAGAAGCATATAATTTTGGAAAAAATAAATACCAAAAAAAAACTCATAGTTGTTGTATGTTTATGTTGTTTTTTTTAAATTGTGTATCTACGAACGTTTATACCCCGCTTTCTTCAGTGGTCGTTGAACAATACTGTATAGTGCTCCAAGTGAAAATTACTTGTAACTTTCTTCCATGCTGCCACAATGAGACATATTGTCCCCTTTCTCCTCATCCTTTTCCAAAATGCTGGTGCATAATCTCTACTTCATTCATGCTAGCACATTGGTCCAAAATAACTGTGGATTGACCACGAACCTCAATTAATCGACCGTGACCTACACCCTCTAGGCACTGACTGATGTTTCACTATCCCCATTTTAGTATCCCCGAAAGCGAGTCTTGGAATTTATACCACAAAATGTAAAGTCAAGTGGGGTGCGGACATGCTTCATATTTAAATCTCCCTGCAGTACCTCACTGCAAAAATCATGGATATAATGCTACACGTCACACAGTGTTAGTGTCATTTGGTAAAACAGCAGAGGAGTGCTGCATTCGTGGCAACAGGGACAGCATGTGCCTTCACACGAAGAACAATGATTTGTAAAATAATATAGCCAAAGACACAATTGAATTCCGGACTTAAGCAGTACCACCCACAGTTGTTGGCCACTTACGTCAGAATGGGATTCATAGTTTTTTAAATATCAGGTGGAATGATTGTGAGGGCCCACACTGGAAACAGGTGATTTGCATGATGGAGTAACATGAACAGCTCTAAGTGAGAGACAGAGAGATTCTCCCCCACAAACATGCGCAGGATATCAAATATGGATGTCTCAATTTCACAGGCACGGCAGAGACAGAATAAATATATGATGGTGAGATCCTCATCTCTACCGATAACCTCACCTTTATAGGAGCCACCTCTTCACATTATTGTGTGGAGCGGAGGGCAAAAAACTTTGAGTCCCAGCGGAAAATGAATTAATATTTATATGAATGAAATGTTAAGGCTTGCATTAGTACTAACAGTATAAATCATAATAACACCCTATGCTTAGCAAATCTACATTAAGCTTTTCATCCATGTGTGACTCATGCACATTCTATTACCCTGGCAGCCATTACTGTTAGGCTCCCGAGTGGCTGAAATACTGTCGGCCGCTAATTATTGGAACATAAATCACATAAGAAGGTGCTAAGAAGGCCATGACTAAAAGCATACTACTCTTATCTAAAAGATAATTAGTACATTTGGATAATCAGAACATTTGGAAAAATCAGGAAATCTTTGTGCTGCTTGTGCATGTTACTTGAAGAACTTCCGAGAATTTATTATAGAAAATAATAGCACATTGTAGGTTCATTCAAGCTACCTCCAATTTTCCCCACATTGATTGATTGATTATTTTGAGCGACACAAAATAACCAGAACATATCACAACCAAAATAGACATACAGGGAGAACAATTTGTCTCGAAAAAAGTAGGAAGAAGATGAGCTTATTTATACCCAACCCTATTCATTACACTACAGTCAGTTATATTAACACAATACGCATAAACGAGCTATTACGCCTACACACACACACACATACAATGTGCATTATTATTAATATGTTATACCTTGTACATCTTATCAATGTTAATGTGACATCATCATCATATATCAACATTTCAATAATGTATTATAGCTAATTCTTGGATTTACTGTACAGTATATATAATCTGTTATGCATAAAAGATCATTTTGATTAATAAATATAATGGATATTATTGTTGATGGTGGTAATAATAATGACTTTGAATAGCACATGTCGCTCATTAAAGGAGGCCAAGAGCTTTGTGGACCTGTTGCCCAAGAGCGGCTGCACTCTAGCTGTCACACTCCTCTTGGTCTTGTCTTCCACTCATTGCTCGGTCTTGTGTACCCTCTGCAGACATTGGCCAGCCGTGAGTCAGGTGGTTCCTCTGCATCAGTCGCACCTGTTTTCAATCCGGCTCCACCTCCTTTTATACCTGTGACTGCTGCTAGAGGGTACTGGATTATTTTTCCATGGCTGGTGCCCCTGCCACGCCGTTGTCGCCTGTGTCCCCGTCGCGCTAGCATTGTGTAGATTCTGTTAGTTTGGCCTGGTCCTACCCGCCTGCTAGTTTAGTAGTTCGCCTGACTCGCAGGTAGTTTTATGTTTTGCCTTCTTCGTCCTGGCCGCGGTGCTCCTGTAGTTTCCTTTTATGCACCGACGCTTTATGTTTGTGAACTGCTCTGTCTGTAACTACACTAAGTAAAGAGACTTACCAGACCTGCACGGCCTCATCTCCGCATCTTGGGAACCATCCCTCCTGCTCCGACGCTCTCGCGTGACACTAGCAACACCATCACTCCTGGCCAAGTGATTTCCGAGGCCTGCTGCGAGAAGGTGAATGAGCTCCTGCTGCCAAGCACCCACTTGTTTGCCCTAATCTGCTTATTTTATTGTACGTGTCCTATGTTGTGCATTAAAAAGGACAAGATTTTGCCGGTCTGCAGCAAGAAGATGGATGTTCTTTTGCATCCGAGCCTCCACTTGTCTGCCCTAATCTGATGATTCAGAGGGAAAGACATGGAAGAGACATTGCAAAGAGGCAGTCAAATTATATCATGGTGTGTACTTGTAGTTAAAAGTTTGAGCTTACTTTAAATGTTCTATTCATTTGGAGCTGTTAAAGGATTGTGGCGGTGCGGCACTACAAAAAAAAGTACGCCACACCTTAAAAATGAAACCATTTCACCGATTTTAAATATCGTAAAAATGTTTCACTTGGTATTATTTTGATAAGCCTGTCTGGCCTGCCTGGAATCGCCTGTCTGCCTTGCGAGCACCAGTATATGTGACCAGATACGCGACACGTCTCGTGTTGACTTTCACTTTGTTCCTTCTTATTCTTATTGAACAATTCATTTCCCATGTATTCATATTAGTAGAATCAACGCCAAAATGGAAAAAACAAAGACGATACAGAAAAACGAATGAAAATGGAAAAATGTGAATATTTTTGTATTCTTGATTCTCTTTATATTTCCACATATATTTCTGTTTCATTGTGGCACTCCATAGAGCAGATTAATGATACATTACTTGATTAATAAATTATGGCCTTAATGTATTAATATTACACTTGTGTTATTGACCTTTATATTACATAATCAGGAAATCATGAACATAACTAAATTATTTTGACTTTGGAACAGTCCCCTGTGCACCTCATTAGCACTCTCACAAGTCCACAGAACTCGACCTTGTTTCTTTACTCTAACGCATTAACATTTTTTAAGTTTATGTTTTACATGCACATGGCGTGCATAATGAACAGGACACCACTATGTTACCCAAGACTCCCTCCTCCTTTGTGATGAACGACAAGCCCCACCTGGAGCAGCTCGTAAGTTGGCTATGTGATGGATTTGACTTTACAATATTCTCTGTAGTCTTTGTTAAAACCGTGAACCAATGTGTGTTAATGAGGATAAGCGGTTTAGAAAATGAATGAATGAATGAATGTTTTGTAGGAAAAAAAACAAAAATCTGAATGGAGAAAATGATTTTAAATAAGTGTATGTGAACTATAAATACGGATAACGCCTGCAAACAATTTACACATCACATACAATACAACATGTAATGATGGTTGTCAAAAGAGATTACATGGTGCTAAACCGGTCTAATACCGTTTGTGGTGATTTCAACAATGCCTGCACGGGCCTTAATATGACATGGTATTTTTGCTCGTGGCCTGCAGATGCCACGTGTCATGTGACTAAGTGATCCGTTGTGTACTGCTGCCAAAAAGCCAGATATGAGATCTGAATATCTCCACTGGCATGACTCCCAGTCGACATTCTCCTGAATTTTTTTTGTCGTATAATCAAAATGACTAGCCAAAATGGAGCAATAGTGTGGTTTTCGTCCTGGTCGTGAACTGTGTCCTTAAGGGTGCGTGGGAGTTTTCCCAACCAGTCTACATGTGTTTTGTGAACTTGGAGAGCGCCATCCCTAGTGTTCCTAGAGGAATTCTATGGTGAGTACTCAGGGAACATGAGGCACCGGACTACCTTATTCAGGCTGTTCGTTCCCTGTATGACTGCTGTCAGAGCGTGGTTTGCATTGCCGGCAATAAGTCGGACCAGTTTCCAGTGAGGGTTGGACTCTGCCAGATCCACCCTTTGTCACCGATTCTGTTTATTATTTTATGGACAGGGGTTCCAACTCTGACTGGATAAGTTTGCAGGCGAGTGTGAAGCAAATGAGAATCAAAGGAAAAGCTCTCAGTCTATTGGTCAATCTACGTTCCTACCCTCACCTATGGTCATGAGCTTTGGGTAGTGACTGAAATGACAAGATTGAAGGTACAAGTTGCAGAAATGAGTTTTCTTCGTAGAAAGGCTTTATGGGCTCTCCCTTACAAATAAGGTGAGAAGCACTGTCATCCGGGAGAAACTTGGAGTAGAGCCGCTGCTCCTCTACATTGAGACGAGCCAGGAGAGGTGCCTTGGGCATCTCGTCAGGACACCTCTCTGGGGACGCCGGAAGGAGCTGGACAAAGTGGCTGTAGAGAGAAAAGTTTGGGCTTCCTGCTTAGACTGTTGCCCCCGTGAGCCGACCTCAGAAAAGCGCTAGAAAATGTAATGAGTAACGAAGCAGCACGAGCATGAACACAGCTTCAGCAAACAACAGGAGTTATAGAGAAGAAATATTAATACGATGAATCAAATTCAATTGAACAGATATTGAAAATATTATTTAAAAAAAGGAAGATCCACCTCTGCTTGAATTATTTTTTTTATTCCCAAAAATGTGTCTTGAAAACCATGGGTCGTCTTATAGTTGGGTCAGTACTTTTGTTTTTCCTGGCGTCATGCACAATTGTGAGTATCAGAGAGCAACAATATAGTTTTCCTGTTGGTATGAACGAAGAAAAACAATGAGGCTTTACAGTGGAGTAAGCAGAGCGAGCAGCCTGCCCAATATAGGGCTTGCATTTTACAAGCTTGTACTTTACCTTTCCCATGAGCCCTGGAAAATGAGCCCACCTGCTACCTTCCTCCCCACTGTTGCAACATTATTGTCTGCCAGGCAGATTTGTTAATCCTCTACACAATGTTTCATTTTTTTTATCATAAAGAAAATAAAAAGAGTGCACGTTGCATAACAGAAGCAAGTTAACGAGGAGATACAGTAACTGGTGAAAGGCACTCACTGTTATGTGATGTTATTGCCCCTTACATCAAATTGCACCTTTTGTGCAAGACAGTTTACTGTTGTTTCACTGCTGCAAGGTTTTAACATAGTATCTAGACCATCAATACTTTTATAGTATTTTCCTATCGGACACTGTGGAGGATAGAAGAAAAGTCGGTGTGTGAGGAAAAACCTGAGCCGGGATATCCCGGTCTTTCTGTTAGATGCTTGTTTGTTTTAAGATACTGTCAAATTCATGTCAAAGCTACTGTGCAGTCTTTTGTAAAACCAGAAGACACGGACAATGTCATACAGTACAGTGTCAGCTGTCACAGATTACATTTTTGTGGTCTTGCAATTACTATTGCATTCTGGGTCCACTACTGGGGATGTATTTCACCCGATAAATCCATTTTTGAGTCTCGAGCTATAGGCAATCAAGTGAACAAAATAAAATACTACCCGTCAAACTTGATCATTAAAATGTTTTTATCAATGAATAATACAAATGTCTTATTCATTTCAGATTCATATATTTGAGTTTTAATTTCATAATGAATATACAGTATGTATTCTTTAATCATCACTGGACTGCATATACAGTGGATCCCCGCTTTTAGGTCGAACAAGCCAAACCCACAAAAAACAAAAGATACATACTGTATTGGTTTATAAGCCACAGGCACCCATGCTGTAACATGGGATCTTTAGTACGCTGAAAAAGTGAAATAACTAAATGTTTCATCTAAAATTCGGATTAAATAAATGTTTTTTTTCCCCCAACATGACAGTTTAAACAGTAACCTACCATCACTATCCTTGTCGTTCTCCTCCTGGGAGCTAGGTTCATCCTCTTCAAGTGTCGGACTCGAACAGCCCCACAATTCCCTCTCCACACATGCCACCAGTCCCTCGTCCTCTTTCGTTGTCGCTCCAAGCGTCATCCCCGCCACGAGGCCAATCAAACCCCAAGCCTGTGCTGACCTCCCCAGCAACAGTCCTCCAAAACCCGCGGGCGACAGTGAACCTCCCGACACCACTCCACGCTGCCAAGATCCACAGGCAGAGCAGATCAAAAGCCGCTAGATTGATCACCTTCAACCTGAAAGCCGCATCACATCTACCACGCGTTCTCCATGCTGAGTAGTGATGTGCGGATCGAGACTGAAATATCAATACCTCAGATACTAGAGTTTTAGGCTCTAAAATCTATTCTTAAATCAAAATGTTGATACTTTGATACTTTAGTCATTTGAGGAGATGTACATTTTCTAAATTATACGCAAAATAAATAATAAATTGCTTGGCTGTCTTGTATTCTTTAATTTATGAGCTATGCTATCAAATTGGTACTGCCAATACCATCCAGATTTTTACTCAGTATAGGATCAGGGAAAAAAAAATCAGTAGTATTGCAAATCACTATGACGAGGGCATGCGTACAAAGCAAAAAAAGCAGATGATTACACCGGAAAGTACTTACTATACAGTGTCTGGCCAAAAAAAACCAACAGTCGCCACCAAAGAAAAAAAGGTCATACACGCTAATATGTAGTTGGATCGCCTTTAGCTTTGATTACGGCACACATTGGCTGGGGCGTTGTTTTGATAAGCTCATTTTTTACCATTGATGATGGTAGTGTCTGACTGCTGCGCAAAGCTCCAGCACATCCCAAAGATTCTCAATGGGGTTAAGGTCTGGACTCCATGTGTGAAAATGATGTCTCATGCTCCCTGAACCACTCTTTCACAATTTGAACCCAATGAATCCTGGCATTGTCATCTTGGAATATGCCCGTGCCATCAGGGAAGAAGAAATCCATTGATTTGATTGGAATAACCATTCAGTATATTCAGATAGTCAGCTGACCTCATTCTTTAAGCACATAGTGTTCCTGAACCTAGACCTGACCAACTGCAGCAACCTCCTACCTATTTGCTTAGTTCAATCCAGGTGGCGACTTTTTTTTCGCAAGGCGGTGTGGTATGCACATAAAAATGTCTAAATATGATACACTGCTCCCTCTCCTTCCCTCCAAACCGTCCTGCTGGCTTGACATTGACACTTCTATAATTTTTGATTAACATTTGCAAAAAAAAAGTCTCTTCATGATATCGTGTAACTGAATAACTTAATGTGCTACGTTAACCTACCGGACACCTATTGGGCCTGTTCTGTGTGCTACTGTGTAGTAGATTATCTTGCCTTTCCAGATTAAATGTGTTCTTAGTCTTGCAGTTTGCGAAATAACTTTCTAAATGTTTTTTTCTCTCTTTATGACTGATACTGCGGAAAATATGGTACTGTAAACTGAATCAAAAACAACATCAAATTCAACAAACAAAGACATTCTTTTGCATAGTTCATTCTCATATGAAACATGTGGTAACATAGATGGACAGAAGTGCTGAGCTGTTGCAGAAGCAGACCAACTATGAAACAGCAGCATTCTTGCTTCAGTGAAAAAGAGCCAACCCCGCTGAGGTGCTCTCTTTATTTCAGTTGCTTCTAGGACACGCTGTGTTTGCATGACATAATGCTCCGGCCTCACAGACCTGCTATGGGCTTTGATAAAATAGCTAATGAATACCAAACTTGCTCATATAATTGGTGGATTAAACTAAAGTTTTTTGCTCGGGGGTGTGCAAATAATCCATCCTATCATCCTATGTTGTGATATGGCTGCTGAGTTTCCCCACTGCCTGGGCAGGGTTTACACTCTGGATGAGACGAACAAGAACTGCAGCTGCTATTCCTGGTGTTTTAAAGTGAGTAATGAAATGAAACGCTAATTTAACTCTTCTTCAGCCAGCTCTCAGGGCACCAGCTGCTGCACCTAGCAGAGCTGGAAAACATCTATCCCACGGGGGGATGAGAGGAGAGAGAGAATGAACCAGAGGAGGAGCTAGAGGGTCAGACTCAGGGGGAGAAAGACATCCAAATAAAAAAAAGCAGAGAACAGAGAAGTTAGAAGCTAGTTATCATATGCTAATTGATCAATTTTGCTACTAATGTTGCATACAAATTGTAATCACAAAATGGGAAATTCCTCTCAGCTGTGACACTGAGAACCTCAGCTTGAAGAAAGCATTTCCTAAAATGTTTTTTCAAAACCTAATTAATAAATGATTATTGTTTCACGGTAGACTATGGCTTACTGTCAAAAATTGGAGGACAAGTCGTATGAACATATTGTTAAATTGATGAGACTTTACCTGCATTAAGCCCGCCACCAAAGCTATTCTTAAATTTAGAAGAAATAAATTGGAGGCTTCTCAGCTCGGTAGATTGCTGAAGTATTGTTAAAGCAGCGGCCGTCTCTTGTGTCGCTTCGGGGATCCCGCAGCCTGTACACAAGCAGGTGCAAAGGGATGCAAACAAAGATAGCAGCATCATTGGGCTGTGAACTAATGTTAGACCCGCTGTCCTGGTTATCAATGAAGTGACAAACTAATAGTGAGAATGGATGAAAGCGGGGCTCTCTGAGTTGTGTTTTATTTTTTCCCTGAATTCCGCCTGTTCCGTTATAATTAATATTTTGACCTTTTGCACTTATTTTATTACAAAAGACTACAAGTTTTTGTGTCACACGTGGACTTTTTTTTAAAATGCCTTACGATCGACCCACATTATGTTCAAGAGACTACAACAAGAAACTTTCCCAACGCTAATGGTGAGTCATTATGTCATAATATCACTTAAGTCCACTACACCTAGTAATACTTTTTTTTAACGTCCGATCCCGACGACGTATTTACATGTCTTTTTTTACGTTTCTTTTGCAAGGGAGATGCTGATGCAACTCCTCACCAATGGATTAGGTTTGAGAGCAATTTTAATGCCATAAACAATGCCCCTAGGTGACAGAAGTGGATTTGATAAGACGTCACCAGGGATCATGAGAGGCATGAGAAACACACATAACAGGAAGAGGCAGCTGTTACACTGCATACAACACGAAAAATAATTATGCATTGTAGGGAAATTTGTATGCATGCACATGAGTTCCAAATGTGAAAATTGTAAATAGTTAATTATATTTGTAAATTAATTGTTATTTAGATGTAAAACAAAAAAACTTTTTGTGCAATTTATGTTGTGGTAAAGTTTATACAGTATATATATATTTATATAGCTATTTGAGCCAAAAATCCGGTCTGGAACCAATTGCAATAAACTGTAATAGATGGTAATGGGGTTGTGCAATGGCCTCGCTACTACAGTAGTTTGGAAGCTTGGAACCCCTCAACAGTGCTTTGTGATTTAAAAAAAAACTGAAAACCAAACCCGTCAGAAAGATTTTAATGGTGCACTAATCTGATCAAGAGGGTCACATATAAACTCTCCGCATATGTCCGTTTATGGATTAAAAGAGTGATGTGCAAGTGGGATGAAAAATAAAGTAAACCCAATTAGAAATGTCGGCATCAAACATCTCTGATTTATGGAAAGCCATCATAAATATGTGGGAAAAACACCCAATCTTGAGGGGTGGTACAGGAGCGGGATGCCAGCACCAGCAGCACAGGCAGCTTTTCTTTGAGGTTTGAAATCAAGCCTGGGAACGTAATCCAGTATAATATATTTTGAAATAAGATTGCCTTAAAATTTCATTCACTTGTGCTCACGGCTAGCAGGCTCACTTTCGCCAATTTCACCAGGTGACACTGAACTGCCGTCCAATGACCTCATGTGTGACGCAACACGTTTGGACCCGTAACAGGCGCCTGGGGGAAGATAGAGATCTTTGTTTTGTAACACAAACATAATCTTGCTTCATACTTCTTTGGTGTGTAACATTTGCACATTTGCAAGATCTGTGCAAAAACAGAATGGGAACATGAACACCAGAGCTGGACCATTGACCAGTGGAAAAGGTGCATTGGAAGAGACATATGTCTGCTAAAAGCTCAGCAGGAGCAATTTTAGAAAAATTCAAACTAAAAGCACGATGATGGGTAAATGTCAAATATAACAACATATGCTATTAAAAATCATGTCTTGCCTATCTCATATGAATACAATCCAGGTTTTCATATTAGTCTGTTGTTTGAGGTAACATTGAAATGAGTATGACCACCAAGAATTATGACCAATTAAGTTGACATGCCTAGTGCGTAACCTCTTGTGATGACATCGCATGAATATTATCGTCAATTGGGTGCATTTGAAACTGACCACGCTTTTGTTATGCTTATACTCCCCGCACTCTATGCTTTTCCAGCATATTTGTTCAGTCTTCGGAACATGGATTACCAATGACATTTGCATGTCCTTCGTCAGCACAACACATTTTGAGCCCCTGCTTTACTGCAGGGTTTTAGGTCCTCGGGCCGGTGCTGTCACTTCCTGCTTTGTTTAACTGGCTCATCAAAATTTGGCCGATCACAGCAGTTCTGCATGTTGGCACTTGACAGCTAGATCAGGGCAGTTGGCACATCAAGTTTCTATCATCTGAGGGCGCAGGCAAAAGAAAAATAAAACCCATCCTTTCCACAAAGCACTCGATAAACAAACAATAATCCATGCTTTTGTTTCGTATGCTGGCTGGACAACTGCAACACATTTTATGTTATGGGTTAGTAGATCCTCCATCACTTGCCTCCAGATTAGGGATGCCAATTCTGATAAATAAGCGACACCTAATTGGTAGGGCCGGCCATATTGTGCAAATTTTTTGTGCAAAATAAAAAAAATGAACAGAATAAAATAATGGGTCACCACAGTAAGAAATTTGCATGATTTATCTTACTGTTTACACCGGACCAACCCACGCCCTCCACTACAAAGCATACAGCAAAACATCACCAGGAATTAACAGAAGAGTCAGTCAATGGTGACAGAACAGGAAAAAGCTTGGGAAATGTCTACCATAAAATTTCCTATACTGACTACTACTTTGATTGCCGCTGTAATAAGAGAAAGTGCATTCCTTTTTAACTCCAATACTACCAATACTTTTGGTTCTACACAGGACAGTAGAGCACTTTGGTCCACTGTCATTTTAATGTGCTTTATAAATAAAGTTAGATTATACATGTATTAAAATCACAAACATCTGGGGAGGCAAAACCCATTGTGCATATTTTCCATTAAAAAAACCACATGCAGTAATACTGCATTACAAAGTTTACAATTAGATAGATAGGGCCATCCACATTGTAGCAAAACCACAAAGGTCAGTCCAAGGAGTGAGCGTACAGTGTTGGGGTGACAGCTTGTTAATAATGATTAAATCAGCGAGCCTTTGCAGGGGGTTAAAACTTCCCAGCACGCGCTGTGGTCCCCAGACAGCACTTGCTTCCCTCTGCATACATAAATAATCAACTCCAAAGCCCCTTAATGTCGATCAACAGCTGAGGGGAAACGCCAGTTAGATATCCAATTACTTTATATGAAAGTCAAGGGAAGTGGGTGGGGGGGGGTCAATGTCAGATCTGATATTTTGTTAAGGCTGTAATTACTAACGTGTCACCATGAACTTAATTACAATGATGAGGATATGACATTGATCACTGTAAGCATGTGGGGGTGATGAGCTGTTACATTATATCATAAGAGGAAGGACATCGCAGACGTGGCGCAACTGACAGGACAGGGTTTATTTTGTTCATGCGTGGACGAATCATCTAATGAAGAGGACGTCTTTTCACCACATGTACTATCAATACTGTAATTTCTCTGGTATGCATAGCATGGACATGATCACAACTGACATCAAGTCTGCCAAATCCACAAAAGGTAACGCAATCACAAAACATTCTTCAAACTGGAAAAAACATGTTTGAACACGGACATAAAAAACAACAGGCAGTAGAGCTGCAACAATGACTATGATTACTCAATTATCCAATGATTCAACAAATATTTTGGTATTTGATTGAAATGCAAATATCCTCTGATTTAATCTTTTCAAATGGGATTTTTTATCTCCTTAGTCATCCATGAAGGTGGACCAATTATGTTTGTGTTTTAGGCAAAAGAAGTTATTCACACACGTTAGCTATGCCTTTGGAAAACAATGATCACCGTTTTTGCCACGTTTCTGACATATATGACATATGAGGCCAAACTGTCAACGGTTTGCGTTTGGTACATGTTGATTTGGTCCTTCTAGTGCAGGGATGGGCAAACTTTTTGACTCGCAGGCCACATTTGGCGGTGGGGCCGTCTGTATACAATAAGATGATCAAACAACAACATACTCTCTCACATTGCAACGAAACAAAAACGACACATCCTCAGAAAGTTGGCGTATCACATGAAACAACTACATGGGTACTAGGCATTAAACATAACACCAAACCTAAAATTGTCATTTCCAAATGCCCCCAAGGCATGCTGGGTTGTCCAGCGCCGACAACAATATGAACTATGAAAAATAAGTCTTCGGATATACAGTAAAAGTATGTCAACGTCGACCACCTCAACACATTTTGCAATCAAGCAAAAATGCAACAAAAACAAAATATTGGGAGAAAGAGTACCACAAGCTACCTAGCATGCCTTGCGGTGTGAATACATGGGTGTTTTTTTAGGCATGGGTATTGTGCTCAGATATTTACTTGTATGCCCACATAGTGCAGTAGGTAGATTACTTTGTGTTGGCATGTTGTTTTGTCTGGATCGTTTTTTTTCAACAAGCTACAGATTGCATCGGACTATTTTGCCTGCCACAATAGCACTGCAAGTCGTGTTGCCGGCTAGAGCTCTGATGTTAAAGGTTATAAAGTAAACATTTGGAAATGGCTGGTGCTCAGGCGGGCCGCAGTTTTCCTACCCATGGTCTAGGGCTGAACCATTTGCTCAATTTATCAAAGTAAGCTTCAGATGAATCGACCAGGAAAAGAATCGTTTTTTGCAGCCGTAATAGACAGACATACAACTCAGCTTTGAATATGTTAATTGTGGTTTATCACCATAGAGTCGTCTGTTACAGTTCCAATTTTGCGGCTTCACTCTATCACGTTTCTTTAAAAAAATACTGTATACTCGTTATTAGAGATGTTTTGATCAGGGATTTAAGCTTGGACTAAAATCGTCCGATACCAATCACATGGATTACCTATACATTTTTCAAATTATTGATAATGAGTGCTGCGACACGCTGGCGACCAGTCCAGTCCCGCCTCTCGCCAGAATGCAGCTGGGATAGGCTCCAGGGTCAGAATGGTCAGAAATCACCCTTTAATACTGCAGTACACATAACTGTCAGGTCAGTCCTATTCTGAAAGCGACAGTAATATCTAATAATGTCGTGGTCTTAATATTGACATGGAATATTATCATTCATTCATTCATTTTCTATACCGCTTATCCATATTAGGGTCGTGGGTATGCTGGAGCCTATCCCAGCTGACTTTGGGAAAAAGGTGGGGTACACCCTGGACTGGTCGCCAGTCAATCGCAGGGCACATACAGACAAACAAACATTCACACTCACATTCATACCAATGGACTATTTAGAGTCACCAATTAACCTAACATGCATGTTTTTGGAATGTGGGAGGAAACCGGAGTACCCGGAGAAAACCCACACACGCACGGGGAGAACATGCAAACTCCGCACAGAGATGCCCAACGGAGATTTGAACCCAGGTTTTCCAGATCTCCTGACTGTGTGGCCAATGTGCTAACCACTCAGCCACCGTGCGGCCCCCATGGAATATTATATTATAAATATTATACATATTTTTTAATTATTTCATTTATATCTTGCATTTAGTGTATTATTACAAAATGTGAGGTCCACAAGTTCTGTGTTGATGGAATTTAAGTTAGGTATAATTTAGGTGTATGGTCAGATTTACACAAAAAAACCCATCTTACCTCGTGATCTAAGAACAGAACTCATACGTAAATTACTTGTGTGTAATTTACGTATGAGTAATCCGGAGGACCACCTGTTTCGGCTTAGTAAATTTCCTGACTGGCGGGCTAGTGGCCACTAAAAAGTTAGGTAGCTGCACAACAAGAGTCTGCTGGATATACAGTACATGTCTTTTTTTTAATAATGAGGCAGATTTATGAAACCATGCAGGAGCAGTCATTACAAAGGAAACTTTAGAGGAATACCCCAAATCACAACTGTGGAAGCATCACTCTGTTTAACGGTATTCTAGTTACATTTTAATGAGCCCATGTAGGGAAAAACAAGCTGCACTCTCAATTTTATTCATTAGAGTGAAACAGATTAATTAGGGGCTTTAAGACCATTACAAGCACAGCAAACTTGCACTTTGAAAGCATTATCTTGGCGCTATACTTCATATAACATCATTTCTACGTTAAGATTCAATTTCAATGGAACGTTTAATTACACTCCTGCATTGTAAGCAAATGTTTGATATTGCCTGAGGGATATTTGGAATTCACAAATAAAGCCAGAGCAGCAAACAGCAATCTCTGACAGCTACACAGATTTACTCCCCCACTTTATAGTTCTTTCAGCACTTTAGAAGGAGAAAAATGAATTGTTTCATATTCAGCAAAAACGTGTATGCGATTTGGAGGCTTTGAATTTCCGGATAGCAACCTATTACAGTCATTTTGACCGTATCGGTGTCATCTGCTATGCTGAGACAGCTCCCAGAAGACAAAGTGTTGGCTTGGTTTAATCATCTTCTCACACACAGTGATGATCACACAGACTCTGTGAGGAGGCAGGTGGATGTTGGATGCAGCATCATTAGGCACCGTCATCATTATTATCCTGGTACATATTCCTTTTTTGTCCTCATGGTGTTGACATGGGCACGGTGGCTGAGTGGTTAGCACATTGGCCACACAGTCAGGAGATCTGGAGGACCTGGGTTCAAATCTCCGTTGAGCATCTCTGTGTGGAGTTTGCATGTTCTCCCCGTGCGTGCGTGGGTTTTCTCCGGGTACTCCGGTTTCCTCCCACATTCCAAAAACATGCAGGTTAGGTTAATTGGTGACTCTAAATTATCCATTGGTATGAATGTGAGTGTGAATGTTTGTTTGTCTATATGTGCCCTGCGATTGACTGGCGACCAGTCCAGGGTGTACCCCGCCTCTCGCCCAAAGTCTGCTGGGATAGGCTCCAGCATCCCCGTGACCCTAATGAGGATAAGCGGCATAGAAAATGGATGGATGGATGGATGGGTGTTGACATGTCCAGCAAATGCCGCATACTGATAGTAATCCCTCTTATTGGCTGTATTTTGCCATTATTGGTCAAAATATTTTGGACCTTTTCGCACCCGCATTTCACACCCATACATACAATACACAACAACTGAGAGGCCAGCAACTTGCCAGTCAGCTGTGTGTGTGTTCAAAGAGACCGATTCCAATGGAGAAGGGATTGAAAGAGGTTTATCTTTCTTGTTTACCTCTTTTGTTTCACTGCTGAGTTAACATACACGCCGCCGTGCTGTGATTATGTCGTACTACTGTAATTACAGTGCCCATGCAACAACCTGCTGAGCTCTGCCAAACAAAACTGCTGTCTAGTGGAAACGTAGTCATTGGAAATGTACTGACAGCAGCTACTGTACCTTGTGGCAACACCTGTTCTTAGGTGCTTATTTGATGCACTATGCACCAGGTGACTAACAGACTAGTATATCACAGTGGAACTTCTGTTAGTGTGTTTTTAGGGTTAAGGTAAAAAAATGTATCCCCAAACTTTTTTCCTACATTTTCTCGTCAGCATACAATACGGCGACTATTTTGTGAGTGCCACTGTATTTACGAGGAATTATAGAAGGAACTGGGACGCCATGATAGCCAATTCCTTTTGTTTGGTTTTTTAAACGCTCCAATGAGTTGAGACTACCCATAATGTACCGTAGGCGTGTCATGCCGAGCAAATCAAGCACTTCCTACATGTGACGTGCTGTAAACACGTATTGTAAACAAACATGACGTTGATCGTGTTGGACCTCGCCACTGCCTTAAGCGCTCAACACACCAAACCCCACCAGCCACCCAGAAATGCCAGTGCTGCCTTGACGGCATGCCGAAAGCCAACAAAGAGCCTGCCCTAAAGCCAGACGCAAAGAAAAGCCCGGGACCCAATCTCATTGCCACAGCGTTCTCCACCATCGCAGGCAGCAATGGGCACGGTTTGTACTTCTAAGTCACTGCAATTGTTTTTACATTTTGTTAATAGTAGTGATGTCATGATATTTGGCATGTTTTGAAACAAATCTACAGGTTTGACAAATCCAACTTTCTTTGAGTCACTCATTCGTATGCTCAAACTACAGTTAAATGGAAATTTAAAATATTGGATGGTACACACCAAGGTGCACAAGCAGGACAACATAAAAAACATCAACCCAAACTCATGAAAACATGATCTTTTACTTGGTAGAGTAACAATACATATGTATTGTTACAATATCTTATTTCACATCTACTGACCCCACCTTACACATACTGGATAAGCAGTTTCTAGCTCACCGGCAACATCCAGAAACGCCAAAGCTATAAATGATGTATGCAAAAACACAAGCCACATTAAAAATAGAAAATGCAAACACACAACACTAAACTAGACCTATGAAACATCACATAATATTTGAATGGCGTATCGGCACACAACTGAGGGATTATCAGCGGTAGCAGCTATAAATAAACTGCAGTTTACACGTATAGTTTATGTATGCACTTCGGATAAATTCATCAGTCTACTTTGCCTGGATAGAAAAATTGTGCTGACCTTTTGGTGCTGAACATGTCGGCGGCGTCCGCTTTCTCCTTCTCAGAGCTTCTAAGTTGGTCACTTGAGGTTTACTTCTCAATCCTGCAGTACACACACACGCACACGCACACACGCAGACACACACAAGGGCAGGGGGGGGAAAAAAAGATATCGGTGAGATTCTCAGCGTCAGTCATCTTGCCCTGAGGCTTTCTGCATTACTCAGCCACGCTGACCTCAGCAACCTCCATTAGCAGGCCTCCAACTGAGCTATTCAAATTGACTGGCCATAGCAGGAGGCACTGGGGACAGCCGAACACTGCAAGCACAACAACACAGTAGAAACCAATACAGTAATTCTTTTTTTAGCACATTATCACAGCAGTAAGCATTTTTAACATGAATGAACTGATTGGCTCTGACGCAAACATAAGCAATTAAACCCTCCTGCCTGTGTCAGTCTCATGCATACTACCACAGTCTTCCAAACTGAACTATGCTATACCATCCATAATGGGTGCGAGTTAGCCTTTACATAAAAGACCAGACGCTATCAGAGACTGGAGATGAGGAGCTGCAGTAAAAGAAGACAGGATTCAATAATTAATACGGAGGTCTATACAGGCCTCACTTCTCACCTTCGCCTGTCTGTAATGAGATGAGAGGAGGCCCGGGGGAAGGAAAGGAGAATTGAGTGATTAAAGTGCCTGGCTCTGTACCATCTAACTTCTCCACACACGAGCTGGACAGACAAGACCGCACGTGCATACACATGATCCCATTTACAACTCCTGCAGAGTGTTGTCCTGTTCCTACACACACAGGGTGGGAGCAGAGGGCAGCTGGATGAAGGCGAAAAGGTTAACAAAGTCGCGTGATACAGGAAACCACTTATACTTTGCTAAGGTGCTGTGGAAAATAAATGCACACTTAATTCTGTACCTAGACCACGGCAAGAGTTTCTACGTTGGTTCTACGGTGTAATAATTCAGTAAATAAACAGGAATTTGCATTAAATACAGCCATCTGCTAAGATTAATTGTTGTGCCGCTTGCATTACTCCAAGTCATGACGGATAATTCACAAGGCAAAAAAGAGGATTTTGAAGGCAAACGGCCAAATAAAAAAGGGAACTACATTTGTAAATTCCACAAAAACAGTAACAGTGGGACATTAATGAGATAAAATATCATTAATGATATTCTGTAAAAGAGGTACAAATACAATAAGGTCATTATGTAATATTTTAATTCTGTGATGTGTGTTTTATCTAATCTTAAAGTCCCCGAGCTAAGTACTGTATGTGAAGAGGGTTTTATAAAAAAGGAGATAAATTATTTCCAATTCCACTGCTTTTAAAAAGTGACTCATCCTCCCATTTGTTACAGGGCTATAAAATGATGACACAGAGTGCTTTGCAGAACTAAGCATGGCCACTGCAACAAATAATGCTCTCAGACATGCATGTGGACCAAAACATATTTTGAAAAGGCATGCAGTCGTCGCTTGCTCCCTCACTCTCACGGTGTTTCAAAAAATGTATTACTAAATAATTGCTGATTTGTGATTGACTACAGCCTATTTAAAAAGCATATATTATTTATATTATATAATAATTATTATAATAATTATATATAATAATATTACATATTATTTCTGGCATAAGTTATGCATTTTCAAGCAAAAAAATGTTCTAAATGAACTAAAATACAGATTCAATCGCAAACGACAAGCTTTTAGCATTTTACAATTACTTGGGCACAATAATAAAACAATAATAATAACAATCATCAACATCACAATGGCACAGGCTCCTGTTGTGGCTGTACTACAGCTACAAATCAACTATGAATCCCAAGCGTTACTTCCTGTCCACACTTCAGGAAGACATTTATTGGAAAAACACAAACACAAAGCAATTACAATGAACAAGAGACAGATGGACGACCGCTTTCTTTGCAGAGATCATTTCACTGATGACTGCTTCGAGGTAACTGCTTTGTGGCCAGAAGGTATGGTATTTTGAAAAGGGGATGCTAATCCACCGGTACACAGAAAAAAATAAGACAAGAAGAACAACCACTACATCAAAGTTGCCACAGGAGAGTAAGTCATGTCTTGTTTACATAATGTCTTCTAAACAGTTTTGCACAACAGCGACAAGGCTGAAAAGTATTATACATGTTATATAAAACAGATATGTTTATTGTGGGGGCATTTGAACTATATTGTATTGGAGTGTATCGTACGCTTCAGAAA
The DNA here is from genome assembly GCA_024372805.1 of Oostethus manadensis. Taxonomy (NCBI): domain Eukaryota; kingdom Metazoa; phylum Chordata; class Actinopteri; order Syngnathiformes; family Syngnathidae; genus Oostethus; species Oostethus manadensis. The sequence goes on from QODF01000048.1 coordinate 537,874, forward strand.
ATAGTTAAAGCTGCACAGAATATGGTCTGCTGCCCTTTCCCCTCCCTGATGGACATACACATCTCCCGCTGCCTCAGCAGCAGAACATCAAAGAATTTCAAGGACAGTTCCCACCCTGGCTTTAAACTGTTTAACTCGTTGCCCTCCGGAAGGCTCTACAGGGGTGTCAAAGCTGAAGAAAAGTTTTTCCCCAAAGCCAGAACCCCACTGAACTCCAACATGCACCGACTCCACTCCCGACCCCCACCCCGCCCAGTCTTCCCTCGAGCTACAAATGTGCGATAACTGTCAAATGTTTGTACACTGTGCAATATCATACCACTACTCATACTCCTTCATATAGTCATCTAATTTTTTAACTTGTTTAAATTATTTTATTAACTATATAAATATATACAACATTGCTGTACACTGTATAGTCTACTCTGTATATATTTTCAACATGTTTATAATTCATGTGTTGGCACAGAGAAGGTATTGCTTCAAATGTCCTTATACATTGTAGAGTGACATTAAGTCATTCTATTGTATTCCATTATATAGTATCTCAACTGCAGATCATTGTGAGTATAAGTCAAAGTAACATACATTGAACCAATACATACAGTACATACATGCCAAAGCAATTATGACAATGTTCACACAGCAGGTCCATTCCCATTTCTTTGCTCAAATGCAACCTGCATCTGATTTTTTCATGCCAGTGTGACCAGCACAATATACATTTTTTTCAAATTCTAATCAAGGTCTCATTCCTACGTGGATATAAATCGGATATGTATGCGATGCGACTGCAGTATGAACGCTCAGGTCGCATGCATCCGACATATACGTCATTCTCATCCGAAAATTGCAAAGAAAAATTGCAGAGAGCTGCCGACGCGGAAACAAGTAGTCTACAAACTTCGATACCATAGTTCTTGCCATCTTTCTTCTTAATCTTCCACACCTAATGATTCGGTTGAGAAAATATGGACTCCCATTGCACAAAATCCTTGAAATTGCCACAAATGCGTCAAAGAGGCCAAGCTAGAAATGGGTGGATCAATACTAAAATGTTGCTATACCCGATACCAGCTACTCATGATCTAAAGTTGATTCCCAAATCAAAATAGTGATACTTTTTATATTTCAGCTATACGATTTTGTCCTTTGTTTTTTTCTGATGTTCTATATTAGCTTGGCTTTATTGTAAATCACCTCACTACCTCAACATACTTCAGAGTTTAAAATAAATAAATAAATGACTATGATGTCTTGTATTCGTTGTTATGATTTGAAATATTGTGCACTACATTTAACATTTACCAGACACATTAGTGTAATTTACACGTAGTATTGAATTGGTATCGCCGACACTGGCCTAAATTTGATCCAGTATGGAATCAGAAATGAAAGCAATGGTGTCGCACATCAATGGATCACACACCGCAACAGTCTTTACTTCCGTAAACACACGGAAATGCGAGTGATGTTGTGCTTCTGCGCATGTGTGTCACTTTCAAGGAGCTTTGCATTCACATTACGAGTCACATTTGTTTGGTAATGTGAATGACCACATAAAAAAATCCGAATTGGGAATCCTACCCTGCAGTGTGAACATAGTCCAAGATAAAGAAGTGGCACTTCTCAAGTGACCTAGAAGCTATACCTGTATTGACCACTAGGGGTAGCCAGAATGCAATAAAGAATACTAGTGCAAGTGTCTATTGGGGGGGAAGTATAGATAAAATGGTGGGTTAAAACACAACACATCAAGGAGCAGAGAACAGTCTTAACAATCTACCATGCTTAGGCTATATCTATCGCTTTAAGTTTGTAACCATACACCACAGGTAGTAGTAACTTATGTAAAAGTACATGTGCATTTATAGGAAACACGCACTCACACAACTGCACTACACGACATTAGGGATCTTAGCAGAAAACTATCGCTTTGCTATAGCACTTAATATAAATGTAATCAGTATCGACCAGATACAAGGGTATTAAGCAACTTTTATAACGTTTTTGGATCATTATATAAAAGCGGGAATTATTAAAAAAAATTTATATGTGAAATGTGTTAATCATACAACTATGATTGCTTTAAAAAAGAAATATGTATTAAAGTGATATGAAGTTAGTGTAAGCCCCTACACCAGGTAGTAAATGGGTAATATAGTCTCAGCAACATCAGCCAAATAAGTTCCTGTGAGTATCACTTGCAGAAACGACATATACCAAAATAACCACTGTCCTGCGCAGAGCAGAAATGGGTTCTGGAAGTCCAAGTAAGGACTTCCGGGAAGGAGTCGTCCAATAGCAGGACAGCTCACTGAGTTATACATGGTCTGCCTAGAAGGGGTTAAATTAATAAAAACTCTGGATAGGTTGGGAAAAGGGCACGGGAAGAAATTATTCTAAAGAGAAATTCCACTAAAGGGAAGTTTTGGGGAAATTCCACTAAAGGGACGTTTTGGGGAAAGTTTTGGGGAAATTCCACTAGACACAGGATTGGCTGTGCATTTGGCGAAATTCCACTGGGAAGATTTGGAAAATTCCACAAGACCAGGAATTGGCTGTGCATCTGGTGGCGGTGGCCAATGGAGAGAGCCAGGAAAACCACTCCCACAGGAGAGATGGCATAAAAGGAGACTGCATTCGATCGACAGGGCTTTTTGCCACTCGCGGAGCTGTGTGCTACTCGCTGAAGCATTAAGCCTGGTTGGTTCGGCCGGCTGACTTTGTCTGCTGGGTCCCTCTGTCGGGCTCCTCGGAGGTGTTAGGACTTCCGCGACGCTCTGGCTGCTGATAGATAGATTGGAACCCACCGGTAGTCGTCTGTTATAGCGGTCTGGAGGAAACTTCAGATGACCGTCAGACGAGCTGGTGGCCTAAAGAGAGAACCTTGAGCTGTGGAGCTACCCGAAGAAGAGCTGAGCCCGGTGGGATATAGAACCAACCACAGCAGCCGACCTATTCCATGCAGCTTTCGGGAGAACTTAAATCCATGAGCTCTTCCAGGGAAAGCCGTCGACCTGATCACTCGCCGTCCCTTTCCCCTGGGTTAGGAATAATCCCTAGCAGAGAACGTATTCTTACTGGATTTACCTATTTACTACCTGGCATCGCCTTCTGGGTGGGATTGAAGTACTTGGTTTCCAGATAGGACCTAGTCCCTGCTTAGAGGTATGTAGGTAGATCGGGGTAGTTCATCTTTGAAGAGTATTGTCCTTATATCCTTTGTTGTCTACTTGTATGCCTTTGTTAAACTGTCCTAATAAAACCTGTTATCTATTGCAACTGAACAAGAGTTGTCTTTAAGCATCTTCTGTGATACAAAAGAGTAAGCGGTGTGATACAGATTAAATTACTTTGAGGTTGTTCCGGTACAGAATCTAAACAGGTCCCTCTTTATCGCTAGCAGATAGGTAAATTATCCCAGGTTGTTTCCAAGAGCAACAAACCATTTAGACGGGGAGCAGTCGTAAAAGGCAGAGGGTCTGGTGTCGCTCGCGACAAAAACTAGTGGAGCGGTTACTCTGGTCGTGTGCGATCCGGGTCCAGCGGGGCCGCTTTTGCCAAAGTCAAGGCTGTGAGAATCTGGGTGAGTTCCCCTCGCCCCTGACTAAGTAGGTCTCCAACCTTCAACGGGGGAGATTTAACCCCTAACACGGAGTAGTCAGGTCAGGGAGGTGCACCTGCCTCGTCTCGCACGAGGACGGGGTAAGGGTCTTGCACCACCTGGGTAACAAGGGTTTTAGACACACTGATAATTTGTGTATATGATTTACAAAGAAAACATGAAACATACACTGGTTGTATGGTTTTTAGTTTTTCTGCATTATTGTCACTGCATAACCTAAAACTCTGTGGCACCATGTGGTTCCTCCTAACACGATTAGACTGGACCTTGTCAATCTCTATGGCAAAACAAGCTTGTTTGAGCCTTTTGTTTCAGCGTAATTGTCTCTGGGCGTCCGGCACATTCTGACAGACCCCATCAGCATCCATGCATGTAATGGATTGAGGCAAATCCTTCCGACAGCTAGAGGGACAGCAGGTAGCTTCTGCTGTAAAACATCAATGACACATAGGTGATGTGTTCGGGCTGAACACAAAGCAGATTTAAGATGAAGGCTGACTAAGTGAGTTTACATCCAACTACGTTGAGCCAAGCATGTTTTCCCACGTACTATTAATATGACCCAGTGCAAACAGGCTCGCTTTGCTTTGGCTGCTGAAACACAGCCCACCGTTTCCACTGCAGCAATGTTTCTGATATTTGTTTATTTTGTTCCCTGCCGCCGAGTTTGTGAATGACAAACAAGAGAAGGTAAACAGAGATATGAACTCAGCTGTTCGCTGGAAGAAATAAAAACTGTGAGTTGAGGGAGTGGAGTATTGATCATGGGCCAGATCATCTGCCCCAGCAAGCATCTAAAATCAGTAACAGCCGTGAAGCAGCACAAACATGGAGGAAAGGAAACGACATAACACAGAGCAGGGCATTGTATAGGTATAGCTGGGGGGTATTCTGCAAAGTGTGTTTAGTGGGTAAGTGAGCGGTATTGAGTGGAAAGCGGACCTGGCTGTTGCACAAACATAGCTCTCTTTTAAAGCAGATGTATCACTATGGTAAATTAGGCTAAACTCATTTCCTGGTCCTGCCATGTCCAGGCTTTTATCTTAAAATCAGCTATGAAAGTGCCGCTGTTCAGCTAATTCTGAGATGACATCACCGTTTACTGACAAACTACAGAGGAAGGTGATACTGAGTTGACACGGAGGGAAAAAAGTGCATTCCCTGATGATATTATTCATCTATAAATTATATGGATTTTCAGACGAGGGAATATTCTAGATATGCACACTTTTTGAGTCCAGCACCAGGAATAAAATGCAATGTAAAAGATTAATAATTGAGGCAATGTTACAGTACTTACAGTACAGCAGTTTCAGTAGGGAAGTCCAGACTTCCCGGGCTCCGGCGACCTCTTCCAGCTCCACCGGTAGGACACCAAGGCGTTCCCAGGCCAGCTGTGAGACATAATCCCTCCAACGTGTCTCCCGGCTGGGCATGCCCGAAACACCTCACCAGGGAGGCGCCCGGGAGGGATCCGGATGAGATGCCCGAGCCACCTCAACTGGCTCCTCTCTATGTGAAGGAGCAGCGGCTCTACTCTGAGCTCCTGCCGGATGGCCGAGCTCCTCACCCTATCTCTTAGGGTGAGTCCAGCCACCCTACGGAGGAAACTCATTTCCGCCGCTTGTATCCACGATCTTGTTCTTTCGGTCATGATCCATAACTCATGACCTTAGGTGAGGGTGGGAACGTAGATTGATCGGTAAACAGAGAGCTTTCCGGCTCAGCTCTCTCTTCACCGGTCCGGTACAGCGATCGCATTACTGCGGATGCTGCACCGATCCGTCTGTCGACCTCACACTCCAACCGTCCCTCACTCGTGAGCAAGACCCCGAGATACTTGAACTCCTCCGCCTGAGGCAAGACCTCACTCCCAACCCGGAGGGTACAGTCCACCCGTTTCCGACTTGGAACCATGGCCTTGGATTTGGAGGTGAGTCTCATCCCAGAAGCTTCACACTCAGCTGCAAACCGCTCCAGTAAACGCTGAAGGTCACAGCCTGATGAGGCCATAAGGACCACATGGTCTGCAAACAGCAGAGACGAGATCCTAAGGTCACCAAGCTGGACTCCCTCAACGCCTTGACTGCGCCTAGAAATTCTGTACATGAAGAATATGAACAGAATTGGTGAGAAAGGGCAGCCTTGGCGGAGGCCAACGTTCACCGGAAACAAGCTCGACTTACTGCTGGCAATGTGAACCAGGCTCCTGCTTCGATTGTACAAGGACCGAATGGCACGCAGTAGCGGAACACCAATCCCGTATTCCTGGAGCACCCCCCACAGGACACCACGAGGGACACGGTCGAATGCCTTTTCCAGGTCTACAAAGCACATGTAGACCGGTTGGGCAAACTCTGACATACCCTCCAATACCCTTGCAAGGGTGTAGAGCGTCCCGCGACCGGGACAAAAACCACATTGCAGCTCCAGTAACCGAGGTTCAACTAACGGTCGTACCCTTCTCTCCAGCACCCTGGAGTAGACTTTCCCAGGAAGGCTGAGGAGTACTTAGCCCATTAGTCTTTTTATATTACAATATTTGCTGGAAGAATAAGCACCGTGAGGCAACTGCAATAAAACTTTGTTGTTGTTTTTTTTGTACAAGGAAAAAATTGCAGAAGGAAAAAAAAAAACATAAACGGTCGCCACAAAACACTCATCTAGTGGTCACAATAAGATACAGCAACTGGAAACAAGAATACATATTTCAAATATTAAAAACACAGGTTGTTGTTCTAATGTATTTGTTTTTTTAATAGATAAGTGTCAGTATGTCAACGTTGTGCAATGCTGAGCAATGACAAATGAAAATACTAGTAGGGTATGGTTAGTGCAGTGGTTCTCAATTATTTTCTGTCACGCCCCCACTAGGGACCAGAAATGTTGTCTCACACCCCCATTTGAAATACTATTGACAACTGATAGTATCTATTTATTTATGTGTACTGTACAAACTTGAAACTGAAACCAGGAAAATGCAACAAACTGGAGAACTGTGTAGTGTATTACAGAGTCAAATGGCATGTTGAGTGTAATACATTTGCAGATATTGGCAGGTTTACACCAACACTTAAAGTACTCCCTGCTCCCCCCCCCGACAGTTCACTGCGCATCCCAGGGGTCCCACTCCACTATTTGAGAACCACTGAGTTAGTGTAATAAGGGCAGCGACAGTGTTGCTTTTTATAACACACATAACGTTCCACAATAATTGCTTGCTCATTTTATGTAAAATACACTGGCTGGGATCGCTAGAATAAAATGATGTCCAATGCCCACTTTCATTTGAACACGCACTTACCACAAAGCCGAAAACCGGACAAAGTAAGCTGATAATTACCGTCGTGGGACCAATGAAATCTGATTACGGGTATTAGGTTCTGTTGAGTTGTATCTGGAGCACAAAGCCTGGCTTGGATGTGTCACTTTCGCAAAGTACCCCCTAGGTGGAAGATTTTTGGAGAGGAGCATTGCTTCTTTGTTTATATCAATGATTGGGTAACCATGTGCAATATATTTTGTTCATAAAATTAACAACAAAGCAATGGTATGTATAGCTGAGGGAACTTTTTAAAATCAATAAAACAATAAACAAGAATTTACAGTAAGTTCTGTCAGAAGTCACTTTCATTTATTTTTGTTCATGTAAAAGTCAAAGCTCCCGCTCATTTGTGGGTCCCATTATACATAATTTGTTACACTGCACTAAAAAGCATGACGAGAAGAAGCTTGTCGAATACAAATGTGTCTCAAATATCTACATAAATGCTTGATAATTTGGCAAGTGCTGCTTTTAAATGAGGCATTTTCATCTAGCCCAAAATGATGCGCACACACAGCAACTGCAGTGGCATTTCAATCAGGGCCCTGTGCTGTGCTGCAGTAATATGACTCATCTGCTCTCTACTAGTGTCCCGTGGTTGCTCCTTTGTCAGCACCTACCCATTGTTTACATCTGTCTTCCGTCTCTCATCTCCTCTTTCTCCACTATTAATTTCCTTGGCCATGACAGGTAGCAAACACAGAGCCTGATTGCAGTACTGTTCTACAGTAATAGGGGTCATATTAGCCAAGAAGGAAATGCAATACCGTTCTGAATATTCTCAGGTCAATTAACGGCCATAGATATAATAGACACCTTCTGCCATGCTTAAGTGTGACAAATGGTCATGTTTTCTAGGACATCTTATCTACATCTCCTGTAAGTGAATGGAGATATCGGTGAGGTCAATAGTTTTGATGGATGAAGTCGTTCTCAAACACAAAAACCTAATTTTAAATTGCCTTAGTGACAATTTTCTGACAATCTTTAAACAAATCACATCAAAAGGGTCACTGACATGATTTGTCATCTTTGCTTAAATGTTATAAATTGTTTGTAATTATGTTCTACATTGTTTGTTTTTTAAATTGAACTGTAAATTTGCAAAAATTACATTTATAGGTCATGGTGGCAGCCATGATTAACTCATGGCTGCCTCAGCAAAGCCTCAGCAAAGCCTCATTTCCGCATGCGACATCAGCAGGGTGACACCTACATAGCAGAGCAGGAGCTACACAAGCATAGACAGAGGATGCTTACAGTGATTATAGTGTAAATTTTAGCCATGTGTCAAATAGTTTGGGGACAAAAGAAGAGTGAAACATTTGGAGATGAAATAGAGAAGTTGCAGAACATGGGCTTACGCTTTAGGACATGAAGATGAAGACTGATCACCTTCAAAATACCTTCAAAACACATAATGGTTATTTTGGAGTTGCTTATCCTTCAACATTTGGCATGACATATTTGGATAAAAAATATACCAAAAAAGTCAACGAGCTACCTCAACAAGTGTTTGTTTACTAGGCTTTATCTGAGAAGAGACTTCCGGAAGTAAGCTTTGCTGCAACGAGTTTGTCATGAAGTATGAATATAATTTTGCAAATTTACCGTACTCAAAAACGCTAACAATGTAGAATTACAAACAATACACAAACATATTTAAGCAAAGTTGATAAATCATGTCAGCGACCCTTTAAATAATAAAAATAAACTGTGTATCAATACTAACCCAATTGCATTTTAATTAGATACCATAATCCCTCGTTTATCGTGGTTAATTGGTTCCGGACCTGACCATAGGGGAATTTTTATTTGTGTCATAATAATCAAAAAGGTCTCCACTGTAGGGATTCATGTGATAACTATTTTCTTATTTGATTAGTTTGAAGCTTGTTTCGATTAATTGACTTACTGATTAGGCCCTAGACAGACCAGATCATTATGAACCAAACTGTATGGTAGGCAACAAAAAAGAGGGAAAAATGTCAATCACAGTTTTCCTAAGTAAAATCTAATGTCTGTAAATATCTTGTACTGCATAAAACACAAATATAATAGGTCTGCTTCATGGATGACCAAGGGAATTTAAACATATTGACATTTGAGGTGCTGGCATCAGAGGATATCTACTTTTTTCAATAAAAAATGATTGACTATTATTGGATAATCCATTAATCATTGATTCATCAATTAATAATGCAGATTAATTGTTGCAGCTCTACTCCACAGTAAGTGACAAAATTTAAGTGTGTAGTTGAGCTGTAATGACTGAAGTGGGTGATGTTTTGGTTTACTAATACAACAGTGTCTGATTCCAGTTTCGATTTGTGAGAATGTTTGTGAGAGATGTTTTATTGTGTAGTTGAAAAATTACATGTGGACTATTAAAAGCAGACTGTTCATTGCCGCATGTTTCTTCTTCTTCTTTTCCTTACGAACTCCTCTGTCACACCTGCAGCACACCTCACTACTGTCTTAAAGTCCTCGTACATGTTCTGCACCGCTCTAACATACTTCTCTGCCACTCCAGACTTCCTCATACAATACCGCAAATCCTCTCTGGGCACCCTGTCAAAAGCTTTCTCCAGATCTACAAAAACACACAATGCAGCTCCCTCTGACCTTCCCTGTACTTCTCAATCAACATCGTCAAAGCAAATACTGCATCTGTTGTACTCTTTTTTGGCATAAAACCGTACTGCTGCTCACGTTTGCCCTTAGTCTAGCTTCAACTACTCTTTCCCATAACTTCATTGTATGGCTCATCAGCTTTATTCCTCTGTAGTTGCCACAACTCTGCACATCTCCCTTGTTCTTAAAAATGGGCACCAGCACACTTCTCCTCCATTCCTCAGGCATCTTCTCATTATCTAAGATCTTGTTAAACAACCCGGTCAGGAACTCTATTGCCACCTCTCCTAGACACTTCCATACCTCCACAGGTATATCATCAGGACCGAGTGCCTTTCCATTCTTCATCCTCTTCAATGCCCTCCTCACTTCTTCCTTACTAATCTTTGCTACTTCCTGGTCCACAACAGTCACCGCTTCTACTCTTTGTTCTCTCTCATTTTCTTTATTCATCAACTCTTCAAAGTACTCTTTCCATCTTCCCATGAGACTACTGGCACCTGTCAATATCCTTCAATCCCTATCCTTCATCACCCTAACCTGCTGCACGTCCTTCCCATCTCTGTCCCTCTGTCTTGCCAACCTGTATAGGTCTTTCTCTCCCTTCTTGCTGTCCAGCCTAGCATACAAGTCATCATAAACCCCTTGTTTGCCCTTTGCCACCTTTACTTTCACTTTACGCTGCATCTCTCTGTATTCATGTCTACTATCTTCAGTCCTCTCAGTGTCCCACTTCTTCTAAGCTAACCTCTTACTCTCTATACACTCCTGCACCTCGTCATTCCACCACCAAGTCTCCTTATCAACTTTCCTTCCGGATGACACACCAAGTAGTCTCCTACCCGTCTCCCTGATCACAGTAGCTGTAGTTGTCTTGTCATCTGGAAGGACTTCATAGCCACCCATAGCTTTTTTCAACGCCTTCCTAAAAGTCATGCAACAATCCTACTTTTTCAGCTTCCACCATTTTGTCTTCTGCTCTGCCTTTACCCTCTTCATCCTTCTCACCACTAGAGTCATCCTACACACCACCATCCTATGCTGTCTGGCTACACTCTCACCTACCACTGCTTTGTAGTCACTGACCTCCTTCATGTTACACCTTCTACACAAGATGTAGTCTACCTGTGTGCTCCTACCTCCACTCTTGTAGGTCACCCTATGTTCCTGTCTCTTCTGGAAGAAAGTATTCGCTACAGCCATTTCCATTCTTTTTGCAAAGTCAACCACCATCTGTCCTCCTGTGTTCCTCTCCTGGATACAAAACTTGCCCATCACATGTCCATTGAAGTCCGCACCAAAGACAACTTACTCATTTCTGGGGATGTTCTGCATCACTTCATCCAGGTCTGACCAGAATTTCTCTCTCTCCTCCAACACACATCCTACCTGGAACAACATTGAACATCACACCTTCGATTTCTAGCTTCAGGCTCATCACTCTGACACTCTTTTTACCTCCAGGACGTTGCTAGCAAACTCCTCCTTCAAAATCACCACTACTCCATTTCTCTTCCTATCTACACCATGATAGAACAGCTTGAACCCTGCTCCTTAACTTCTAGCCTTGCTACCTTTCCACTTGGTCTCCTGGACACACAATATGTCTACCTTCCTCCTCTGCATCATGTCAACTAATTCTCTACCTTTTCCTGTCATAGTTCCAACATTCAGTCCCTACTCTTAGTTCTAGACTCTTAGCATTCCTCTTCTCTCTCTACGGACACACCTTCCTCCTCTCCTCCTTCGGCCAACAGTAATCCAGTTTCCACCGGCACCCTGTCGTTGAACAGCACCGGTGACGGGCGTTGTTAACCCGGGCCACGTCCGATCCGGTATAGAAGTCATTTGTTTGATTCACATGTTCTGGTTTGGCAAAGTGTTACGTCGGATGCCCTTCCTGACACAACCCTCTGTATATATCCGGGCTTGGGACCGGCTACATTGCCGCATGTTTATTGTATTTAAATTAATTGCTTTCATCAAAATTAATGCCAATAAATTAATATGTGAAAGTATATCCTCGCAGCACTTGTAGCCACTAACACTTAATACTCTTGATATAGGAGGGAGAGATTCTGCCTTTAAGAATGTTTTCGAAATAAAAGTCTTGATTACTTCCTGTGCAGTGTAACATAATCACACTAAACTAAAACGGTACATTACCTAAACAGCACAGAGAGAACTGGGAAAAAATGGCCTCTATGGCACAATAGCCTCTAGCATTAACACAATTCTTCCTCACACCTGGGGGATGTATTCTTTTCCTGTGCCTGCTTCATCATTTCATGTCAATTCACTCAAATACAACCACATCATAATAACTTATTGCAATAGAACAATTCAGTACTTTGCCAAAAGCCACTGCCGGCCTGGCTGATTTGTTTCCATTTCTTTGTGCATGCAGCCTGCACATGATGACGAAGATTGTGGGAGGGAAGCTGAGCCAGGGTGTCCAGCAGAGTAGCTCATGGCAAGGTATGCAGGGAAATGGGAACACTGTCACATTAAGTTAAAGACACATACATACACAACTGAACTGCAGACTTTTCTCTGCTGAGTCATTTTTTGGCATGGTAATGGGCTGATGCCTATGAAGTGTCACTCAAATACATACCCTTTCCTGTTGCTTTGAATTAGCTTTTAAGCAGCATCCTGAAGTCCAACCAAAGGCAAAGTTGCTGAAAACATACAGTGAGCGATGGTAAACTATGCTGACAGAATGGCTTTCTTCCCAACAAGTTTTGTGATACACGTGACCTGCCTGTCACGCTGTTGCTCAAATTGCAAAAACAACATGTTACATACCAGAGAGCGTCATTTCAATTTGTTTTTTTGCTAAAGACAAATACAGTAGATCCACACGTTTCACAATTCAGAACTACCAACAGAGACCTGACATATGAGAAGAACGAGCCACAGCATACCCAGAAAGGTGCAAAAAACAAGAAGAGTTGGCTAACTTTCTTCTAATTACATGCAGTGTGATTTTTTCCCAACTAATTTGTGATAAGGGTTGTATGACACTATTTTTTTATGACTGTCAAACCTTTTCAAGCTAACTGGGGTGGTGCGTAATGTCCTCACACCCCAAGATAATCGGTCAGCATAATCTTTAGTGACATCAGATAATCCGGCCTTTGCTAACTTTGGTTGGAAGGAGGGAATGGAGCTCAAAATCGGCCAGATTGTGCGCCTATGCCAGGCGGGCTGCAGAGTGGCCTAGTGGTTAGCATGTCAGCCTCACGGGCAGGCTGAAATTTATATTAGGGTGAAAAGGCATACATGAAAAACAACATTTAGGAAAACAGAAGACAGCCAAAGCGATTAGATAAGGGTGAGTAAAGTTTTTGCTAAAATAAACTATTTTTTATATTATGATGATTTGGGAAAACAGCATCCACTCAATAAAAAAAGTAGGATATGTTAAAAGTTGCGCTTAAAAAAAATGCTAAAAACATTGGAATCACTGGTTGCAAATAGGACCACACAAGGACTGCACTTTTAAAGTAGGCAAGATCTGCAATACACAGAACAGACATTTCCTCAGAATATGGCTTATTTCATGTTTGCTGTAGTGCCTGAGTGTCTTCAGAGTGGACCGTTACCTTGATCGCACACCTCCATCCTCGCTCTGCCAACAACGTCCTAATTCAACATACTGTAATTCAACATTTCAGGTCCATCTTCACCTACCGTACACCTGAAGAGGATCTGAACTGCCATCAAAATGCAAGTGGTGCACTCTCACTAGTGTCCAGATATGTGCAGGTAAAGTTAAAGTTTTCTGGCAAGCATCCTGTGAGCATCATGAGTGGTGTGAGTGTAAGCAGTGTATGGAGGGAAGTGTAAGATCTCTGTGCATTTAGTCAAATCTTCCCCACTTCTCATGACCACTAAACATGAAGACTGCCAACAGATTTTTCACACCTTGAATACCTGAACTCGGACTATGGTCTACGATGAGCTGACTGTATTACTCTTTGGTACAAAACACAAGCCATACGTCAAAATCCACATCATGACCATTAAATATCCTCTTGCCAGAAGGACGGAAGAGTGTCTGGGACATCAAAAAGACCCTGGTATGTGTAAAAAAAAGAAGAAGCTTGACTGTATGGAGGACAACTTCTACTACTACTACTACTATGTGGTAAAAATTTGTGGTAAATAATTAAATAATTAAAACAACTGAAATGGGAAAAACCTTTTGAAAAAATAAAACAAACGTCATAGGGCCCTGTTATACCTTACAGTATATATAAAAATATCTAACAGGGGTGTCCCGAGCAGATATTGATATCGAGCATTGGCCAATATAATACTGTTTTTAAAAGAGTATCTGATTATATTGGCCTGTTAAGCATGGAGTAGGAGTGATGTCAGCCATGTCTATTTTTCGTAAAATTCCAAAAAGACATTGCAGCTAAGTAAAGCTGCAATATATCAATATCAAATAGAAAAATTGTATTGGGACACCGCATATCTACTGAACGCGCAGCGGTTACCCCAAATGACGTACGCCCTGTTTTGGCCATTTAACTACCAATAAGCCAAGACAATAATTTGCACCACCTGCCACAATAGCTGTCAAGAGAGAAGTAGATTAGAGTTTGATGCAAACAAAGAGGTCCCTGTTTGTGTACAGTCCAGCTCAAAAACACACACAAAAAAAACCCATGTAAGGCTAAATTCCAACCAGCGTCACTGGCCAAGGTGCTGATATTAAAAAGCTCTGGCTTTGGTCCCTTGCCCAATCAAAGTCAATTTGAGAAAAAGTTCAGATTTAAATAAATCTCAATTTTTGTTCCAGACTGTGCAGCCAACATAAGCGTTTTAAATCACACTGTTGTTTAGTGTTATAAAAATATTTTACAAATGGAGCTGGAATTGCATCAGTGACTACATCTTCCTTAATCACAAGCACGGGCATCACAGTTTGTTGAAGATTTTGTAACAATGTGTGCAGAGGCTGCGATCCCAGAAAAGTTACCCAAGCTACATCCATTTCTGAATTACAGGGCTAAACTGTCCATTGATGTATTTCATCAAGGATTTTTGCATTTAATTAACAGACATTTTATTCACAAACCCAAAAAGCAGACGCTCTGTTGTTAAAACAATAAGTGTAAAATGTAAAAAAAGAGAATTCTAAAAAATGAAAAACGGAATTAGGGCCCTACATAGTTACGATCATATTATTATTATATTCAATATTATTGTGGTAAATATATTGGCCTTTTAGGCCGTACGGTGGTCGAGTGGGTAGCACTTTGGCCTCACAGTCAGGAGGTTCAGGGTTTGAATCTCCGTTGGGCATCTCTGTGCAGAGTTTGCATGTTCTCCCCGTGCGTGTGTGGGTTTTCTCCAGGGAATTCTGGTTTCCTCCCACATTCCAAAAACATGCATGTTAGGTTAATTGGTGACTCTAAATTGTCCATAGGTATGAATGTGAGTGTGACTGGTTGTACATCTTTGTTTGTCTATGTGTGCCCTGCGATTGGCTGGCGACCAGTCCAGGGTGTACACCGTCTCCCGCCCAAAGTCAGCTGGGATAGGCTCCAGCATACCCGCGACACTAATGAGGAAGAGCGGCAGAGAAAATGAATGGATGAATATTGGCCTTCTAATGCACCATAGACTAAATAGCAGGTATGGATAGGAGGATGGTTTGTTGTTCCACTCAAGGGAGGAAAAGGAGGCATGAAGGGGGTCACTGGACTGGGTTCCTGGGGGCTTAGCGTGGCAAATCCTCAGTAATCCTCCGACTAGTTCTATTGCTACGTTTACACATCGAGCTTGCACCACAACACTGTAAGTCCCGACTGCCACATTGTCCTTCCTTATAGTTCAACAGTTCTTTATTTAAGAGGACACCAGAGGATGCTTATACTTGTTAAATCTCTTTCGAGATTATCGTCATTAGACAACGGATAACCATGAGGGAGTCAGACAAAGGGAATGAAAACCGGAGAAAACCTATCATTCCACGGGTATTTGTATGTACTGGAACAAGGGAATTGCTTTACAGTCTGACTGTACAATCACAGCCACCTTTGCATGAGAAAGGAAACTTTGTGGTGATCAACACAGCAAACATGAAGCATCAAAGTCGGCTTTTCCTGAATTTCGGCTGCATTTTCAAAAAAGTCCCAAAGTAACATGAATCCAAGAGGCAAAGGATGCCTTTCTTGGAAGTTGTAACATTTATTTACTACAGAGTTCCTGAAATCACATTACAATAAACCTTCATAAATCACACCATCATAGCCCTTTTTATTATCTTATTGCAATCCTGTTGATTGAAGAACCTTCTTCTCGCTCTGTGTGACATCTATGATATATGATTTCCCACAAATCTGGAAGTACAACGAAAAAAATCCAGTTGAAAGATTAATGGTTATTTGAGATTATATTGCTATACAACAAAATATGAGGAGGCGGTCAAGTGATGCACACCGATGTGTCCAATAACTTGGCAATAAGATTTCAATGCAATGCCCATCAGCGAAGTTATTAAGCTTTAGTTCACAAAATAGTATACACTTGCATACATACTTTAGTAACCCATTGTGGCACATCTTCTCTCTTGGGCTGGCCACCTATAGCCAAACCCCTGAATAGTCACAAGTGAATGTGCGAGCAATGGTTTGTTTCAGTTATGCTGACAACTGTTTATGTCAACAAGTCAGCCAGTCCAAGGGGGTGTCAAGATAAATGGGTTCCACCGTATACCAGCTCTGGCCATGCACTATTAAGACACCAACGAATGACTGAAATTATTTCCACACCAGTACATATTCCAAGTAAGTGCTCTACTTATAAAGCAGAGAATTCCCATAGAGAACACTCTTGCTTGCAACCATTAATGGACCGTTTCCACAACAGTGCGATGTAAAAGAAGTTTGACATACAGTCAGACACTGCTAATTATCACCACATCATGGAACATATAAAAGACATTTCTTTACAAAGATTAATCCATTAATACATTTTCTACACCACTTATCCTCATTAGGGTCGCGGGGGTATGCTGGAGCCTATCCCAGCTGACTTCGGGGTGGCAGACAACCAACCATTCACACTCACGCCTATAGAAAATTTAGAGTCGCAAACATTAACATGCATGGTTAAAATAGCGATGAACTGAAACGCAAATATACGGCATTCACAGATGCTGTTAGTATGTTGTATTCTACGTGATGCCACCTGAGAAAATACAATGCCTCACCATCCGACACTACCACAAAACATTTTATTGTTGATTCCAAAGGAGCCGATACGTGGTATGAGGAACTAGGTTAGGTAAACTTTGTGACATAAACTATGGTTCATTTGGGTAGTTTCTGGTGTCATTATGATTTAAAAAGAGCAAACAATTTTTTGATGATAATAATAAATGTCTTTGAAAAATGTGGTAAAAAAAATTAGTCAGTCCACTTAATCAGACTTACTACTAATTGAATTTTGAAATCATCATGTATGCAATAATTTCCTTCTATGAGAATAAAAGGTAAAAGTAATAAACCGTTGAATTTGCATAAATCTCAAAGCAGGAGTTAATTGGAAACAGCAAGAAGCCGCTGATGATGACAGGGTGAGGGATTAATGAAAGACAGCAGGACCACGCATTACATGATCATGGAAGTCATCATTCAAGAGATGTGTGTGAGGTTGTGTGTGAGAAAAGTATTCCGAACAGAAGTAATGGAAAGGGAGGGTAATTTACCTTTATTTTTATTTTTACACCACCTAGAAACATAATGAAATTGAGTATGTTTTACTATACTGTAATGTCTGATCCCTCAAAGTATGATATGTAGGCACATAATGATTGCACAAATACACAATGTATTCCTATTTAAATGCTTTTGCATTTTATGAACCACCCGTACATACACCCATACATACCCTCTCGTCTTAAAGCTGTACTATGACATTCATTGAACCAGTCATGCATACATCATGACAACACAAACTGTCAGTAGGCAACAACTCCTTTTTGCACCAAGCTCTGGGCCTTCTATGTTTTATTAGGAGGTGCAATAAGAGATTAAGGAACCAATATAGAGGCCTCCCTCATCCTCCTCACGAGGAAACTTATTGTACACCTTATGGGTCTATACCTTATTGCATTATGCAATAGCATAATAGGCTTAGCATCATGCCACTCCTCAGGAGGGAGTTTTGGGCAGACTCAGATGACTCAGTTCATTAAATCACCCCTCCTCAGAGTTTACAGCTGCTGAGGAGTGAAGTTTCTACACTCCCACATAAACACGGACCTCGCATGCTGATTTCTATGTATAGATTATACATTCATTGATTCATTCATTTTCTATGCCACTTATCCTCATTAGGGTAGCGTGTATGCGGGAGCCTATCCCAGCTGACTTTGGGTGAGAGGCGAGGTACACCCTGGACTGGTCGCCAGTCAATCGCAGGGCACATATACTGTAGACAAACAAACATTCACACTCACATTTTAGAGTTGTCAATTAACCTAACATGCATGTTTTTAGAATGTGGGAGGAAACGAGGAAACCGGAGTGCATTTAATACATTCCTGACATGGGTGATAGCTCGCCATTTCCTGTGGTTATTGTGGGGTGGTAACAAATACAGCGGGCTGCTGCACTTTTTGATCATCAACTGTAAATTGCGACTCTATTGACTTTTAAAATTGATTTTCACAGCCTGAGGTATTATATGTTTTGTAGTATGTTGTGGAAATAAGTATTTTTATGATTGTTATGGCTTTCCAAATTGTAGTATATTGTTATATTTATTGTTATAAATATACTTTCCTCAATTACAGCTTTGTCCCTTGACTCCAAGTTAAAACAATTTCCCGGTGTGAAATTGTGCTCAACTTTTTTTATACTTTAAGTAAAGGTCTTGTCGTGGTGTTATGAAATATTAATATATAATTACAGTACATAATCAATAACATACACATATTATAATTAATTATAATTAGAATTAATCTCGGACTCTATATAATTGTCGACCGGTGGAAAGTCAACACATTAAAATATAAGAGATACCTTATTTCGTGTTAATGAAACCATCAACCTGTCGTGGCATAATAACACAGACTACTTACTAATTCCGCACATGACATCACAAAGTTTCCCCGCGAATGTAAACCATTGCAAAATGCATGAAATCCCGTCAGTGCGTGCAAACAGCATCACCCGGAAGCATCGGCATCCTCCTATTTCCAAACCATTCATCCTTCTGTGCAATGCACCGCAAGACTTTGCAAACAAGGAAACCGCTCAACACCAGACTAGCCCGGGACGTGTGGAAAAGCAACACACAGCCGGTGCACACCGGTACTTACTTCCAGCACGACGTCAAGCCCCGGCCGAAGAAACAGCACTTACGTTCAAAGTAAATCATCAGCCGCGCACCACAGTGGGGACGAAACACAGCACACACAGGACAACATGCGGAGTCATTTGACCTTCTCCCACCAGAAGGTACCATCAGTGAGGCGGAGGATGGGGGTGGAGCGGACCGTACCAACAGGGAGTCCCGGCGAGGCAAGGGGGTGTCTATCCTGCAGAATAGCTTTGCATGTCCACACAGTGTTTCAACATAGTAAAAAACAATTATACATGTATTCTATTCAATTCGATGAAAATTAACGTTTTTTTATGTATTTATTAACTTAAAACATATTATGCATTGCCATAAACCAGGGCAGCCAGACTTCTGCTACACTAAGACTAGCTACATAAATAGGTTGCACTACAGGATTGTAGAGTACAGCATTTCAGCCAAGTGAAAGACATAAAAAAATATATTTGTTTTTAAAAGTCAACCAACCTTTTTCTGGGCATCCCACTCATGCCTTCAAAGACGGGCATCCCTCAGGGCATCCCTCTACCTCCCCTGGTAGCCTGAAAACTTCCCTTTTGTTTTGCGGAGTTGCAGCAATTTGCTCATGCAGTTGTTTTATGGTGTTTGCGGTTGCAGTTGACCATTACTGCAGATTACTGCCCCTATCAGCCACCATAGTTTGCTGCAATGTTTATTGTAATATTATAGTGCCTGTTTTTGTGACCAGCAATGTTGTTTGGTTTTGAGACAGTGCCGCTAAGGAAAAGACAGGAGGCAGAGCTGGAGGTAGCAGAGATGAAGATGCTGAGGTTCTCTTTCGGGTGTGACCAGGTTGGACAGGATCAGGAATGAGCACCGTGCCCCGCCAGTGGGGCCCGCCCCACTAACTGAGAAGCGCTGCTTTAAGGGCAGATCTGCTAATTCAAACGTATCGCTGCAACGGGCCAACCATCTGAATGAGGTGTTTACTTAGTGCGTAATACATACTGTAAATAATACATACTGTAAATCAATGTAAGGTTTTGAATGTGACACCCAACTCGAGTGCATCGAGTACTCGATTCACGTTAGTGAATGAAAACTTGAGTCAGTACAAAGAATTGAGTTTACCATCACTATCGGAAATTATAGGGACCTATAAATAACACTCATCAATCTAACATCTCTTTGGTTTCACCATTTCTGGTTACCAGGAACCATTTTTATTTGGTGATCACTTCCTATGCGAAGACTCTATCTTGTGGAAGACAATGTCATCACCTCATGCTTAGACTAAGAAATACAACAGTTAAGTCCACGTTTTAAGTGGACCAGAGTCCATTATATTTTTAGACTCTGATAGGGGCCGGTTAAAAATAGATGGCCGGCTGCATTCTAGGGTGTAGTTCACCTTTCGCCCAAAGTCAGCTTGCAACCTTGAACAGGTTAAGCAGTAGAATTTGAAGAGATGAATGATTACACCATTCCATACAGTAAACATCCTTTAGAGGGCGTCAACGAAAGCTTT
The DNA here is from genome assembly GCA_024372805.1 of Oostethus manadensis. NCBI lineage: Eukaryota > Metazoa > Chordata > Actinopteri > Syngnathiformes > Syngnathidae > Oostethus > Oostethus manadensis. Next base: position 558,316 of record QODF01000048.1, read on the forward strand.
CCGGCAGACCAAAATCCATTCGTTTTACCGTCTTGAGTGTGCACTTTTTGTGATGATGTATGCACAATCGTGCATCCAATCAAGAGAGGCTCAAGGGCGAATGCAGAAAATACATGTCCAGTCACATTGACAGGAGCAGGACTTCAAGCCTGCTGAGTTGGAAACTGGATTTCTAAAGTATAAATGAAGACTTGTTAGTGTATTGATTGATGGTGCACTTCAGCAGTGAGGGGCTAAAATCGATGAGCACCGCATGGAGCCTGAAGACTGAGTGTTGAAGTCTGCAATGCCTCGTAAATACCCCTGAGCTCACTCATAAATAAATGAAGGAGACATTGTATTTCCTTGGAAAAAACATATTTTCTTCAAAGAGAAACTTGTTTGTGCCTTTCAAGCAATTATTCTGTGAAAAAAAGATTACTGGCTAAACCAACGCATATTGCTTCCTCTGTAATATGGCTGTTAAAAGTGACGACTCCCTTAGAAGTGAGCGTCATAACTCCCATTATTCAGCTGAATTTACAAACCCACATGCTGTGACATATGAGTGCCCCAGCAGCATTTTGCTCGGAAGATGTGATTCCTTTAGCCTCTCCCAAGATATAAAGTAGATAAACAGACAGGAAATGGCTTTTTATTGAGCTGCCATGCCATCTCAATTGTTTCTAAATCGGTTAAGTTTTCCCCGCCTGCCTCTTTGTGTTGTCTCATAGGCACCGGCTCCGGTTCCAGGCAAGACCACTGGGTGTTCTTACTGCTGATTAGATGTCGCGACTTAAAACCAATTTTATGCAGCTCAGAGATCAGGCTTTTTGGAAATTTGACAGTTGCTGTGTCTTATAGTCAGTGGCGGCTGCTGGTCATTCAAGAAGAGAAGCTCATTTTCTACTGGCCTACATAAATGTGTTAATTCATTTATATGTAAATTCATAGTCGTTTTCAACCAAAGTCGCTGGGGACTCATTTCAGTTCAGAACAACAGAATCAAAAACTTGGAAATTGCTCCGATGGAGGTTTATACTTCGAGATTGCTGATTTGCTCATTTCACTGTCAATCAAAATCGGATTCTGCGTCAGACAGATCATTCAATCGTCATGCAGAAGTGTCCGGCCCAGCCCACTGCCCCATAGGCTCCCAGAGATAACGAGTGTCCGATGGGCAGGACAAAGCCCAGCATTTAGCCATTTACCGTCCAGTTTCGCACAACCAACTCCATGCTTTCCTATCAAAGTTAGTAGATGCGCAACATCCGACTGTGTAAAAAAAAAAAGAAGAAGCTGCGTCAAATAGCTGATTCTGAACAAACGATGAAGACATTCTAGCGCATGTGATATCAATGAAATGTGCACATAGCATATTTACATATACATACATACAGTATATTTCATCACTTTTTTGACAGGTGTCAAGTTTCCCTTGTAGTCTTAGCAATCGCCACTGCGTATAGTAGTATGCCCAGTTGTGTCCCTGCCGTCCAGCCTGGCCCCTTCCTAGTTTTTGTTTTATAACAGTGGTTTTCATGGTGCCTTTTGCCAGCTCAAGCTCAGTCAGGTCCTGCTGCTTCTTCCTGTGGTGGCTTTGTTGTACTATGTGTGCCTCTCGTTAAAAACACTATTCTTGTTGTTTTGCCTCACTCCTCTGCATCTCAGCACCAGACCTACACAGCATGTAACATAAAACCTCTTTTTGAGGTTAAGAGCTCAGGTGGATAGAGGATTTTTTTTTGTAGGGAGCAGAGACATGTCAATTATGTGACAAATATCATAACAACGCATTTTTATTTTCACTCTGCTCCTATTTTTTACAAGCATTATATAACCCCACAGCCCTGCAACCCAGGATGAAATGTATTGTGTATGACTTGCTGAATGTCACGGCTGGAGGGGGACAAGCAACACTTTCAACATGACTGCTACCTCCAGACATGGTACAAATGGCAAAGATGGTGTCAAGGGGACCTGGCATCGAAAGGATGCCTCGCTACTGTATGTGCATGTACGTGAACATGTTACATGTAGCCTAAAGAAAGATTAGTTTTATTTATGAGAAATACCTCATTAGAATGGTGGAGTACAAAACCACAAAATGCAAATAGACAATAAAAAAGTAAGCCCTCATTTCAAAAGCTAAAAACTCAGTAAAATTATCATTTTTGTGGTAAATCTTGAGAAGTCCAAATCTTTGATATAATGATTTTCTCATATTTCCCAAAGGGCTACTCTGGTGTGGGTGGCATGGTTGAATAGCAGATTTGCCTCACTATAAGGAGAATTAGAAAACTGGATCTCTATGAGGAGTTTGCATGTTGTGTGGATTTTCTCTGGAGTACTTAGGGTTCTTCCCACATCCCAAACAACATTCATGTTAGACTAATTGGAGACTATAAACTACCCATCAGTGTGAATGTGAGTGGTTGTTTGTTCATATGTGACATGTGATTGACTGGGAACCAGTCTGAAATGTAAGCTGTGATAGGCTCCAGCTCACCAGCAACCCCAATGAGGATAAGCGATACAGAAAAATCAATCGATTGTACTCTCACTCATGTTTTGCTAGTGCTATTCAAAGTGACATACAGGTGCAATGGTCAAGAAAAGGGCATTCACTACATGCTGAGAGAAGACAGTTCCCTGATTACACCAGCTTCATCCTCAGTACTAAATATGCGGCAATCGAGCAGAAAAAAAAAGATGCATGACCCACCATCATATGCTTTAATCAACCACTGGTGCCTTAAAACCCAAAACAGCATACCGAATACACACTCTTCGAAACTGAGACTGACTCAATACCAAACGTTCATCATTGTTTATTACTGCAATGAATTCACTACATGACTCCATTTACCATTCAGCTGCTAGACTGGGTTTATTGTTGAGTTTTTTCTACAAAGTATTGACTAGACAAATGCACAGAATATTCTGGCTTTGTTCTTGCATTGGTAAATAAGCCAGTGAATGACGTGTGCTGCCACTTGACTCTCACCTGCCAATGCATGTCCTAACTCTATTCTGATGTATTTTGTATTTTACAATCGATTATTATATTTTCAGGTTTCTCTCCTAAATGCGCATAATAATTACAGACATGTGAACCAGCCCACGTGGGAACTGCAATTGTAAACTGACTGAAGCAGGTGCAGTAGTCCCCTCCGTGAATCACCACCTTATCGTGGTGGAGGGGTTTGAGTGCCCGAGTGATCCTAGGAGCTATGTTGTCGGGGGCTTTATGCCCCCGGTAGGGTCTCTCAAGGCAAACAGGTTCTTAGTGACGGGCAAGACTAAGAGTGATTCAGAAGACCCTAGGCCTGGAGTAGGGGCTCGCAAGCAAGCGCCTGGTGGCCAGGCCTTTACCCCTGGGGGATAGCCCGAGGAAGCCACACGGGAACTCCACCCCGCAGACCCACCACCTGCAGGGGCAAGCATAAGGGTCCGGTGCAATGCAATTTGGGCAGTGGTTGAGGGCGGGTGTCCAGGCGACCTGGTCTTCGGCAGCCAAATCTGGTTGTTGAGACATGGAATGTCACTTCTCTGGCGGGGAAGGAGCCCGAGCTTGTGGAAGAGGCGGAGACATTCCGACTAGATATACTCGGACTCACCTCAACCCACAGTTTAGGCTCTGGAACCAAATTCTTTGAGAGGGGCTGGACCTCGTTCTTCTCTGGAGTTGCTGCAGGGGAGAGGCGGCCAGCTGGTGTGGGCTTATTATTAGCCCCCCGGCTTGGTGCCTCTGTGCTGGAGTCATCCCCGGTGAACGAGAGGGCTATTTCCCTACGCCTTCGAGCTGGGGAAAGGGTCCTGACTGTGGTTTGTGCGTACGTGCCGAACGGCAGTTTAGAGTACCCAGCCTTCTTGGAGTCTATCAGAACGGTTCGGGAGAGCACCCCAGCTGGTGACTCCATAGTTCTACTGGGAGACTTCAACGCCCATGTGGCCAATGACAGTGTGACTTGGAGGGGCGTGGTTGGGAGGAACCGCCTCCCTGACCTGAACCCGTGTGGTGTGTTGTTGCTGGACTTCTGTGCGCGAATCACAGTTTGTCCATAACAAACACCATGTTCGAACATAACGATGTCCATAAGTGCACTTGGCACCAGGACGCCCTAGGTCGCAGGTCTATGATCGACTTTGTGTTCGTATCATCAGACCTGCGTCCGCATGTTCTGGGCACGTGGGTGAGGAGAGGGGCTGAGCTGTCAACTGACCACCAACTGGTGATGAGTTGGATTAGATGGCGAGGAAGGATGCCGGACAGACCTGGTAGACCCAAACGCATAGTGAGTGTGTTCTGGGAACATCTGGCAGAGTCTCCCGTTCGTCGAGTCTTCAACTCTCATCTCCGACAGAGCTTCGCCTGCATCTCGAGGGACAATATTGATATTCCGAATGGGCCGTATTCCGTCCCTCCATTGCTGAGGCAGCCAGTCGTAGTTGCGCCCGCAAGTCGTGGTGGCAAGCTCGAACCCGATGGTGGACACCGGGGGTTAGGGCTGCTGTCAAGCTGAAGGAGTCCTATCAAGCATGGATGGCTTGTGGGACTCCCGAAGCAGCTGACAGGTCCTGGCAGGCCGAGAGGCACGCGGCTTCTGCGGTGGTCGAGGCAAAAACTCGGGTGTGGGAGGAGTTCGGTGAAGCTATGGAGCGCGACTTTCGGTCGGCCTCGAAGAGGTCTGGCAAACCGCCTGACACCTCAGAAAGGGGAAGCAGCCCACAGTTCACAGTGTTTACAGTGCGGACGAGGGCTTGCTGACCTCGACTGTGGATATAGTTGGTCGGTGGAAGGAATACTTTGAGGCCCTTCTCAATCCCACTGACATATTTTCCGTAGAGGAAGCAGAGTCTGAGGATACGTACGTGGACAGTTCTACCACCGTGGCTGAGGTAATTGGGGTAGTTAAATCAATCCATAGTGGCAAAGCTCCGGGGGTAGACAAGTTCCACCCTGAATTCCTCAAGGCTCTGGATGTTGGGGGACTGTGTTGGTTGACACGCCTCTACAACATTGCATGGAAGTCGGGAACAGTACCTCTGTACTGGCAGACCGGGGTGGTGGTCCCCATTTTTAAAAAGGGTGACCGGAGGGTGTGTTCCAACTATAGGGGGATCACACTCCTCAGCCTCCCTGGGAAAGTCTACTACAGGGTGCTGGAGAGAAGGGTACGACCATTAGTCGAACCTCAGTTACAGGAGCTGCAATGTGTTTTTTGTCCCGGTCGCGGAACACTGGACCAGCTCTAAACCCTTGCAAGGGTACTGGGATTTTGCCAACCGGTCTACATGTGCTTTGTAGACTTGGAAAAAACATTCGACCGTGTCCCTCGTGGTGTCTTGAGGGGGGTGCTCCAGGAGTACGGGATTGGTGGCCCGCTACTACGTGCCATTCGGTCCTTGTACAATCGAAGCAGGAGCCTGGTTCACATTGCCAGCAGTAAGTCAAGCTTGTTTCCGGTGAACGTTGGCCTCCCCCAAGGCTGCCCTTTGTCACTGATTCTGTTCATATTCTTCATGGACAGAATTTCTAGGCGCAGTCAAGGCGTTGAGGGAGTCTAGCTTGGCGACCTTAGGATCTTGTCCCTGCTATTTGCAGACGATGTGGTCCTTATGGCCTCATCAGGCTGTGACCTTCAGCGTTTACTGGAGCGGTTTGCAGCATGGAATGGAAAGGTGCAGTAGTGATGTCACAGCCCCAGGTTGACGCAAAGAGAACCATTTGGTACACCATACATGTAAGAATGCACATATTAGTCATTTGCATAGAATACTTGTTTTTCAGCATCTACCCTGACCTCTATAAATGTAGGAGAGATTTTTATTTTGTGTTATGACAGTTCAATATTTGTTTAAATTTGATATTTTCATCATGATGACATCAGAGCAATAACGTTATCCGTATTTATGTCTGATTTAAAAAGTGCGCGACAGTCAAAGCGAATGAAAGGGTAATACTGACTGAGGGTTTGCATCTAAATAGAAGTATCGTTCATCCGGCTGCCTACCTTGCTGCTTTAGTGGAGTTCCGCATGAGTTTGTGACATAGCGACCCCCAAAGGCCAAAAGGAAAACGCCGAGAGACACACCGTTATCTTGCCGTCCTGAGCCACATTTAAAAGACAGAGCGACCAACACGACAAATGTCACAGTCAATCGGATGTCAAAACGCTGAAATTTGGTTTTCTTTTGCTTTGTACGCCGCAAAATGTTGGCGCTTGGTACTCTTTTGAAACGCGTTCACGTGACAAGTTTGTCTTTCGTCGGCTTCTGTAACTCAACCAGGAAGCGACTGTCACATCAGTCCATCCATTTTGTACCCGTGATCGTCCCGTGCAGGGTCGCTGGGAGACGAAGTCTTTCCCCGATGAAAGGCGGACCAAACCCTGTAGTGTTCCTCAGTCAGTCACTAGATACTTACAGCGACAGATAACCATTCACTGAGCTCAGGCTTGTTGTAGTGCTAATATTAAAGCGTCCAGTTGCTGCCGCTTGCTACAAAACTGCTTGGTTAAAAATGAAGAAAGCACCTAAAACTCAAGCTGCTGCATCTAGAAAGGTAATGTAATACAAAATTGTTAGTTTGCAAAGTACTTACCATTAGCAACGCTTACAGAACTACTGAACTACAAACGTCAGTAACATAATAACCTTCTGTTCTAGGTGCGTGAATAGTACTGGGGTATCCACAGTCTTTTAATTATGCATCAAAAACCTTTATTTGTCCATTGGGTTATTTTCCAATCATCACATTTGTAACTTACTAAGCGTCCAATCAGGCTGCTCTGATGGCATGCTCATGCTGCTCATTTATAAGAAAGTAATCCATCCTCTATTCTTTCGGTGTACAAACTGTGGCCCACAGGCCACACATGGCCCACCAAGCGTCCTGCCAGGCATTTCCACATTTCTTTTAAAAGCTTTATAACATCAAAACTGTAGCCGGCCACATGACTTGTTGTTGTGGCACGCTTGAGTCGCCAAAATAGTCAGATGCAATCTGTAGCTTGTGCACAAAAAAAAAAGCGATTCAAACAACAACAGCATGTAACACACACACAACGCACAAAGTAACCTACCTTCTGCACTATGTGGGCATACAGGTAAAGATCTGCACACCCCAATACCCGTACCTAAAATACACCCATATGTTTGCGCTGCATGGCTTGCTGGGTAGCTTGTGGTACTCTTTCTCCAAACATTTTGCTGTGTTTGTTACATTTTTGCTTGATTGCAAAATGTGTTGAGGAGGTCGTCACAGGAGTAAACAAGGAGGAACGTTCACATACTCTTGATATTGAGTGTTTTATTGTTTTTGGTTTGTTTTGTTGTTGCCGCTGGACTACCCAGCATGGCTTACGGGCATTTGGAAATAACAGTTTCGAGTTGTGTGTTATGTTTATGAACGACATATAAGTAGTACTAGTTGATTTATGTGACACGTTAACATTCTTTGGAAGTGTGGCTTTTGTTTTTTTTGCAAAGTAAGTCAAATCAGGCAGTATGTATGTCAAACAGTTAGCCCATTCCTGCTCTATAAGAAAGTCACAATTTCTTTTATCAAAGGTCCTTATAGCAGGAGTTTCCAGCCAGTAACTCACCAGCTGATTTTCAGTAGCTCATGAAAGGGTCAAATAATATTTATTTCACTGTCTTAATATTTTAATATTCATCTGTTAAAGTCAGACACCATACCTCACCACCATGTAATAACCACAAAATATCATAGGCAATGATGACACTGTTGAGTTGAGATCTGCTTTTTGAGTAACGTAAAATTTCAATATTGCCAGTCAAATAAAACCCAAATGGCTCACTAGCTTTGTCAAAGTAGCTCTGATAGCGATGAAAGTTGGAGACCCCTGACTTATTGTACAGTCTTCCCTCGCTACATCACAGTTCAATTATTGATCCTTCACTCTATTGTGTTTAAAAAATTTTTTTATTAATGATCCCTGTAATAGGGATTAACTATGGCCCATTTTTACGGTAGTCACAAAATGTTGAAAGACAACTTAGATGTAGTATTCTGGTCATTAGGCATCAGTAATGACACAAATCCTTATTGAGACCTGACATTAAATTGCATGTAGCCAGCCATGTCATGTCCGACATGATCGAGGGGGGAAAAAAAGATCCTATTCTATGTGTAATTGGTATGCTTTTGGCTTCTGACTTTGTCTTTCTTCCCCAGTCTGTTTGAAACCGTTTTTTAAGTATAGAATAAATACATTGGAGGACAGTAAAATTCAACAAAATACTGAGTTCTGAAGTATACAAGTGTAATTATAATGCATGTTGAATACAATAAATGTGTACATGCATGTAAATGTGTAAAATAAATACAGTATAGGGCAAACAGAAACCTGTGATGTAACACTAAAGCTCTTTTCCCCATTCTCTAAAACAGGAACCTGATGAGAGACGACAAAGCAAGGCTGAGGTTAAAGACCGACTCCGTCACAGCTCTGTGCTCATGAACGTTGGGAAGTGTTTGCTTCTAATCATCATCATCCCTCCATTCCTTAATTATGCATCGCTGCAAAGAGAAGGGCAGATGCTTCTGCCAAAAGGTCATCAGTTAAAGTCTTTACAAGTTCCTCTTCACATCAAATCTACTTTGAATAGAAACTTTATATCACTAAGCTTTAAAGATTCTCAACAGCAAATGGTTCTGTACAGCTTAACACTTGATTTTCTGTTCTCAACTAGATGGCCAGATTTTAGATGTTGGCTTGGGTGAAAGGATGCATCTTTTGTGTAAAGGACAGGGGAAACCAGTTGGTAACTGCCATTAATGTTCTCCTTTTAAGTACATTATTCGAAGTCTGACAACATTTGTCAACAATCCTTTATGTGTTTAGTTATACTGGATGCTCCAACGGGAATGTCATCAGACATTTGGTTTCATGTCCAAGAGAGTGTTGCCACATTAACAAAGGTGAGGAAATACAATTTAATAAAACTTGTTTTTGTATTTATTAAAAAAACTTAAAATGTGATGCCAAAATGTACATATATATATATATACTGCTCAAAAAAATTAGAGGAACACTTTGAAAACACATCATATCTAAACGGGGTGAAAATTTGTCTTGAATATCTTTTCTGACAATAAGTAGGTGATGTAATAGTAACAAAATGATGCCACATAATTTGATAGAAATGAAAATGATCACCCTATAGAGGGGGAAAATCAAAGACACCCCAAAAATGAAAGTGAAAAAATTATGCAGCAGACTGGTCCATTTTGCCAAAATGTCATTGTAGCAACTCCAAATGATTCTCAGTAGTTTGTGTGGCCCCCACGTGCTTGTACGCATGCCTGACAACGTTGGGGCATGCTCCTAATGAGATGACGGATGGTGTCCTGGGGGATCTCCTCCCAGATCTGGACAAGGGCATCACTGAGCTCCTGGACAGTCTGAGGAGCAACCTGGCGGCATCAGATGGACCTAAACATAATGTCCCAGAGGTGTTCTATTGGGTTTAGGTCAGGTGAATGTGGGGGCCAGTCAATGGTATCAATTCCTTCATCCTCCAGGAACTACCTGCATACTCTAGCCACATGAGGTGGGGCAATGTCGTGGACAAGGAGCAACCCAGGTCCCACTGCACCAGGGTAGGTTCTGACAATGGGTCCAAGGATTTCATCCCAATAACTAATAGCAGTCAGTGTGCCATTATCTAACCTGTAGAGGTCTGTGCGTCATTCCAGGGATATTCCTTCCCAAACCATCACTGACCCACCACCAAACCGGTCATGCTGAATGATGTTGCAGGCAGCATAACGTTCACCACGGAATCTCTAGACCCTTTCACGTCTGTCACTTGTGCTCAGGTTGAACTTGCTCTCATTGGTAAAGCGCACAGGGCACCAGTGGCGTAGTTGTCAATTCTAGTGGTCTATGGCAAATGCCAATTGAGCTCTACGGTGCTGGGCAGTGAAGACAGGGCCCACTACAGGACGTCAGGCCCTCAGGCCACCCTCATGGAGCCTGTTTCTGATTGTGAAACATTGACACCAGTGGCCTTCTGGAGGTCATTTTGTAAGGCTCTGGCAGTGTTCATCCTGTTCCCCCTTGCACAAATGAGTTGATACCAATCCTGCTGAAGGTTTAAGGACCTTCTACGGCCCTGTCCAGCTCTCCTGGAGTAACTATCTGTCTCCTGGAATCTGCTCCATGCTCTTGAGACTGTGCTGAGAGACACAGCAAACCTTGCAACGGTATGTATTGATGTGCCATCCTGGAGGAGTTGGACTACTTGTGCAACCTCTGTAGTGCACCATGCTATCAACAGAGATGTTGATCCAAGCCAAATGAAAAACTACAGCAGTAGGAAGTCAGTCAGTAAAAAAATCAGCCAAAAGAGATGAGGGGTCAGTGGCCTCAACCTGGAAAACCATTCTTGTTTTGGGGTCTGTCTCATTGTTGCCCCTCTGAAGCACCTGTTGAGTATTTTATTAACAACAAAGCAGCTGAAACTGATTAACAACCCCCTCTGCTACTTAACTGACCAGATCAATATCCCTGAAGTTTAACTGATAGGTTACTATACTCTGATTAAAAAGTGTTCCTCTTATTTTTTTGAGCTGTGTGTGTGTGTGTGCGTGTGCGTGTGTCTGTGTATGTATATCACAGTCAGGAGATTTGGAAGATTTGGGTTTGAATCTCTGTGTGGAGTTTGCATGTTCTCCTCGTGTGTGCGTGGGTTTCCTCCGGGTACTCCCACATTCCAAAAACATGCATGTGGGGTTAATTGGCAACTCTTGGCAATTGGCAATCTCTAAATCTCAGTGATAGTGTGAATGTGAGTATGAATGCTTGTCTGCTTCGATAATTATCATGAATAAATCAACAGTGACAATGGGTCTATCTGTATAAGTAGCTACTATTTCCAAGGCTGTGTTTTTTCTTTTTGTGTCAGGGCACATAGACAGCATTTGGTGTGGCTCTGCCACATCGTCTCTGCTCTGAAACAATTTGGCACAGCAGAAAGTCAGGCCTGTCAGCCTGCCCCATGTTGTTTGTCTAAAATGTTTTGTGATTTAGGTTGCAGGCTTGCTTTGTAGAGTTTCATGTCCTCAGTTTGAATTTTACATATGCCTTTCCTTTACTCTCTACAGGTTTGTACCTATGACCGAATTGGACTGGGCTTCAGCAAGCGTTTGATGCATAACGAAACCAGGGAAACTGAAAAGGTTTGGGGGATATCCACAAGTGGACGGTGCGTATTTGAAATATACAAAACGTGTATTTGGGTTCATATAGAATTTATTATTAGAATGTATTAATATGAATGTATGTGGAGTTCTCCCCGTGCGTGCGTGGGGTTCCTCCCACATTCCAAAAACTGTGTGTGTTAGGTTAGGTTAATTGGCAACTTAAATTTATCTACAGGTATGAATGTGAGTGTGAATGTTTGTTTGTCCATATGTGGCCTTTGATTGACTGGCGACCAGTCCAGGGTGTACCCTGCCTCTGGCCCAAAGCCAGCTGGGATAGGCTCCAGCATACCCGTGACCCTAATGAGGATAAGCGGCATAGAAAATGAATGAATGAATACAGTATGACATGTTATCTCTTCTCTTTAGAAAAATCTTCTATTCTATATACAGTATATTTTGAAATGGTTAGTCATAGGTGAAATGGAAATTCCAAGGTTGTAATCGTTACAATATTTAGGTATGGTAAAACCTTTACATGAATATCATGGTTTTATTGAGAGGCTGTAATACTTTGATTGCATTTTGTATGCAAAATATACACACAATTTATGTGACACAAATGATATTGACCAAGTACAGGAATCAAATAGCAATAGTTACCTTTCCAGCCTGCTCCTATCGCTTATGTTAATGTCGAAGTGCCTTGAATGCCTTCTCTTTTACTTCTAACACACACCACTTGCAAAGCAAGAAGCTATGCTATAGTTATGGGGTCAAGTTACTCCACATGAATATAATATATAATAATATATTTGCAAATTATGTGGTGACCAAATCATCAAGCCACTTTTTTTCATGAACTTAACATTGTAAAGATATCATTTTACACATTTTTATGATGGCATTGAACACTACATATAAAAGCAACTTTAGGGTGCACCTCAACTTTGAATTTGGACTCCCTCGTCAGATTTTTAAGTCAGCGTTCGGAGTCATATACATGTTCTGTTACATAAATTGTCATAGTGGTGTTAAGTGGAGGTGCATCAAATTTTCATCTCCAGGTGGCAGATGCAACACTTTTTTTCTTAAATGTTAATAACCCCGGTAGTCCTCTTTTGTAATTGCGCACTGACTAAGTTAAAGCAATTTCCTCAAAGCAGTAGCGCAGTAGTAGAGCAGTCTATAGCATAGCCAGTATCAGATTTCAAATTAAGTATTTTAGCAAGTAAAGATTTAGCCTGACACATTATAAGCCAGGCTGCTGGTTTTGTCTGTTGCCTTGTACATCACTGATAAAGTCATTAAATATTACTTGAATAGGTTTAGTTTAATATTTATGAATGAATTTTTTATGTGTAAATTGCTTGTGAATCAGCATGAGATCAGTTTCATTTGCGTTTAATGCTAAATGTTTATATAATAGTGTGCCAAGAGAGACTGATGTGACATTTCTGTTCTGCCTTGGCCCATCTAATACCGTTTGGAACTATGTACTAAATCTTGCTATCTTTGACATCGGAACTCATTTGATGTGCTTTAAATCTGCCTAAAGGATGAGCACCAAACAACGGTCAGCAGTCTAGATTACCTTGGCATTTGGCCCAGTAAGCACACGGCTTCCCATTTTTGGATGTAAGCAATCAATTTCCCAGGATTAAATTTCTCAAGGGTTTTGATGACTACTTAACCTTAACCCTGTGAGTTTTGTGACATGGCTCCTTTTCAAATGGGACGCTTTCAGTTTGATGGATGAGCAAAGCGTACTTAGGACAGCAGAGGGCTCTCAGTAATGAGCAACTACATATCATGGAATAGTGATGCTCCTTTTAATGGTATTTTAAGGTTTCAGAGATGGGCTTTATTTTGGTACCACTGAGAAAACACATGCAAAATTTAAAGCTAGTGAATTATTTTATTTCAGGATCAACTTACATTGTGTTTTTCTTATAATTTAAAGAGTGTTCAAGAGGAAGATTAGAAATGAATCAGCGTAGTGATATCATCGTATATGTCCATATGCAATGACCCAGCCTAGATGAATAAATCAACCTCCTGGCCCAGTTTGCACACGACCTGCTTTTCTTTATTTGGAGCCTAAGACATATATGTGTTGTGTTGTCTTCAAGGATGGTGGACGATCTGCACCGTCTGTTGGTGGCCGCCGGGATCGCCATGCCCTTCATCCTGGTTGGCTCTGAGATTGGCGCACTCAATAGCAGGTTCTACAGTCACATACATAACGCGTAAGTCTCAAAGGGAATAATGAGTCCATAAACACAAATGCTTTGATAGAATCAAATATTGCAACAATACATATTGTGAGAATGTAGCTTCAGTTGCATTCTGCAACAGCTTTCTTTTACTAGCTACTTTACTGTAGACTAGTATATGGTATCCTGTTTTGAACAGTGAACATTTTACAGCATCTCACAAATGTGAGTACAACTTCACATTTCAGCACTCTTTTTTTGTAGTAGTTTGCTTCCACAGGGAACAATTCTATAGATAATTGGATGGTTAGAATTGAATACGCAGTAATTCCTATCCACATCATGCTTTGGATTTTGTAGCTTCTTTCTGTCCTGTTTTTTAAAAATACATTAATGAATAAATCATCACTCTTTTATGTTTGACTACAGCGTATTACTAATAAATAAATGTGCATTCTCAAGCATATTTTACTTATTTTTGGCCAAAATTAAGAATTTTCAAGCATAAAAATAACTAAAATGAGCTAAAATACAAATATAACACATTCAGAAAATGCATGAAAACCCATTGATATGTAGTATTACACTGGTCACTAGGAGTCAATAATGTAGCCAATGTAAGAAAAGTAAAAAACAACAAAAACAACAACCCAACATGTGTTAATGCATATAATCTTTTATTTTGTATTATTGTGTCTACCAATATGGGTAATATGAGTGTAAAGGTGACTTTAGGGTTGTTATTCCATGTCTAAAGGGATCTAATGGTAAAAACCGTATGTAGAAGGTCATATACTTATTCATACTCTCTATACTTTCTCTCTATACTCTCTTATACTTTTATACTATTTTATACTCTCACTATGAAAATATTCCATCTATAAATAAGAAATCTTACTTTGTGGAAATTCACTAAAAGCCCTTCCAATTAATGGCGACAAAGATGAGATTAAAACCGTCGTTTGGCGCTAAAGCGCAAACAACAGTCAGGACCCGTCCCCCCACCCAAAGGCGTAGGGAAACTACCCTCTCATTTACCGGGTTAAACTCCAACGTGCAGGCTTGGAGCCGGGGAGCAACAAGAATTGCCACCCCTGCTCGTCACCTCTCATTGCTGGCAACACCAGAGTGGAATGCAGTCCAGCCCCTCTCGAGAGGACTGGTTCCAGAGCCCTTGCCGTGCGTTGATGTGAGTCCGACTATATCTAGCCAGAATTTCTCCACCTCACGCTCCAGTTCAGGCTCCTTCCCCGCCAGAGAGGTGACATTCCACGTACCGACAACTAGCTTCTGTAGCCGAGGATTGGACTGCCAAGGCCTCTGCTTCCGGCTGCCACCCAGCTCTCTTTGCACCCGACCCCTTTGGCTGATAAACCCCCTCCCATGAGTTCACCACTCATGGGAGGGGGTTTGTTATTTCAGTTTGACTAAAAAATCTTTGGAACTTTAACATTATGTGACATGAACAAGATATTAAGAGCATTTGTTTGTTATCAAAAATAAATACTTGGATGTATGCTTGTCACCTTGACATTCACTTCACTGTCTATTGTGTAATAACATCATGAGGTTATATTAACATCTATCCATCCAATCCATATTTGTTTTGTTTTTTTGTCTTGTCCAGCATCATAACAGCTGAATGGGAGTCAAGCTGCCTTTAAATGCTGAGCAAAATTTCTTTGCCAAGGGAGACTTCACAATCCAAATGAGTCTCCCTTGACATTTTACTGCGTTTATTATGAATTTTGTTGCGCCACATTTCGATGCCGGACCTGACCTGAAAAGGGACGAGTGCGGGGTGAGGTGAGGGATATAAGAAAGGGTGCAGAAGAACCTCACAAACATATTTCAACCATATTATAAACAACCGTGATAATCACAATTTCAGCAACAACCAGAACAGTCACAGAGCAAAATGAGCAAACATACAGGGGAAAGAAAAAAAATAAAATAAAATAATGATAATACTAATATACATGTACACACATTCATATACATATATATACATATACACATATATACATATATATACATACATATACATATATATACATACATACACCTAAATACATATACATATATACATATACATACACACACACATATATACATGTATATACACACACACATATATAAATATATATATGCATATATACATACATATACACATATTCGTAGACGTATACATACACATACTGTGCACATACACATATCCATGCAGTACATACATACACACACATACAGTGTGCATATATATGTATAAACTGAATATACTGGATATTCATATTCATTCGTATTGACAGTTACAAGTGGCCCTCTGAGGGCAATCATAACTTCAGTGTGGCCCTCAACAAATACGAGTTTGACGCCCCTGTTCTAAACAGTTATTTTTTTACAAACCGGAGCTAGTTTTTCATACCAGTTTTGACTTCTCACTTGCAGTGGTGGTCACTTGATGTTCTTGTGATGTGTCCTGTCAGCTGATTTATAAAGATATTGGCGCCGTCTTACTGCCTGTGCAATCAGGGCGACAGCGCCATCTGCTCTCCAACTTCTTTAGAACCTGTAATCAAGCATGGCGTTGGTAGTGTGTTGGGCTAAAAAAAATATTGACACTTTGGCCGCAATTTACAGATATTCACTGTGTGTACTTCAGTGTTTCCCACACTGGTGTATAAATGAATGTTTGGTTCGACCCATGTAACTCAACCATGTCGGAGACAATGCAGTGATGAATGTGACAAGACATGGGTACAAGGTATGAAAGATTTGGTGTTTACTGTGTTGCTGCCAAAAGCAGGAAAATGAAGTAGTGGTGAGATGACACCTTTCCAAATGGAAATATTAACTAGGGATCCGGTGTATGTGTGGTCATCCGTCTATAGGGACTATGACAAGCGACTGTACAGAAAAAGACAGATTGGGTGATGCAATTGTTGTTCATGACCGTTACAGCCTCCAACGTTGATGTGAATAAATCTGACCTCAACTAAAAAGTGTGTTTAAACATTTTTATTTAAATTGTGTGTCCACTCTTTGTCAGGCAAGTGACAGACCTGGTGTTGATCGATCCAATTCCAGAGGACCTTTTTGAAGAGGAACAGTGGAAGGAGTATTGGTGAGTTGTTTTTAAGTATGCAATATGGAATGTATGTTTCAGCATTTTCAACAAGCAAGGCATTAAGCAGAAACTACATGGAGGATCATGACAAATCAGATTTCAAGCGAAGAACCCGATGCAGGGTAGTTAGCTTTTGTTGAATCAAGTTCCATACATAAGTGGAGAGTGAGGGTGGTGATGTGGTTAAAAGTGATCGTTGTAAAGTGTCATAACACTGCTTTAATCCCCCAAGTGTGATGAATGTCAATTGACTCTCTTGGTTGTCATTGTTACATAATTATCTCACTGTACGATGATTATCTAAAGTGGGTGGGGCTTTTATTATTAATATCCCAAAATGTGGGAGTTGGTCAGTGTAAGAAGTGTGAATTATGCAAGGTTATTTTAAGTGACTGCAATGTTGTACACGCATTGTGATGATGATAATTATATACTATTATATACTTATAATTATATACTGTATAAAGACCAGTTGAAAAATTGCAAGAATTTACATTTTGCACTGTGGGAGCTTAAGGAGGTTCAAAGTATAGCTTCATAATGCAAAAAGAAGCAATGGGAGTGAGACAGAAACATTAACCAATTTAATGCAAACAACCATTAAACAGAAATAGGCCGTTCAAAGGCTGAACAATATTTTAACACTACAGTATTTAAAAGCCTTTTGCTCAAATCTGAATGAAATGTCATTTTTTGTCAGGTATTTTAACTGTCTCATCAAAATTCTATGATGAGAAAAAAATACTCTGATGGGCCAGATGGCTTCCAATGTTACTGGCATGGAGATCCCCCTGAGATGTTTTCCACGCGGTACAGTGGATGGGGCGCCTTCAAGATCTGAGGTGCTTTTTCCTTAAATGGAACAATGGAGATTGAGGTTGTGCAGGGGATTCAAACGGCAGCTGACTATGTGGAGGCATGCCTCATTACTGAAGATTCATCCCAAAAAGATTTCGAGGACCACAGGAATAGTGTCACTCTTTTGGATTATCCTGTGTGTTTTCCTGATCTAAATCCAGTTGAGAACATTTGATGATAGATGGCAAGGGAAGTTTATAGAAATTGACAGCAGTTCTAGACAGTGGATGTCTTCTGCGAAGCCATCATCACCACCTGGGGCAACATTTCCACTAACCTCCTGAAAACACTGGCATAAAGCATGCAAAAATTAACTAGAACGGTGCATCTACTCATTACTGAGTTCTTTTTTGAAACATTTACTGTATAGACAAACAACCTTTTACACTTATACATATGGACAACTTAGAGTTTTCCAATTAAACTAACATGTTTTTGCAATTTGGGAAAAGCTGCAGTGCCCGGAGAAAACCATGCATGCAGAACATGAAAAATACAGAACATGAAAAAAAGACTCGTCACAGAGATGCCCAATTGGAGATACAAGCCCAGATCTTCCAGATCTCCTGACTGTGTGGCCAATATTTTAACCACCAGGACAAAAAAATAGATAATAGTTTTGATTTATTTTATTTGCAATAATTATTTATTATTAACACGCATAGAAAGTTACATTGGAGTGCGCTTTATTACAAAGAAGTAGGAAGAAGCAGAGCTTATCTTACCCCTTTCTCCATTTCATAGCAATTGCTAATACATTTGTTCACTTCCTGTATGTATCCTTTACCAATTAATTTGAAAAAATGTAGTTAACAAATCCAAAGACTAGAGTAGAGTTAATGATTTGTAGATCGCTATTATAGCAATACAAATAAAATCTATAAAAATTCATAAATAGATACAAAATAAATAATATATAAATAATGTATAAAATTGAAGAATATAACACATAAAAATAACCTAGGTATTAAACACAGCAGGTAGCATTTTATATCCAAATATCTGAGCTTTGTCCCAAAAAGATGCCCAATTATGCCTTTAGTTTATGCATGTTTTTTTATGCATTGCCTTTGGTCCCATGACAATTTTCGTGTTTTGTTTTTGGGTTTTTTGTCTAGACCAGCCAAACTGTGTGAGCACAGCCTTGGCAAACAACAGAGGAGGCATAATGAAGCTGATTTTATGATAATGGTGATCAATGAAGTCATCAGCACGTTTTTCAAAGGTATCAAATACATATTTCCTTCAAGGAAATGCAAATTAATTTGTAACTCTTTTTGAAACACATTTTTCTGAAATTTTTTTGTCATTGTTGTCTCTCAGTGTTAAAAAAAACCTACCATTTAAATTATAGACTGATAATTTCTTTGTTAGTAAACAAACTTACAAAATCAGCTGAAGTTTAGGTAGTTTTTTCCCTCACTGTATTACTCTTTCATGGTGTTTTCATTTTTCTTAGTTATGGTCTTCAACTTTCCAAAATGTAGATTCTTGCAATTTTTTAACTGGTCTTAAAATTTTGATCAGGTGTGTATACAAGTCAATCAATGTATCAATGCATTTGATACAAAATGTCATGAGTTAAAAAACGTACAAATGAGTTGTAAAACAAAGCCAAATCTTTTGTGGTTAAAAACAAAAACTGCATAGAATCATAAAATTGTTGCATAAGTACCTTACTGCTTATATTTTTTTATTCTCATGGTTAAACTAATACATTTAGGTATACAATATGCTGTCAGGATATTTTCTGTAAATACAGTACTTAACATCAGTCAGGGGGGGAGACTGTGTAACCAGTCACCAAATGCCACATTTTCGTACTTCTCTGTGCCTGGCAAAGGCGAAGTAAATGGAACAATGGAATTCAGCGTTACATGAACACATCCGATTTGGTTGTTGCATCAGACATGCATACTTTATAAATGTGATTGTCCATGCCTATAATGTAAGCATCTCCCTTAGATAATTTCTACTTGGGGAACTTCAAAGCTAACTCATGAGGTTTTAAATTTTAAAGCTGCTTTCAGGGTAGCATAACCATTGGAGTATACTTTGTTCATTGTTTTAATGCAAAACAATTTAAACTGTTAACCAAAAAGAAATGATCATAACTGACTGCACAAGTCAGCTTTACAGAAATACTTCACATTTGTTTCTTGCATTGCATGTACTGTATCTGTCCATTAACATTTATATTGTAAACGTATATCTCTCTCTATTCACATAAACATACTTAAAATGTAATTTCACACATATCACATACAGATAAGATAATCATCTACGGCAGCGGACACCGTTTTTTTCTTGTGAAATCTACTTTTAGAAAATTTAAATGGCTGAGAGCTACTCATTTTTTAATTGGTTTTTTTCATGACTTATTTTAACCCAAACACAGCAAATATGCTTGTTTTATCAGAACATTAACATTATGTTGATATCCACAACTCGGAAAGCATTTCTCCTGGGTGTTCTCACATTATTAACTGAGACCATGAATAAAAACAAGGCTTACGGGCACCGCGTGTGGTTGTAGGGGGCTACAACCACACGTTGGCACCCTGTTGGTGACTCCTCATCTACAGTATGTGTCCATTCACATACACTTATTATGCCAATGTATATGTATGCCCATTTGTGTAAACACATATTGCAGATATATGTCAATTCACATACATGCATAATGTAAACATTTACGTGTCAGTCACATACACATCTTTCTGTTCATCCACAGTATACTCTGTCCATTAAAAAACGTACTGTATTGCTACAGTATTGCGGGTCCACCTTTATGAAAAATTTTCTCAAGGTTTCACTCATGTTATATGTATTGTATTGTATTTTCTGACTACCAGTAGAGTATATTATGTAATTAAGAAGAATCTGCATTTTCAACAAGAGGGAAAATGTTTGGTTCATTTAATACACCCGGTAATCAAATACAGGCCTTGAGTCAGTGACTTATGTCATCAGTGGCTGTGGTCCTTGTGTAGAGATTTTATGTGCATAACCCAAGTCTGATAAATAAATATTTCTGCAAATGGCTTATTTACACGTGACTAGAAGTGGAGCAGCACCATTTATAAGCTGTATGTGTCCAATTATTTTTTGATTAATGTGCATTAATCTACATGAATAGTACATGACGGTTCCACTACAATCCAATTGCTGTGCACAGAGGCAATGGAAGAGGGAAATAAAGCAAATACTTATATATTCTCTCTAAAAAACATTCCATCATTGCTGTCCATTTTCAACGTGTAGTAAAAATAGAAAAAGGAGTGGTGTAAGCAGTAAAATGATTTAACAGTATTACATGCAGTACATACAGTGGTGTGAAAAACTATTTGCCCCCATAATGACTTTTTATTCTTTTGCATGTTTTTCACATAAAATGTTTCTGATCATCAAACACATTTTAATATCAGTCAAAGATAACACAAGTAAACACAAAATGCAGTTTTTAAATGAATGTTTTTATTACTTAGGGAGAAAAAAATCCAAACCTACATAGCCCTGTGTGAAAAGGTAATTGCCCCTGCACCTAATAACTGGTTGGGCCACCCTTAGCAGCAACTGCAATCAAACGTTTGCGATAACTTGCAACAAGTCTCTTACAGCGCTCTGGAGGAATTTTGGCCCACTCATCTTTGCAGAATTGTTGTAATTCAGCTTTATTTGAGGGTTTTCTAGCATGAACCGCCTTCTTAAGGTCATGCCACAGCATCTCAATGGAATTCAGGTCAGGACTTTGACTAGGCCACTCCAAAGTCTTAATTTTGTTTTTCTTCAGCCATTCAGAGGTGGATTTGCTGGTGTGTTTTGGGTCATTGTCCTGCTGCAGCACCCAAGATTGCTTGAGTTGACGGATGATGCCCGGACATTCTCCTTCAGGATTTTTTGGTAGACAGTAGAATTCATGCTTCCATCTATCACAGCAAGCCTTCCAGGTCCTGAAGCAGCAAAACAACCCCAGACCATCACACTACCACCACCATATTTTACTGTTGGTATGATGTTTTTTATGAATGCTGTGTTACTTTTACGCCAGATGTAACGGGACACGCACTTTCCAAAAAGTTCAACTTTTGTCTCGTCAGTCCACAAGATATTGAACTCAGGTATGATAAACCACAGTTAAATTATTTTTTAACAAGGGGGGCAATCACTTTTTCTACACAAGGCCATGTAGATTTGAAGTTTTTTCCCTCCTTTAATAACGTAAACCTTAATTTAAAAACTGCATTTTGTGTTCAATTATGTTATCTTTGACTAATAGTTAACTATTTTTTTATGAGCAGAAACATTTAAGTGTGACAAACATGTAAAAGAATAAAAAGTCAGGAACGGGGCAAATAGTTTTTCACACCACTGTATGTTTGCATCACTACATTGCAGTTCTATTGGTATCAGCTAGCTTTCTTTCTGCTCTTTTTTCACCATTTCTCAATGGGGTCTTCATTTTGTTATTTTTCAGATATGGCCCAACTAGCATTTTGTCATGATGTAAAAGTTAGCAAGACTGCACCTGAGTAGGATTCTGGGTGGACCCACTCAGTTCTTGAGGATTTACACATCAAAGCTGTGCTCATTAACAGAGGCTCGCTCCCAAAATTGGTTCTGTTACATTCTACAAAACGAATCGCCACCATCTCCCACAAATGGTATTTGTGAGCTGCTTCTGCACGTGGGTGTTTGCTGGTGCGTACTTATAAGGATCTCTGTTCTTATTTTGGATTTTCTCAGCATGTGTCTCAATTCCTTTGCGAACATAGATAATGCTTCTTGATGAGAAATAAATCAGTGGGTCTTGCATCAAAGATTAATGCAAGCCTCAGAGAGTGTCTGGACAAATTGCATTCAGAGTGAGTTGATCATTCAGTGCTGTGGTGTGTTCTTTTTTCAGTGTAGGGAGTGCACTGTCATATGTTAGAGTGGTGTAATTCAAAAGAACATTCTACAATTTTTGCAATTACAAAATAAACTGCGTAAAAATGGTCTGAAATTGTTGTTTGACCCTAATAAAATGACTGGCTTTCATGGCTGTCAGTCACCACTGTCTCTTATATGCGTACATGTCTGTTTGGCGTGATTGTGTGGTTATGTGGCTATACATTCAATTACAGTGAACGGGTAAACCTGGCCAAGCTGCTATCATTAGCTGACTACAAACATAACTAGTGCATGTGGGCGTGTTGTGTCGGCCTTGCTTACTTACTCACAGCAGGTAGAGGCGGGATATAATGCAATATGTTTGCTCAAATGCAATGAAAGCAGCTGAAAGAACTCACTACATACAGGCCCTTGAAGGTCAGACTGATTCAGATTTTGCTGCACATTTCAGTCTTGACAGTTCAAAAGCCAATATTTACTTATATGCTGTTTGTTAAAAGGCACCCGATTACCATGCTTATACCTAGCCCTGTCACAATAATGGATACATTGATTAATCAAATAAATAAAACGATATTGATAATTTTGCCCACCATGATAAATTCACATATGCATGCATGCATGTGCGTCTTTACCATGCAGGCTGGATGAAGAAGGTTAACTCTGCATATGTCTGTGCTTGGTGGTGCTACAGTGGAATACGCAGAGAGCGTGAACCCTCCACTCAGCCATTCAGCCTTTTTGCCCCAGTATGTGAAGGCAGAGTTACTAGCGAGTGCCAGCTAGAAGCAAGTTAGCTTCATGAGCAAGCATCCGTTAACATGAATGAAGGCACAAAAGTCACAGCACCATTATGGGAATATTTTGAATTTAAACAGAATGAACAAGGTGAGCGTGAACACACATGAACTGATATGTCAAATTTGTTCGAAAGTATTGATGAAGAAGACGGGGAAAATGGTGCAACGGTTTTTAGAGTGTTTCGGAGTGTGATAGGGTCTATTTTCCATTGTTTTTGGTTATAATTGAGATTTTTATTAGAGTCCAATTTATTTTACTGTCTTTTTTTTTTGTTTCATGTATTATGTTGGTTTAATTTACTTAAAAGGTCTTGCCATTCCTATTACAATGTTAAATACGCTTAAGAAATTAAAGTTAATTGCTTTTGATACAATGTGCTCTCATATTTTGCCATATAACTGTAAAATCTTGAGTAAAATATGTTGTTAATAATTTGTAGGGGAATCATCGTCCAGCAAAATTTGTTATCATGACCAAGCCTACTTATACAAGTTTTGTCTGGTCAATATGCTCCCGTTATCTTAACCAGCACGGAGAATCTGAAGAAGATATGTGCCTTAAACATCTTTTATTTCATAAACAATGTTTTAGCTGCTAATAATGTCGAGCTTGGGGCATTAAATCCCCAGGGTGCAGAAGTGTTCAGTGTGTACAAATTGAGTAAGAATAATTAGGCGGTCTGGCCTCTCAAGACGGGCCATAATTTGACGAGACTCCAGCTGAAATCTAACAAATGCAATTATGGATTGCGATTAAGGAATTACAGTGACAATTCTGTAATTTTGTCTCTGGAAGAATTCTTTTAGCACTTGGGTGTGTGTGTCTCCTTTTAGCCAAGTGTATGTGAACAAAAAAAACTAATTTACCTCATGGGGAATGTATTTTCTCTAAATGCACCCTCTGATGAAATGGGTCTTACAAATTAATGAATGCTGATTGGACAATTCTTCTGTTTTAATGCACCATTATTTTGATGAGTAAAACTACAAAAACATCACTTGGACTCCCTTTTATTCCTTATACTGTATATATTTTCCAATTTGCATCTTTTTATGATCGTTTGAATCGTTTCATTTGTATGCTGAGACCATTTGTTCTGGAGGAAGTTATTTTTTTAGCTGCCTTAACTACTTACAATTGCTGTGCATTTGCCTCATCATCTTTTATTGATGTGTCAACACCTGACGTGTGTGTAAGTGTGTGTGGGCGTGCGAGCCTCAGTATTGCACCCTCAGATAAATCTACAAATCTTTGTTTCATTACACGTTTGCTCCCATGGCTGCATTTTGTCTAAATACATGCATTTTGTGCCTGACACTAACCCTTTTATGATTGGCAGTTGACATTTAACCAACTGTGGTACCTCATAAGCAGCAGTTTGTTTGAATGTAAGTCAGATGTTTCCATGAGATGTTTCCATCAACACAAGTTTTTGCATCCTAATTTTCACTGCTCGTGATTGTAAGCCTCCAATTGGTAATGTAACTCATAAGAGTCATTTTGTGGTTTTTGAGGGAATATTTTTCTCCTCATGCCGTCATTGGTAAACAGTAGCACCTAGTAATGACATATACTCTAGACTCTTGTTATAGCCTACACTTCTACATTGTAATCAATAAGTTACTGGTCCACAGCACTACGCCAAAGCCCTCCAGGGATCTTTGTGAGAGATGGGCAGTAATAATGTAGCAATGGACTGATGGTCAATGATGAGAAATGGCGAAAGATGAGAAACTGTGAGCAGTTTCACTCAGGTGCCCATGGTGAAGCTTAAGTAGTCCAATGGTATTAATAGTTTCCGCACTGCCCTATGATTGGCTGCCATCCAGTCCAGTGTTTATGACAACTCTTGGCCAAAGTCAGTGGAGATACGTTACCTCACACGTGGCCCTGAACAGTATTAGGGATGCACGAATCCATATTTTTTCACTTCGGATCCGATCATGATACCGGAATTAGGAACATGAACATTAGAACATGTTGACACAATTCAGATACCAAAGCTCTGGTAATACTCTATTGTAGCTACCCCAAAGTTTTGTGCAGTGTAGTGCTTGTGTATGTGCGGCGCGAGTGAGGAGGATGGCTGCAGTGCATGTGTGGATACAGCTATGTTTGCTGATACTGTTTTGGGGGTCTGCTGATATTCTTTTAGCTACGTTTGCTGACAACATTAAAGTTAGCGCTGCAACAATGATTGATTATTAGTCAACATTTATTTAGCTATTCTATTAGTTGTTTTTTTTTATTAAAAAATGTAAACATCCTCTCAAATAGGAAACTTTTGTGTTTTGAGCAAAACAGGGTATTCACACACAACACATTTGACTTTGGTGGTCAACATTTTTGCCTCAGATAAGTCAGAGAATCAAATTAAATGTGTAACAACTGCAGTTAGCCTGATAAAGCTTTATGCATGACTTCTGCATGTACTTACCCCAGTTTAAATCTATATATTGATGCAAAGGCTAATGTTTAGTCTGTCGTTGGTTGTGGTGCAAGAAGGACACCTTGTGCTTAATTAGGGTATTACATCCAGGTTGTTGCAGTTGATGTGATTAAGAATATATACAGAATGTTGCTTATTTGCTGTTTCTAACAGTATGAATGTGTTTCCTACTAAATCTAACCTTACCTTAGTCAAGATTTGAATGAAAATGTAAGTAATGCCCATGTATAATAATAAACACAATAAACACTTTCAATTGTTGCCTAATTAAAGGCATATCTTTTTTCACAGTATTTCTAGTGATGAATGCAACAGTTTACTGCTCTTTCAGCAACGCTTCAACGACTGGTGTGTGTGATACAATCACATTATATAATTTCCACTAACTGAATGTATGGAGCTCATCATCCATTAAGTGTAGGTTTTTTGTCCACGTGTTGAAATGTCCTTGTGTGACACCAATTGCCTTCTCCTTCCAGAATACTTTGAAATAATCACTTCAATATTCCGTATGCATAATAGTTAGTTGATCCCCATGTAATAGGCTATGTTTAAATGTTCTCTTCTCATTGTAATAGTTGGCAGAAGCTCGTGTAATAGTTCGTGTCTTGTGTGCGAGCAGGCTCTCAGGTAACAGAGGCCCTGCATATGAAATGAGATGGTAATGAGGGAGGAGGAGGAGGGAGAGGAAGCTTATCACTACAGGGCCAAATTCCGACAGTGAATTGCGCAGTTGTAACAAAAGTAACAGAGCGCCCATTCAGCCTGCACTAATCCAGATGGGAAAGTCAAACAGCAGAAAGTCCACGGCACAAACTCATTTCATCACTTTATTAATTTAGATATTGCCTTCTTGCTCATGTTGGGAGGGTGTGAAGAGGGGTGCGGGGGGAGAGCCCGTCTGAAATGACCAACAACTGCAAGGCGTTTTGCTCGACATGGCTCCCCCACTTCGTCTCCTCACGTTATCTGTTTAATTCATCCCGCCAATCTTGGCTGTCTTTACCCACTAAATTTTCCTTTGACACGCATGCCTTCCTTCGCATAATCCTCACTCCGGGGCAGAATTAAAAATGGGGTGGGGGAGAGGAAGAAATTGGACAGGTGGCTGGAGAATCCTTGAAATAAGGTTCAATGCCAGACCCAAAAATGATTGGAACAGATTTGAACTTGGGGCTGATAGAAGTTTTTCTTCCTTGATATTTTTGGAATCAAGGGGTGAGAAAAGGGTGATAGGTGGAAAATGCTGAGCCACTTTTAAACTCCCATCAGAGTCAGCCTGAAATTGTACTGCCAAAATGACGACTGGGGAAAAGTGTGCCAAGGAGGATGGAAATGTCAAAGTGTCATTCTCCAGAAATCTGATTAAAAAAAGTTTCACCCCATTTACTCCAGATTGTTCACTTGTTTCATTTCCTGTCTGTACTATTTTGGAAATGATAGGGATCATTTACAGTACCACAAGTTTCAATCACTAATCAGCAAGGCCTGACCCGTTTCTGTGTGTGTGTAAAACTGTGTGTACTTTTGTACTAGTTTGCAACAACTGAATATTGATTCAATATCAGCCATTAGTCTCTTAATGGTGCATACTGCAAGTCATGTAAGGCTTTCATATTGTGGCTTACGTTGCACTTATAGGGCTTGTGTCATGCCATCAGAATTAAATTATTTTTTTCCACATGGTACATTTTTTATTTTCTATTATTTTATTTATTTATTTATTTATTGTGTCTTGTCCAGCATCATAACAGCTAAATGGGAGTCAAGCTGCCTTTAAATGCTGAGCAAAATTTCTTTGCCAAGGGAGACTTCATAATCCAAATGAGTCTCCCTTGACATTTGACTGTGTTTATTATGAAATTTGTTGCGCCACATTTCGATGCCGGACCTGACCTGAAAAGGGACGGGTGGGGTGGGGGATATAAGAAAGGGTGCAGAAGAACCTCACAAACATATTTCAACCATATTATAAACAACTGTGATAATCACAATTTCAGCAACAACCAGAACAGTCACAGAGTAAAATGAGCAAAAATACAGGGGAAAGAAAAAAAAAATAATAATAATGATAATACTAATGTATATACACACACACACACACACATATATATATACACACACACACACATATATATGTATACATACATACATATATTCGTACACATATACATACACATACAGTGTGCACATACACATATCCATGCAGTACATACATACATACACACACATACAGTGTGCATATATATGTATACACACACACATACATACATATTTACTAATAATGATAAACATACAAGAAAAACAACGAGAAAAGAAAGAGAACCTCTTGAACAATGACCATCCAGATGACACGTGCAACAAATCTACATTAAATCTACATTAGTCTGCAGTGACAGGATAACTACATCAGAGTGAAACAGAGAATGAGGAGATGTTTGTGGTGAACACAGCCATGCATCCCAAACCACATTCCCTCCAAAATCGAGGGTCCGACTAGGAAGACGCCGGAACACGGCCCCCCAAGAGGCAACCACGAGTCCACTCCGAAGAGGTGCAAGGGAGACCCGGCCAGACGCCACTCGGCAGCCGAGCAAGGCCCACAGGGGGGGCCCGGGCGCCAATTGCCGGAACACCCGCCGGGGGCCGGCCAGCTTCGGGCAAGCAGGACAACTGCCCCTGCGCCCAGAAGCCACCCAACCCCCCAAAGCAGGGGCCATACTCAACAACTCCCCAGGAGCTCCAGGCCACCCCAGACACAACTGACGCGGGCCATCGCCTTCCCCGACGCCAGAGGCAGGTCCCATGGGTGCCACCCCCCCGTGACCCGTCCACCCCACCCCCAGTGCACACACCAAACCCTGTTCCCACACTCACACAGGCCAACACGCATACACCCACACACCTACATTTTCACATATGCACCTGAATGTGCCACCGCCCCTATGCAGCGAGCGGCACCACCGCGAGCTCCCCCGAGACACGGGGCCATACCACCATACCCGGCCGCCGGAAAATCCACAGAGTCCCACACGCACGCACGCACGCACGCAGGCACTCCTCCCAGCCCTGCTGCCGACTGAGACCCGGAGCCGAACCCCCCCAAGGAGGGTCCAAGAAAACAGGGGTGTAATAGGACCCTCTAATACCCGCCTCCCCACCCAACTAAAAGTGTTATGAGGTGTGAGATGTGTGTGTGTGTGTGTAGGCAGTTAAAATTGAGGAGCCGAAACTGCGTGACACCATGGACAGAACCACTCCGCCGGCTGAGCACGGCTAAGTAGCTCTGCCCACCCTGTGACACGAGTCCCGCCACCCCAAAAATGAATGTGAGGTGTCTGTGAGTCTATGTGTAGTGAATAAGTGTAATTAAAACTGGGGAGTTTGCGGCCCCCAGGGCATGACAGAAGGAGGTCATGTTTGTGACCCCCCCTGCCACACCCCCATGGAGCACGGGCACTCCCCAAGATCCTATGTGCTTCTTTGCAGGGAGTGGGGGGCGAGGGCGCGAGGGATAGTAAGATTGGGAGGGAAATTATATATTTTTTTCCCTCCCAGAGGAGGAGCCATTGGGCAGTAGGCACCCCTGTTTCCCGGGACCCAACGCGGGGCAGGGGCCGGCACGAGGCGAGGCAAGGCCCAGCGACCGCAGTCCGGGAACAGCCTCACCCAGATGTCACACACTAGCCACCATGCGCGCCACTGTAGGAGATTCCGACGGCCCACCCCCCCGAACACCACCACCGCCATCCCCACCCCGTATCCGAGAGGAACCCGGGCAACACACCCCACCACTCGGAGAGGCAGCAACCCTCCAGGCACAATCACACACCTCACCCCCCACCACTGCCCCCAGTTCCCACACACTCGTTTAATCCCCTGCACCCAACATACGACATACAACATACACACAAACACACTGACACACACCTGCACTCGCGCATACAAACCCACACCCGTCCAACCCCCTGCACACTCCCCCAACCCCGGTCCTCTCAGGCACCAATCCGGCACCGCGACGCGCACCCATCCACCCCCGCAGCAGCGAGTCCGGGCAAACCCAGATGCCCCCGAGGGTCAGATACGCCCCCCACTCCCACATCGGGTCGAGGCAGCCCCCGGAACCCAGGAGTGCCGCCCCACCCACACCCAGCCAGCCTAGCCACCCGACCTGGGGCCCGACGGCCACGACCCAGGCCCCGCCCCACGGTCCCCCGACACTCCACCAACCGGTCGTCTCGGCACCAGACCTACCCCAGCCTCTATAGAGATAAACACCGGTCCCCCGCAAAGCAGCGTAGCCCAGCCCCCCTCCCCAAGGGACCCCCAGCGGCCCGTATGCCCCTGGCACCTCCGCCAGCCGCCCAACTCTCAGAGTGAAGTGAAAGAGCTAATCACCGGGGACCAGAGTGAATGAGATTGGTCCAATTGATTGTTTAAAGAGCTAGACATTGTCTCACAAGAGATATGATCTAATAAAAGGTTCATAAATTGGTTCATACTTAGATTGGCTTTTGTTTTCCAATTCATGAGAATAGTTTTCTTTACGATGCATAACGCAGTAAGGACCATACGTGAGGTGTTATTATCGATATTGATGCCACCTAAATGGCCAAGTAAACAAAATGAGGGGTGTGCTGGAATATTACATCTGGACCAAGTGGACAGCTCCTCACATACCTGAAGCCAAAACCTTTGGACAGGTGCACAATACCAAACAGCATCTATGTAGTTATCAACAGAGACATTTGTGCACTGTGAGCAAATATTTGACTTTGTGAGACCCATCTTGAACATCCTTTGTCCTGTATAATGAGTCCTATGAAGAATTTTGAACTGAATCAGCTGTAGATTTAAGTTTTTCGTCATTTTAAATGTATTTGAACATATTTGTATCCATGTGTTTTGATCCAAATTACTGAGTAGGTCTGTTTCCCATTTTGTAGTCGGTAGGTGTATTAAATCTTCTGTTTTATTGCTAAGCCTATATATTTTTGATAATAACTTTGGGGCGCAGAGGTTACATAATTCTGCCACCTTGGTTGGCTTTTGCAGGTTCAATTGATTGGGCATGTATTTTTTTCTTATTATAGATTTGATTTGGTGGTATTCTAAAAATTTGGTGCTGCTGATTCCATATTGGAAGGTGAGCGTGTCAAATGACACAAACTTTCCTTCCACTATGATATTATCTAAGTGTTTTATCCCTTTGTTTTTCCAGAGAGAAAAGTTTAACATTCTTTTATTTTGTAGGATGTCAGGGTTGTTCCAGATGGGTGTCAGCTTACATGGATAGAGGGAACATTTGTTTATTTTAAGAAATTCCCACCAAGCTGTCAGAGTGGAGCTGATGTTCATACTTTTGTAACATTTATGATGTTTAATGGTTGAACTGATGAATGGTAGATCACAGATTGCTAGATCATCACACAGTGCTTGCTCTATATC